>JAUCNO010001679.1:14512-27183 GCA_032353835.1 Enteromius viviparus | reverse complement strand
CAGGCAGTGTCCCACATTGTCCCTCAGAAACATACCCCTTGTCCCCCCTTGGGCTTATTAGCAGGTGGTCACCCTATTTTCAGCAAATGTGTATTTTTAGCTGAACTATGCTTTTATAACACCCCACGAAATCAAGTGTTTTCATTTGAAGTCCATGTCTGTTGTCGTGTCTCAAAGATACACTGAACTGGACAAATAAAGAAGTTCCATGCTATGGTAATAAAAAAAAATGCATAAGAACTGTTTGCAGCAGATGTTTAAGTTGAACTCTTTCAGAATCAGAAACGAGCCTGTCAACATTTCTTATGCCTGCAGCTTAAAATGAAACAAGAACGAAAGCTCCTATAGTGCCAATCAATGTATCACGGCAAGTCGTTTCAGTAGCTTGTAGTAATACTTCAGGCTTTTTACAACACTGATCAAAGTGCAAACCAATTAAGTCGGTGTAGTTAAGCACTGCCATGTGGTTTTGTTTGTGTGAGGCCATCAGACACTTCCTTTAGTTAATGTGTCACACTGTAGCACAGATGAAATGAGACAGATGGTGCGAGAAAGTTAAAGGTGTGCACAGTTGGGTGAGAAGGTGGGGGGGTCTCACTGTAATCTGAGAAAGTAAAGGAGTGAACTTTGGATCTCTCAGCAGGCGTCGCCCTAAAGTCTGCTCCAGCTTTGTCACCTGAGTTACCACACAGGTCTGGTTGGTAACCGTGGTGATGGTGAATAATTGAGAGGGTAAGGCCGGACAAACTACACACAGACTTTCAGGAAGAGAGAGCTAGATAAAAAAGAACAGAACCTTTCATAAGACATTTAACTGATGTTTTGCTAACAAGCTGCAATTCAATTTGAGAACGTTCTCAGTCATGGAGGGAGACGTGGATGAAGATGATGGGACTTTTACTAATATCTCACTAGCTGATGATTCAGGTAAGACTTGCCTTGTCTTGTTTTATAGCTGATCTGAAACCAGTTTCCTTTGTCTGGGAAACAGAAAACTACATGCACGTGAATAGAAGCACACAGGTGCACATTATTCACTCTCATTAGAGTATATTCACACCAAACCTTTGATTCAATCTTTTGCTCGACTTGTTTTCTTTCTTTTAGCAGAAGATTTGTATTGCTTTTTTGACATTTTTGGCTTATTGCTTTTTCACATTGTGTGAAGAACAGCTGTGTTTGTGGCAGATTTTGGCATGGCAATGTTCGCTCTACAAATAGGGAAATAAGCTCAAATACATAGAGCATATATTATTCAATTAATTATATATTAATCAATTCCAAAATTAAAATAAAAAATACAAAAAAACAAAACTAGTTCATAAAAAATGTTAATAAAAGTTTTAATTCAATATTTGATAAAAAAAAATAATTATAATGATAATAATAAATAAATAAACAAATAAATAAATAAAGAATAGTATACTAAAAGGCTCAAACGTTTTTTGGTGGGCCAGACATTTTTTATCAGAAACACCACACCACTTTCAAAAAGCACACACATACATGTATATATAGTGTATATAATACACATTTGAAATAAATTATTGGGAAGTTGTATGAGAAATGACAGTATGTTTTAGTCAACGATAACTTCAACAGTATTTCTGGGGGGGAATACTGTTCATATTCACTTCATATTGCCTTTAAAAACCATGAACTACTAAACATTTATATTAATAATTTGATACAGTGCACGTACTGTGTACATAGGCTACGTTTTACACTGAAGCTGTAATAACATATTTATTAACATAGGTATACATTTCTGCAGTTGCATAAAATAAATAAAAAATAAAATAAATTGTGTAGTTGCATCTATTATTGCAAATTAAACCACCATAACACCAAACCTACTCGAATCTTACCCTACCCCACCTCAACAGCCGCAAACGTAAGTGCATATAACTAATATTATTATTTACATAAATACATAACTAACATTAAGTACCAGAATTGTTTCACTTTCATTTTTTAAATGATGCATTAAGTATATTCTTTCAGCTGTAGGCTATAAGTAAGTGCATTAACTTAAGGATCTAAATGCTTGAGTGCCGTGCAGCATGTGGTTTTCTTGTCCAAATACAGAAATGAATGGAAAGGCATTGTGTCAACATATGTCAGAAACCTCCATAAGAGGGAGTAGGTGTGTGCTTGTGTACAGGGACTGTGCAGAGACGAGCTCACATATACAGTATAAGCATGTGTGAATAGCTACTGCCAGAGCAGTCAGTAAGTAGAACAAAGGCTGCATATTTCAGATGACTCACGTCTACTTTTAAAGGGATAGTTCACCTAAAAATTAAAAATCGGTCATCATTTACTCACCTTCATGTAGTTTCCAAACCTTTATGACTTTAGTTCTTGAGAGGAACGCAAAAGATGTTGGTGAGCATAAAGACTAGAGCTGGTTTTCACACTTGTTACTTAGAGAAAAACAAACCATTTTGAACCATTTTAACTAGCATAATAGGCTAACATATATTGGCCTTTTGTGACAACTTAAACCCATAGATAGACATGTTGTTACATTTAAACAGCCTATTAAATACCACCGAATAAAACATATACGAAACTAAATAGCATAAAACTATTAAATCTTTGTATTTGAAACAAAAACATATTGTAAGTGCTCACACTCGATATCTTTGCTCATCCTGAAATTTAAGAAACACCCTAGTGCTGAGAACACGATTAATCCAAATCTTTCATCATTATGTTATTGATTCTTAATATTTGAATGTTAGGTTGTTTGGTTATATTGTGTTTTATTCATTATTTATAATTAGTATTAGAATGATTTTATGAGATTATTGCGACATCATATGAATGAATATTATTCATTATAGTAAAAATACTGCATTCTTTTTTCATATACTGTTCTTTAAAAAAAATCGTATGCAGTAACCAGTATGCTTTGTGCACAGCCTCAAATTTATGGAGAGCTTTGTCTCCCTCTGTCGGTACATTTCGGTAGCGAGGGCATGTCAGGAGAAACAGAAAAGCGATGAGGTAACGGATGGTCTGTATCATTACCTTGACATCAGCTTTGGAGGCTTAATCATTTTGAACATCTTTAATAACGCGGATCGATTTAGTCTTGTAAAGGTAGGACTGTGTGATAGTATCGATGTGCGTTTAACGTTACTTCATTATCACATGCGATTTTGTTTATTTCCTCTCGGCGCTTAACGTTATACCTCTTTTCTACTTAACGTTACCAGTTTTATTAGCTTATTAGCTTATTATTAGATTATTTAACTGAGTTTTGTTATGCGGGGTCAGTTAAAGCCGTTTCTAACAAGTATTTGGGCACCCAGGCTGCTAAAGCGGCCTGTAATGCATGAGAACCAATGAAGATTGATGATTGGACATGGCATGAATTAAAACTTTGTAAAACTTAGTTAAAATGTCATTCCTCGAGTACTAATAGCAATATAATTACGTTGTAGGCATGTAATGTAAATGACAGGGATCTTAGCTTTGTGTGAGCTGTATTTCTTTGTGTTAGGCGATGATTTGTTGTGTTAGCTTATAGCTAACGTAACGTTACTGTATTGTACCGCGCTGGGACCTTGACACGGCTTCGTTTGCACTGTATCTGCATTGTACTCCAACTAATATTACTTCTGTATATGTGCAAAAACATGTGTGTTTGTATTGTTAGCATATTATATCACACTGATTATATCTCTTAACAGCTGACGGAGAACAGACAGTCCTGCGCTTCAGACCAGAGGACCAGTATAGCACCATGAACTGTGAGATTGATGGTAAATAGCACAATATATGACACAATATATGATATCATGTTGTTAAAGTGCGTGTTCTTTCAGCTTAAGTTGCTTTGAAACGATTTCAGATGCGCTTGTGTTTTTCAGGAGATATGGAGAATCAGGTTGAGCTGGAGGAGAAGACCAGACTCATAAACCAAGTGTTGGAGCTTCAGCACACTCTTGAAGGTTTAAAAGTCTTCGAGTGTACACTTTTAGATTGTCTTAGTGGTTAACCGTCGCTGTTTTGCTTTGTAACTGAATATATACCAGTCATGTTTCCGTTTTTCCCTCTAACCATTCTCCTCTGATCCACTCAGGCTCTCTAAATGGCTGCCGGAAAAAGCTAAGTGATGCACTCTAATGTGTTTTGTCTGTTTCCATTAGATCTCTCTGCGCGCGTGGACGCGGTGAAAGAGGAAAACCTTAAGCTCAAATCGGAGAACCAGGTTCTTGGTCAGTACATCGAGAACCTCATGTCTGCCTCCAGCGTGTTTCAGACCACCGACACCAAAAGCAAACGGAAATAACATGTGGATCACTTCTACTTCATCCATTATCTCCTCTTTCCGCCATTCAAACTGCTAGCTCATACATATAAGCTGCTGTTTGTTTTGTATTTATTTTGTTGTACTATTTACATCTCTCAGCATGGTTTGGGTAATACTTGAATGGACTGAGCCGCTGCCTTTCCTGTCAGCTAACAGTGTTACAAGATATAACAGGATGCATGATGCAGTTTGTGATCAGATAAGGATACAGAGCTGGTGTAATGCCACTTCTGTATAACTCATTTAGCAGGTACATAATCAATCTCAGACCCTCTCAATGACTTCACAACCTTTTTAATCACAAAGTCAGGTTCTCTTAAAAATACAAGTATGCTGCATTTAATTAGATCGAACACGGATGTGTTCTTTTGAAAGTGTGTGACATCCCACAACTGAAGTGCATGACGTAATAAGGCTATGGATGGATAACCTAAATTTGTCACCTCTCACTTGGCATGTGACTTTTCTAGTTTAAACCAAGGGTACTGGCAATTATCTTAATGACAATTGCTCAGCTGTTGCAGAAAGTATGCAATTTCCTGTTCCACTGGTTTAATGTACACCTTCATATATTACATTATAAGAGGCCTTTGATTGACCAAATGACATTTACTCACTCTCATACTTGTATTTATTCCGAAAGGTCTGAATAGCACACAAACCCAATGTCTTTTGAGCGGGATCAATTGATTGAAACTTGCCCGCAGTGTAAACTGCAGCATTGGAGAGTTTGCTCTTCGTGGTCGTGTCCTTTGGACTGAGGGACTTAAAAATGGATGAAATAAATGGATTCTAGCATTTTCTGCTTTCAAAGACTGAAGCGAGGTTGAGTCTGCTGAGTGATATTGATCCGATTGCCCCAAAGTTGAGCGGCATTTATGAGGACAGATGCTCTTTGCTCAGAGTTTGCTGATGTGAAATTTCACTTACTATGAATTATTGACATGACACAGAAGCATCTGCCACAACGCTACATACTCAATCTGTTTGATATTATTTTTGTGAAAAATCTCATTTGTGTAATTTATGTTTGCAAGCACCCGATGTAAAGTACTGCCTGTCCTGAAAGTGTACATTTTATTTTGTTACAATTATGCCTTTAATAAAATACTTTGCCTTTGCACAAACTAATGTACCCGGTGAAGTTATGTCAAAGGTGCACAGAAATTTATAGTAAATATTTATTTCCAAGAGAGCAATGAACAGTTTGCAAACATGTAAACAAAAGGCTGTCCTTGTAAGGCTGAACACACAACCTAAAAAAAAGAAGAAGAAGAGAAACAAAACTGTACATCACTTGAAAAACAACCTTCCAAAGCTGAATGGTTTCTTACATGGTAGTCAGTCTGTTTTCAGTGTGCTTGTGTCTGGGTCTGCGGTTAGAGAGTCAGTGATGACGCGAAGCTGAGATCAGCTCTGGCTGTGCGTAACGGCTTTCTTCAATGCCAAAAAAGCAATACTTATTTGCATTCCTAGCACTTGACTGACCTAGATGTTTGGTGAAGAGGGCTCCTGGATTGGCGGAGCTCTTCTCCAGAGCCTGCTAACAGTGGTAATGACAGTAAAATGCAAGACTAAAAAGTCCTATATCTAAACTCAATTGCATCATTTTTCAAACAAGATACAAACAATAAATATGATCGGAACGATTTGATCATGTTAAAAAGCTCATAACTTAAAAACTCATAAAGAACTTAAATCATTTGTTAATAACTTAAAAGTTTAGGCGATCATAAACTAGTTTGTCTTTCTTAAATACCTATTTCCCTTCACAGTATTCAGACTTACTAGTAGGGAAACACTGGCCCAGTTCTACTTAAGTTGTCATCTAAAAAGAAAAAAAAACAGGAAAAACTTGGAGCTAAAACTCAGCAGGTCTGACTTTTGTATCTAAATCCCAACTGTTACCAGTAAGAACTAAGCGGAAGACTAAAAGAGGGAAGGCGAGGTTCAGTCGGATGAAGAATGACTTCTTCAGGAGAGCGGCTAGGTTTGCCGTTTTTTTGCATGCTGAAGGGCATATTGCCGAAAGCATGCAGCAAAAAGAGGCAAAGGAACGAGAGAAGGGAGGAAGAAACGCGGGGAAAATGTGTATTTTCAGTCCTTCCGTACTCTTCTCTTTCTCACAGCTTTGGGTTCTTCTCCTGTGCTCTGAATTTCTTCATCTGCGTCCTTCATCTGCAAAGATCCAAAACTGTCAGTCTAACAACAATCAGTGGATCTACATAATCAGTGCAAACTGAAATCTCAGTCTAGCAAAACATTAAAATTAAATCAAACACTCTGACTTATTCATATTTCTAGCAAGTTATTTTTTTACCTCTGTTAGTAAAGATTTCTATAGAAGCCACCACTGTATCTCCCAAATGTGCCATCATTTTATTATTATAAAACAGACAGAAAGTCACAATTGCCAGACAATTCTGAGAAAACACCTTTTTTCCCTCAGAACTGGACTTAACTTATAACTGTGAGTTCAGTTTATACAATTGTAAGCACACGAGTCAGAATTGCCAGTTTATATCTCACAATTCTGCCTTAATTTTTCATAGGTGCCAGTTTATATAATTTTTTTTGTAGAATAAAAAAAAAATAGTAGATTAAAAATAACCTTACAATTGCGCATTATAAAAGTAATAATTGCAGGATATAAAAAATATCAAATGTCAAGAATATTTTAAAAGACACCATTTTTATTACAAATTGTATTTAATCATTAAAATGTAATTAAAAAAACTGAGGAATTAAAAAAAATGTCAAGAGCAAAACAGGGTTTAGGCAAAAAATAAAACATACTGTATATATATATATATGTTTTCTATTCTAAATACCCTGATAAAATGCTTTTAATAAACAGAGGTTTGCTAACAGTACAAGTCTGGCAATATTGGTGTAGCAATTGGGGAAAGAGATTTGAAATGCTTTAACATTTGGATGCAAAATATATAAATAAATATTATAGTAAAAATTGTTGTGTTCACTTTCCAATCTGCTCCATCTCTTTGACACACATGCGTGCACCGGCACTCACTCATTAAAGTGTGTCAAGTTTAAGCAGAATTACTTGCCATCAGGATAATTCTTTATTCAAAATGGAAGTACTTGCCCCGACTTTATAACCATAAGATCGTGTGCCGAAAACAATAACAATTGAAAAACAAACCTCAAAAATATTAAACTGCACACTAGAGATGTAACGGTATAAAAATTTCACGGTACGGTAATACCTCAGTATGAATGGCACGGTACGGTATTTATTGAATCATTTACATAAAAAACAAAACTAATTAAGAGGATCAAAAAAAGTGCCAGAAGTGTTTATTAAACTGTTTACATGAACACTGAACATATCAATTTTACACACATTAGCCATCTATCTGTAAACTTTAAAACAGGAACTTCAATATCAATTTGCATATTACGTCAGTGTGTCATATCTTGCTTCTCTGTGGTCACATGTTACTCAATGCCTAATTCTCAATATAACTGTTTTCACTGATATTTTTAATGGTTTCTGTTGAATGAATATGAAATAGTGACTGAAATGCACGCCATTATAAGGCCTACTGAACTAGCTCTACTTTACAAGATGTTAATCTAGATTAAAATCCTTATTTTTCGTTTATAATTATATAATTATATTTATAATTCATAATAATGAAACCAAGTACACATAAGATATAGACAATGGCTATGTTGTGATTTTGGCTCTATATGCATGTAAAATAGAGTTAGAAGCAACATAATATCTATTTTAACTGAAAGCCCTGCTTCTCGCTGAACAGAACAGACGCAGACAGAGGTGCACATGCCAAGCTGGGAAAACAAGAGCCTGCGCGGCACTACCGGAGACTCAGTGAGGTTTGTCCAAGAAGTCTCTTGATTTGTCGCTAGTCGCTTTTAGGGAAAAATGTCGCCAAGGAATAGTCGCTAAATATAAAGACAAAGTCACTAAGTTGGCAACACTGATCTGTAGCCACAACAGACCGCGAAGAATGATGGGCCTGCGTTGGCTGATGGCAATTGTAGTTCCCGCTTTATCGAGTCACCATGGTATTATCGAAATAATATATTGTTATTGCGGTACAACGGTATTTACAAAACAGTTACATTTCTAGGTATGGCACATGGAATAATAGTGAATGACTCAAACAATTCATGAATATATTTCTTATAAATTAACGCTGGACCTTTCTTATACATTTTATGAGGGTGCATGCAAAATATAGTTTTATTGTGGGAGCAGATTTCCATTCAGAGTGTCGCGATATACCGATATTGACAATAACCGTGATATTCAAATAATATAAAATATTTCCATTATATTAAAATATTTATAATATAAATTTAAAACCACCATTTTGTTGTGGGACAATACCTTCTGTGCAGGCCATATGAGCCTATTGTCTTAACTTTGGTAAAACCCCTTTCCCCTTTGTGAGTCAAACTACAATGACTACATTACTATTGTGTATCATCCACCATCTAAGATATAACCCACGATAAAAGATATGCAGATAAATCAAACGCAGGAAATACAGCTACCCAGAACTTCACCACGTATCTTCTATTCATAAAAACTAATAACATTCAATTTAAGGGGCTGGATGAAATTAAATTAGAACGGATTAAAACTGTGCATGCTATAAAACATACTTTTTTTTTTTTGGTAACATTGCAGATTTGCCGTGTAAACAGGCCAACGAAAGTCAGCTGTGGCTTTTTTTTTTTTACATAGAGATGAAATGCAGAATGTTACACATGACAACAAGTAACTCATATCTGATCTTATCTTTAATAAAGAAGATAACAAATGATAATCTTGACAAAAGGTGAGAGTAAAGTGTGTGAGAAAAAGATAAGCATGAAACAGAGGAACAAAGAAAGAAAGACAGGAAGTCAGTTTACCTTGCTGGCGGAAGACGAAACGATTTTATCTTCAGTAGTTTTACTTGAGGAGTAAAGCACATCGCTACTGTCACTGGTAACCTGTAACCAATTTTACAGGCCTCATTACTGAAGTCACAAAAAAGAGCGCTAAAAGAAATAAGAATGTGTTCAAGATTGCTCACCACACTTCGACACTGAATGAAAAAGCATTTGTACATCCCCAGGAAGTCCTGAAAGTCTACGGCTATGAAAGAAAGAAAGACACAATTTTGTGACATTTTATTATATAATTTGCCAATTAATGGTACGTTTACCAAACACATAAAACTTGCATTCCTAAAATGATCACAGAGACTTACTAGTGCTTGCGTCCTTGCCTTCGGCTCTAAATTCCTCAATAATGTAACTCTCCAACATGATTCTTTTTATTTGCAGAAAAGAAGAAAAAAGACATATTAGTGAAATATGTGGCCATTCATAGTAACTGCAACCAAAATAGTTAAAGCAACAGTGTATAAAGTACAATCGATTGATCTTTAAACATGATCTTTTCTTAAGAATCCTTTATTCTGTTTTGCATGCCGAAATACACTCTGTTCCAAATACATGAGAATACCATGACCACAGTGTCATGAACCTCAACCAGACATGATTATAGAAGAGCAAACCAACAATGTGGGAAGATGTAAACACTTTCAGTCATTACATAAATGAGGGTTTCAGTGCCACTTAAACTCAGACATTTCCTAGAGTTCGTGGCATTCAAAATCCACAATGCTGTAACACACCTGCTGAACTGGGGAAAAAGATCAGCCAAAATGCCAATAACGGCTTCTCTGTTGACCTCACCACTCCTGTTCTGTGAAGTCCAAGCAAAAGACATAAACTATTCACAAAGGTGTTCTATATTTATCTAATCATTTGGTTACTAACTACCAATTTATTATTATATACTAATTATAATAATAATACAATTAATAACAAAATAACTAACAAATATTAAAATAGTAGTGTTTACAATTATTTATAATATGGTATATCCATTTTATTACTGTTTAATTGATTAAATAAAAAAAAAGTTACCTTATCATGACTGTCAAATTTTTTGCGGGCATCAGCAATTTGACGGGGCAACAATTCCTAAAAAAACAATTGCAAACATTATTACAATCATTGCAGATTACGCTCAGAATAAAATCATTATGTAAGACTTTTAATATACAAAATTTCTAGAATAATTTAATGTTTAAAATTGACTTATAACTGTATTTTTTTTTCTTAAATACACATCATGTTTAAGACACATGCTCTGCTTTTGGCTTTACAAAAAAGACAGGATATCACAAAGTGCAACTATGAAACTTCAGCATTTAAAGTCAAACATGACAGCAGCCATGCAGCGCTAAGGCTTGATTAAACAAATGCACGTAAGGTGCCCACAAAACAAGACAAAATGTCTAAAACTAGGACAAGCTTGTTTTGCACAAGTATCTTAACAGGAAAACCTTTTTTGCAGCACCACTTAAAGATGTTCATTTACATCATCCTTCCCTTGCGTGACCTAAATAATTCGCCTGGGGTTTGTGATGTGGGGGTAAACTGGTGATACGAATCAACCCGAAATGTGCTCTCCAACCACAAGAGAAATAAGTGGGTTAGCACTAGTACTAGTTTGTGACTGGATCTGTTCCTGAGAGTGTTTCAACCCCACTTGTGCTTACTGTACGTGTGGGTGCAAAAACAGGTTACAGAGATATCTAGACAGATAAAAGGGACTGAGCCAGAGCCAGCCAGCGGTGGTGGTGGTAAAGTACCTTAGGAAAAGTTCTCTCGACCAACCGATCTCCCTGAGAAAAGAAAGACAACGGTCATGCTATCTGAAAGGCAAGAATGCATTTTATTGGCTAAAATGCAGAGCATCAAATATCACCTCTGTGAAAATTGAAGTCTTGTCTTTATGCCGGCCCCTCTTCACCAACTCTAGCAGGAGAGGGCTGTTTTTATTCACCTCCGTTTCCGATATGCCAAGCTCTTTAGACAGGGTTTCGCGACTGTCAAGTCCATTGAGCTGAATAACACAAAGTAGGGCTTCAGATGAAAGAGATTTGCGGTCACAGAGGACATAGCATAGCACAATCAAATCAATCAAACGAAAAAAACAACATTTACACCAATTTCTGAATGACAGCTTCAAACTGTGTATCACTTACAGCGTTGAGTATTGTATAACAATGACATACCGTACTAATTTCAGGTTGAAACACTGCTAGGGTGAAGTCTAAATTGAAGACTTGCAGGAAGTCAGTTATAAGACCCGCGACCAAGCGACCTGCCAAAAGAGCAAGACATGCTGAAAATGCGTCATTTTCCAAAGCAAACATTTAGAACCGCAAGCAATTTAACATCAGATCAAAAAATAAATGAATAAAAATGAAAGAAAATCATGCCGTATATAATGGGCAGATTTTTTAGCTTAACATATGATTTTAGAACACATATTGTAATTTCTTATGCATCTCCAATCAAAGAGGCACACGTGTCTCTGTCTCAGAACATCCTGAAGCATCATTTAGTGTATGATGTGCACTTTTTCTCTCTATCCATTAACAAGTTTGGAAATGTATGATGCCTAGTGTTCAGATCTGTCCAGATTTTAAAAGCTGTGAAGTATATTAGAACCTGTTACAACCCAAGTCCAACTCAACATCAAAACAAGACAGAACAAAAATTCAAAAAACTTTTATAGAATACATATTTACCATCCTTTGTGTTAAGGGACTTTTTGAGGTCTTCATTTACAAGAGGTGATTTATTCTGTTCAAAAGAGTTGACATTTTATATGACACACTGAATCTTGCAAGCAAAATAACGCGCACGCAAAAACAATCAGTTTAAGGGATAGTCATAAATGAAAAATCATTGATTACTCACTCTCACGTGCTTCCAAACCCGTAATAATTAAATTAAGACATTTTTTATAAAATCCGACAGCTCTCCTAAACTCCATAAACAGTTGCTAAGTAAAACACAGTTGAACAATTGTTTTAATAATGTCCTTATCCTATGTTTCTGTGACTTGACTGCGGTATGACCCTTGCTGTCTTTGCAGGGTCGGAAACCTCTTGGATTTCATCAAAATATATTTGGAACTACATGAGGGAGAGTAATCAATGGAAGAAGTTTACTTTTTGTGTGAACTATCGCTTTAACATAACAGCATCATTATATATAAAAAAAAATACAATTTACAATTAAAAATTGTATAATTACCTCAACTTTGTCCTGCTCTTCTAGGGCAAGAAAAACAGCTGCACGTAGCTCTGCCTGTAAACCAAAAAAAGAAAGAAAAAAAAAAAGAGACCAAAAGACTTATGGACAGTCAAAATAGGATAAAAACTCAGATATGTTGCTAAAGCTACAGAGTCAACAACATTATTTACCAGTGCTGTCAATCTAT
>JAUCNO010001679.1:0-14412 GCA_032353835.1 Enteromius viviparus | reverse complement strand
TTGGCTCTATTTGCATGTAAAATAGAGTTAGAAGCAACATAATATCTATTTTAACTGAAAGCCCTGCTCCTCTCAGCCTTCGCTGAACAGAACAGACGCAGAGAGAGGGGAAAACAAGGGCTGCCGGCTAACGCAGCAGTACAAGAGACTGAGGTTTGTCCAAGAAGTCTCTAGATTTGTCGCTAGTCGCTTTTAGGGGAAACATGTCGCCAAGGGGGTCTGAATAGTCGCTAAATATAGAGACAAAGTCGCTAAATTGGCAACACTGATCTGTATTGACAACAGACCGCAAAGAACGATGGGCACGCCTGGGCTGATGGGAATTGTAGTTCCCGCTACCTCCCGTTCGCTTCATTCGTCTGAGCAAACCTTTCTCAGAAGACTTATCGAGTCATGTGACCACGGTATTATCGAAAAAATTTGATATTGCAGTACGACGGTATTTACAAAACCATTACATCCCTACAGCACACATGTCTGAGAAAAGGGCAAAAAGTCATTTAGTTACAAGCACTTCATATAAATCTTTTCCATTATTTCATTGTGTCTTTATTTTTCTGGACGTGTTCGCAACATCAGTTTATATTAATATAAACAATACTGTCAGATCACTGAGACTCAGTTACGTTTCAAACAGAGAAAAAAATTGGGGTATTAATACATGTCCCGTTACACCTCTACTGCCTGTAGCTAATGTGAGCTTGCTTACTTCATCCTCTGAGGGTGTGTCGTTTGGCTTACAAGCCTCTTCCTCCTCCTCCTCTTCCTCCTCCTCCTCTGAATCTCCACCATCTTTTCCAATGCCGTTGTCCATCCCTTCCCCATTCTCATTACCTGAAAAGAGAGTCAGAAAAGAATGTAATTATGTATAACTATGCAAAAAGTAATTAAAAAACAAACAAGAATAAATCATTTTACAAACCAGTAGCTTCAGTATCTTCCTCTGCTTTCACTTCATCTTTTCCTTTCTCCGCCTCTTCTTCCTCCTCCTCTTCTTCTTCTTCTTCTTCTGCTACCTCCTCTGATTCGGCTTTGGGCTGATCAATTTTCTTGTACACATAGTCATCATCCGACTTCTGCAATACATATACAAGTGTGTGAGCTGAGAATATTCAAGAAGCAGTTGGCCAAGAGGACAGAGACGTGCACCACCCTGTTCATATCTGTGACAAACCTGCCGAACGCTTCAGGACAAGGCGCTGATTGCCTGTTGCTATGCTACCAATGATAAATACACATTAAGAGGATTTTGTACTTGCAAGCTAATCCTAAACACCCTAATCTTCAGCAATATATCAAATGGGGTTAGCATGGTAAACCAGATTTATCGACTGTGTTATGTCTAGAAAATAGCTACCTGTAATGAGGTCTGTTTAAGTGGATCTCATCACACAGCAAATTCTGCACTTGAGCCAGGATTCTCAGACTGACCAGAGTGCCAAAAGTTCAGCTTGCTTAGTGAGTTTGGGGGTATATCACCCCTTGAAAATAAAAGTAGATTTCCCTGATCTACATACGTGCATTTAAAGATGTCTAGAAGAAAATATCAGGGGGGAAAATTACTCTTATTTCATTTTTTATCGGTGTCAGTAATACACATGGTCATGAAAATCAGCATTTGGGTTTGCAGCGACAAAATTTGAATATGTACACGATAACAGAATTATCATTTTTAGGCAATTATCTGTTAAAACTAAAAGAACCATAAACATATCATTACACAAAAGCTGCACTTTTTTTTTCTTAATAGGCCAAATGCTAACCACATCCTATAAACACACTTAGCTACATCTTTTTATCACATAAGTGAATTTACAGAAAGGCCATCAGGAAAATAACTACGTTCTTTAAATACATGCACAATATGCACAAGAATGTATTGTTAATCATATGCTAAATAAACTGATAACTGTACTGGTTGTGTTGTATCATCTCTGGATATTACTGTTGGTGGTTTAGAACTTCTAACGTAAAACAGGTGTTAAATATACAATGTTAACTTACTTATCGCACTTTTGGCCAAAGCATCATGTCAGAATTTACACTGGGTTTCTATAAAAAGTAACGGTAATGCTCGTCTTCAAGCACTGATATAACCCTCTACGCTGTACAATATCTTTGCAGCACTCAATATCAGTACAGCTATTATTAGGCAATTATTTCTGGACCTCTGAGACCTCAGTGGTAGGTACAGCCATGAACACAGTAGCTCTTTCTAAAGACTTACCAAGAAAAGAATCATATTTCCAGTTTTGGATGCTGATTGGTTGATGCAGCAATTTCTACCCTAAAGGCCTAGCTATAAAAAAAACTTTAGGCAGCAAATGAAATGAAACCAATGAAACAAAACAAAGGTATGGGGACAGCTTAGGTTTTCCTTAAACATCTCAAACTAGCCTAAACTGTGTCCTAGCACATTTTGGTGCAGTGTTACAGCAGTTCTCCTCGGGATGAACTTGTGTGGTCCTCATTTGTAAGTAACTTTGAATAAAAGAGTCTGTTAAATGAGTAAGTGTATGTGTGTAGGCAGAATGTTTGTTTCTCTTGTTATCTGCTTTGATTATGGTTATTCAGGACAGAATCTTACTGTTGAGATGAAAGCAGATTATGTAATGAATTATTACACTGTACCCACACATCTACATGATTCACAGCAAAACTCTAAATATAGCTATACATCAGGCCTGCTATATCAAGAGTTTTATTCTGCATTCAGTGGGATCTCCTCTGTGGGGTCAGGACGTACCTTTGGCCAGCAGAAGAGCACAGCCAGTCCAACAGGCAAACCAACGGTAAGGATATAAACCACCCACAGCCAGGGCCTCTCTTCCGCAGCCAGTGCCAGCTGACTCAACACTCCAGGCTAAGATAGAAAGAAAAAGTCTGAGTATGTCAACCAAACTAAAGCCCAGTGAGCAATAACGCCTACAGCGAGAAGCAGAGGCATACCTCATTGGCACTAGCCACCAGTTTTTTGAGTCCCCAGCTGTCTGCAGCCCAGCGGTCCGCCACTTCCTTTTCCGAGGTAATAATAAAATTGTCAAAGTAAATGTCAGAGGTCATAGACCACAGCTCCAGACCCACAGCACTGAATGACTCCATCCTAAACGGGTGAAGATCCTCAAAGTAGTCAGGGTTTGCGATCTTCCGTGGACTCCACACACCCTGTAAACAAAGACGCTGAATATAAACATCTGTTTGTGATATTTAAACATCTGTGGTCATTGTATCCAACTCATTAATAGAAATTTTGGCTAAAACCGTTTCAGAGTGAGTGTGACCTTTGCTTGTACTTAATAAAATACAGGCAGCATTTCCAGACTCCAGATGTTAATACCTGGTAGTTGGGGTTGTCTACAAGAGGAGCTTTCCATTTGCCTTTATACTGAGGATTGTTGATCATGGGCGGCTTCCATTCACCACAGCCAGGAGCAGCTGAACACGCTGGGTTTGCCACCTGAGGAGCCTCCCATTCTCCATCCATTTCTTCATCCCTGAGAAAGAGAGGGGTGAAGGGAATATTAAATGACAGATTTACTATAAAAGGATGAAAGAACAGGTTATTCCATCATGTACTACAGATGACTGTCTACCAATACTATCAGATAAAAGGGGCTAGACTGAGGCATACAATATAAATTATTTAATTATTGCATAATAATAATGTACTTGGCATTGTACAAAATTTGCATTGTACAGATTTTCTCATTTGAGCTGCCTCGAGGAATCTTTCTCTTCATAAAGGTCAAGTCTGAATTCCAGGACAATGATTCTAGTGTGTAGCTATATCATATTTGACACTTATTTGTGTCACAATAGAAATGTTTAATGACCAATACTAATATCCAGGGAACTACTCAACATTTAAATTGCAAATATGCTAAATTAAATGTAGTGTGACAAGACCAAAAACATCACTCGAGCCGTTTTTAGCATTTTATGCATAGAATAAGGAATGAATGTGTGCACACTGTTAATGTTCATCTTGTTCATTTTGTGAAAATTCACTTCTAGAAAATGAAATAAGTTGCCATTCTCAGGGCTACGCTAGGACATGGTAAAACCTGCCTTTGACCAAAGTGTGTTTATAGGTTGTGGTTAGGACAGTTATTTAGCCTATTAAAATAAAATACTATTTACAAGTAGTTCAGATTAATTACTTTTACTAATTACAATAAATTCTTCTTTCTTTATTCGTCTCATTAATTCTCTTAGTTTTATCTTTTTAACAAGAAAGCCCCAGTGTCTCAAATTTGTATTTAGTTTATGTCAATGCCTGGTCTGTTTTCAAAAAGGATCATTTCACATAAAAATTTAAATTCAGTTTTACCCTTATGCCATTCCAATC
The DNA here is from genome assembly GCA_032353835.1 of Enteromius viviparus. Taxonomy (NCBI): domain Eukaryota; kingdom Metazoa; phylum Chordata; class Actinopteri; order Cypriniformes; family Cyprinidae; genus Enteromius; species Enteromius viviparus. The sequence continues at coordinate 10,064 of JAUCNO010001679.1, read as the reverse complement.
CCAATTATTGTTTTAACAATGACCACCTGTTTATTTTTTTCCCACTGATTAACATGTGTGCTTTGCTTTCCCCCAGGTTGCAAACAAGGCTGATTACATCAAATATGTTAATGTTTGCGTATCTGTTGTGATACTCTAAAATGGTGGAAGTCGGAAGTCACAGGAGAAGAATAATAGAGTCAATTATGTTATTTTTGTTTTCTTTAAGTAATTAATGCGGAATTTCCTTTTTTGGTGAACTAACCCTTAAAATAATTTAATTATTTCTCACCAGTCATCAGGCTTTTCTGCAGTGGGGTCAGACACAAACTCTGGCTCATCATCCAACCAACCATCAGGCTTCACTGCATCAGGATCCGGCACCTTAGCTGGGGCATCCTCATCCCTAGATAAAGAAAAAAATATTTTTAAAGATAATGTCACTTCATAAATTCACATGGTTCTCTACGCATATGAATACCATTTCTGTTACACGACTGTGAAATTAAATACATAACCATCAAAGTAATAGGTACAACAAAGTACCGTTTTACGCAAGTAACTTTGTCAAGTAACACAAATAAAAAGATTTTAAAAAAATGGCCAGGTTCATTCTTTGCATTTTGACCTATTCATAGATCTCACCAGTCTTCAGGTTTGACTGCTTCTGGGTCAGGGATTTTGGCTCTCTCGTCCCAGTCCTCTGGCTTGGAGTCTTTGGGATCGTCGATCTCTTTTGGAGGGTTCACAGGCGGAATGACATCTGTCAACAGACTTCCTCTGCTAACACTGGACTGGTCTATAAACATCTCATAGCTACTGTCTGGATTTAAAACTGAAAAAAGGAGAAGAGAGTACAAACATTTCTTTATAATTTAACACTGAATAATTTAATTATATATATATATTGCATGCAGGCAAGATTAATTTCAGATAAACAACAAAAAAGGCTTTATATTAATGCCACATTTCTCATATAATATTGTTGGTGAAACATTTTAGATTTGGTTCCATTGGTTAATTTGTTATAACATTTATATAATAACAGTAATAATAAATAGGGTAACGAGTTTTCACATGCTTTCCTTTATAGAAATACACATGTACACACCAAGTGTATAGAGATGAGTCTTTTTATCGATGTAGATCTTCTTCAGATCACCGTCAGGTCGTTTGGCGTGTTTTTCTTCTACATCTTTATTAAGAGGGTTTTTATGTCTAAAGATGAAGTGCAGTTTGTAGTCCTCTCCGCATTTGTCCGGCCCAAACATGATGCTGTATGGTGTTCGGTCATGAAACTGCTCCTGTGAATCCAAAGACACATTACCTCTAAAATCTATCACCTTTATCACTTATTTCCGTTGCAACATAAATTTTATATTTCAATCCAGTACTTTACCATTTCTATTAAATCTATTCACTTTATAATTTATGTTGCTATATGCTTTTACAAACTTGTTCTGGTCATATAAAGCAGTCAGTGAACATACCAGGTCTAAGTCTTCTGAGTCTGACAATAGCTTGATGTAAGCACCGCCACAGTCAATTCCATCTTGAAAGTTGACCTCATATCTGCATGGATTGTTTTTTGTTAGAACGCACAAGCTTTATTTTTCAAATATCACAGAAAGTGCATCTAAGAAGCCCACTCACTGGACAATAAGGGGCTTGTCCTTAAACACGAAGGGTCTGTTAAGCAGAGCAGCGATGGCATGGTGCTTAGCACGAGATTTCAGAACCAATCCCAGATCACCAGGCACCTTGTTTTCCTTCAGGGGCTCAACCTCCCATTTACCTACAGGCATAAAAAACTTGTTTTTGTTCTTCTGTTTTTTAAAGGATAACAGTTTTATTAGTGTGGTTAATGATAAAATATATTTTATTTAAAAATATTATATTTTTTATATATATAAATATATATAATTTAAAATCAGACAATCATAAAGCAACACTAAAAAAAAAATGGAAATCATGCTGAAAAACTAACCATCATATTTTGCAATATCTTCATCAGCATCCTCTTTCATTGTTTTAGACACCTGCCAACTGCAGAAAATAATACAATATTAAAAAGCTAACAAATAATTGAGCAATAAGTAAAAAGAAACCATGCAGTTTGAATAGAATGCATATTTAAAATACATATTGTGATCATTAAGTCATTACTGGTTGGACAACAATCTGTGGGGTGTTATCCATATTTAATATACAATCCGCTATCAATATTTATGGTCAGTTTACCCACAGAAAAGCTGTATTTTTACATGTTCAATGTTTAGAAGTAAAGTTAAAGGTGATCTCAAAGCAAACATGCATGGATTACAAGATATTAGAAAAATATTAGAATAATTTGGGTCTTGTAATCCACGCGTGTTTGCTTTGAGAATAACTTGTGTTTATAATTTGTGCAATGAAAATCTGATAAGATTCACAAACCTGCTCAAAGACTCATCATCAAATGTCGCAGTGAAGTACACTTCTCCTGTTGGAACTGGGGTCTTGTATGTTACCTATGCATGTCAAATAATGAATACTTACAAATGACATGAAATAGCTTACAACTTTGTAGTTTGAACACTATTTGTGAATCACTCTACTGATACATATTTTGCTTTTGGTTTTTGGTAAGCATACACATGAGAGGTGACTTACCTCAAAAGACACATTGGCGTCTGCTTCAGTGCTTTCTCCGCTGTCTGTCTCCATTTCCACATCTCCATCTTCCACTTGAGCCTCCTCTTCATCCTCCAGCTCTTCTTTCTGTGCCCATGTTACCATGGAGATGGAAAGCAACAAGAGACACGTCCAGCCCCACCGCAACTTCATCTACAAAAAAAATTGCATAACCAACAAAAAAATACTTTAATAAAAAAAAAAACATGCACCTTAAAAATGCTTTTATGTTCTACTTCGGGGCGGAACGTCTTATCATATGACACGTTAACCCCGATATTGATCGGCACATCTGCCATCAGAAGAGAAGCTTATTGTTTACTATTTCTATATTTTATTTCAACTGTTGAGCAGAACAGCAAATAGCATACGTAACTTAATGCCATCATAAAAAAACGAGTAACGTTAACATTTAACGTTAATCAAAAATATTTACATTAATTTCCATATTTTGCATTTAACCACAATTACTTGCAGCTCTTCGGTGATTTGGGTTATTTTTAAATAGTACTATTTATAATATTTATAACAATGTGTTACATTATAATAACGCCCTCTGGCTAGCTGCGGTACCGTTAGCTGGGTGATGACGAGGATGATGATGAAGAGGATGATGATGGCTGTCTGCATGTTCAACCTTTATAGTGTTTATCAAAAAAACGTCTTTGTTCACTTACCTCCTCCAGCTGAATGAATATTGGCAATATTTCGGTTAACTGTGGCTTAAGCGGATGGGTTTGTCATTCAGCGTTTCGGCGCGAAGAGTCCGCTATGAATGAGAGCGATAGCCAGTGTTATCAGAAGCGCAGGATGCCACTGACAACCGCTCCTCTGCGATAAAAACCACTTCCGCGACAACTGTCAAAATAAAAGTCCCGGTTATTTACACAAATGTTTATTTGCCACTACCCTGTATTATAAAATCCACTTTCACGTCTCACTCCAAAATAAAAGTCTCATTCATTTATCAAGTAATTTGAATAATTCGGAACCGCATACTAGCACACTGCGTTTACCGTGTAGTAATATTTTAGAAATAGTAAGATTACTATGCTAGTATGGTGTGGCAAATCCAACAATTTTATAGACGCTATTAACTGTTCCTCTATAAAATCCACTTCCATAGTACCTATCAAAATAAAGGTCCTATCAATTTAGTCAAGAAACAGGGACACCCGTGTCTGACTACTGTAATTAGAACAGATTTATTATCTTGATTGCTTCTCTGTGTGTTTTCATAAAATATAATCTGTTTATGCATCTCTTGTTTAAAAGGTCCGTCTTATTACATTCGTTTCAGTCTTCAGTAATGATATATATAAACAAACAAACAGAAACCTTCAAAATGCGTAGGATTTATCATTTGATGCAAATATTGGGCATGACTATTTCCGCGATTTCTGCAACGTTTGAAGGAAACGATATTGGAGATTGAAATAAAATAGAGAAACATAGAGAAGTAATACGCTATATATATTTACACTGTTCTTAATATTTTTGGAGAATTCCCATACACATAACATGAAGATTTTTATTTTATTAATGATTTTACACAAAACAGCACTTATATACCCATATATTATATCATTATATTTTAAAACAGCGAAGGACATATTTGTTTTCTTTTTATCCCTAGGTATTGACTACACACAATTACATACAGTTTTTTTTCATTATATAATGGAAATGTCTATTTTCTATTGTTGTTTGTGTTGTAAGTGTTTATATATTCACGGTAAACTGTTTGACCTATAAATGGTGCGCCCCCTGCTGTCAGAGACAAGCAGCGGAGCAGCTTGACCCGGAGGAGAAGCGCCGCATCGGCCATTTTGGGCTCAAAGGGGGCTTTTCTGTCACCACGTGAGGGCTGGGTTAGTTAGTCCGACACGGGCACTAAATCGAGCCGAGCGAGGACTCAGAGAACAAGGGGGTAAAAACCGGGGAAGACGCTGCCATACACAGCCGCACTCGTTTCACATGTGCTGATAGAGAGAGAGGGTAAAGGATGCCGACAGTCACTCTGCCTCCCAAAGAAAACGCTCTATTCAAGAGGATCCTGGTGAGTGCTAATACTTCAGTGCAACAACATCCATCTACTAACAAAGCCTGCGGGCTACCCACACGAGTGTGATTGAAAGCTTTTAACGCTCGCTTAAGAGCTGTTAATGCATCACTTTTTAACGCCTGCAAAACTGGACGACCAAGAGTCACTTTCTGTCAAATGGAGGTTAGCTTTTAGCCTGTTAGCAGCTAGCTGTCAGTGTGTTTATGTAGCTTACATACAGACACAAAGCTGTTGGAAAGAGACTGTCAGTGGTTGGATAAAATCATACGACATTTACAGTCTTTGTTTAATTGATTTTTTATAAGGCATTAGCACCAACAGATGCGTTTATACGGTCACGCTGCTCTGTTTTGAGGCTGAATGGTGCTCGTGAGTAGCTGAAAGCAGTCTCTGGCCTGTTCATCCAGCAAATCACACTTAAAGATCCTGTGAATATTTCTGTAAAAATTGCATTTTTAGTCGAGTTTTGATTTAGTGAGCTTCCCGGAGTTGTTTGAGAAAAGATGAAGAGGTGAACGTGTTTCTACGGTGTTTCTGCGGAAGGAAAGCCTAGAAGTTTAGTGATGCTCAACTTAAAAACTACAAACACTCGACGACTCATTCATAGAAAGCTGATTCACGTCAAATCGTACGCTCTTTTCATTACATGTTATCAATTAATTTGCTGACTCGGTAAAGGATGACCGCAATTGCTTTTAAAACAAGTGACTGTGATCGTGTTAGCTGCATTTGCCTGCCTTTATCCATGTTTCATAATACTAGTGTGAACGGCTTTGCATGCCTTTAAATATATTAGATTTGGATGTGGGCACTAATTTGAGATGGACATGAGTTGCTAGACCGCATGAGAGTCAACACTGACAGCATGATGGGCCTTTATATCAAAACTCAGCCAAAACTTTCAGCGCTTGCATACTGTCTGTTTACAAGTTGTGCAAGGATGCATATAGCTGGGTGTTTTGTAATCGAAAAAGTGATTTTTTTATTTTATTTATATATTTTTTTCAATTGATACATTTGTGGAACTGATATTTATTTAGTTGACAAGGCGGCAAGGCAAGTCTACAAAAATGTTTATAATTGTGCTGAAATAATGCACAAGTGTGTTTTAAGGAGCATTTTTATGCATTATTTATAAAGTACAAAACTGCACACAAAATAGTTTTTAGTTTTTATTATGCAAAATTCTTTATATACTATATATGAGCATTTATGCTTATCACACTGTCATCATGAATCCACTGAATGATTATGCTGAACTTTAAAGTTATGGTCAACCATTATTGTTTTTAAAGGCCAATGCTGATATAGGTCTATATATCACACACTATTGAACTTCACTTAAAGATGGTAAAAAAAACAGATGCATTACAATTTATGCAGTTTAATTAATATTAATTTAACTTTATATTAATTGAGTCAATTAGAATCAGTACACAAGTTGGATTTTGCTATTTTTGTGTCCTTAGTCTACTTTGATGGATTGTTGTAAACTAAATCAAGTTGGTTTGTTTTATGACTTTTAATCTTCAAACACAGTGTCCAGATTTTACTTTAGCAGCTACTTGGCAGTTGTGCTTGTAGGTATATGTATGCCTTGAATGTATTGTAAAAGGCAAATCACACTACACCGGATTACAGTGTGTAACTTAGGACAGATGTTCTAAGACCCAAAAATACATGGATGTAATTGATCGGTGAAAACAAATGCTGACCAGTAGCACCCTGATGAAGTGTCTGTTGCTGTTTTCTGCATCTGTCAGTGCAGTGTGAAATGGCATGAAGTCGCTTTGAACAAAAGGTTTGCCAAATGCATAAATGTATATATTTGCTTTTGAGTCTGAGAATCTGTTAAAATGTGTCTATTGTATAAAGGTTTTTGATGATTGTAAAGCTGAAGGACTGACCCTCTGGAACTCATTGCATTCATGATCAATGTAAAAAGATGCTTTTTGTTATGTCATTATTAACTGGCAGGCACTAATGGGGCTATGCTCACCAATAAAACCTTGACACCTTGGTCAGAATTGTCTGACGGACTTAAGATCATCCAAATGTGGATCTACAGAACTGCTTTTTAGCACCAGAGAATTAAGAGGACAGTCACACTAGATTTTGAGTTCAGTTCTCTCTTAGATTTTCACCCACAGTTCGTTAGTGCATCTGGCTTCATGAAATGCATTTTTGCCATCCGCATAAGAGTCAGTGTTGTTGTTCTATATAAAATGCTATAATATTACCTCTGTATTACTTTACACTGATACGATTACAGTATATTAAAATCCTCAGGAAGTTAAAACAAGCTGTTTAGTTACTTAAGATCAGGAACATTAAGAAATATTATTTCACCAAAATTAGTCTGCATGTTATTTCAAAGGAAAAAAAACATTTATTTAATTAAAATATAACCTGCTTTGCTTCTAAAATGTTCTCTTTCTCTTACAATTTAGTGTCGTCAAAATAATCTATTTACCTCAAGCTTGAAATACTAATTCGTTCAAGAGAAGCTAGATCTTTTGAAGCTTCATGGGAAGCTGGAGTAGGTGGTGTACATTAACATTTTGAATTCATTGTTCTATTGTACTAAGCCACTTACTCAAAGTTGTTGGCATCTGAAATCGTATCATATTGTTAAAATCTGCCGGTGCTCAGTTGTCCTGATAGTTTCCAAAGCTTCTGTTTTTAAGCTTGTGGTACATGAGGTGATCTGAAGTCACTGATTCAGTAGGGCTGTACTGAATGTGGAAGAGCAGATTCCAGATTTGCTGACAGAATGAGGTGGCTAGTGATCTCACCACCTGCTGGCTGAGCAGAGGCCTGTGTAATAAAGAGGAAACAGAAGCTGCTTCAAATAGAACTGCTCAGAGTAAATTACCATCATTTACAGAGTTTCCAGGGGACAATGTGAGCTTGTGTGTGTTGGCTCACACGCACACAAGGTTAGCCTGCCGTGGATTGTCTTTAGAAATAAGAAAAGATGATAATGCCAAGGATCTGCGCGTGCAGTTTTATTTTAGTTAAAGGGTTATTTCACCCAGATTACCCTCATGTTTCAAACCCATAAGACCTTTGTTCATATTCGGAACACAAATTAAGATAGTTTTGATGAGATCACCGAAAGACGGTGCTGGCGGTGATACTGGTGTTAAGCCGCAAAACCAGTTACCACTTGGTGTTGGTTAATGTGTGCGTATGCGTTATGATACTCTGTCATATGGACTGTTTTAGCTGTGTTACTACGTTTTGGACCTGGATCATTTCAGTTGTGTTGCTGTCTATGGAGGGTCAGATGGCTCTCTGATATCATCAAAAATATCTTAACTTGTGTTGTGAAGATGAACAAAGGTCTTATGGGTTTAGAACAACATTAGATTGAGTAATTAATGACCTGAATTTTCATTTTTGAGGAATTAACCCTTTAAAATAATATATAAAAATTATATAAAAATCATGAGATTCATTTAAAAAAAAATGCATCAATTAATTTTTTTTACCAGTTACCACTACTGTTCATATTGTTCTCAGCTGTTTCTTTTTAACACCTAGTTTTCTACCTTTGGGTCTCATCTGTCCAAACATTTTTTAAACCTGTTGCAGCCAAAATGTTCAGTATAATATGTTTATGAGTTTTGCAAATCATTGCATTCTGTTTTAACATTGAATTTACACAGCATACTTTAACACTCTCTCCCTCTATCTCTCTTTCTTTTTTTTTTTCCTCATATGTCCTCAGAGATGTTATGAACACAAGCAGTACAGAAATGGACTGAAATTCTGCAAACAGATTCTCTCCAATGCCAAGTTCTCCGAACATGGAGGTAAGAACCTCACTCGGAAGTGTTCATGACCTACAACTACATCCCCATTTCGTTTTAAAATGGATAATATGGACACAAATACAAATGTATATGGACGGTATATATGGTATATGGACAGCGATTTTATAAAAAAATTATTAAATAAATAAAATCTTTTAAAAATGGAAATTGTAAAACTGCGGTGTTAAAAATTTGGGTGCACCTAACTTTTGTACTGGTGCACCTTTTGTGCTTTTTCTTAGGCGCATCAGTGCAAAAAGTTAGTCTAGAGCCCTGAATCTGTTGAACATAGGCTTGTTGTTTTGACAGTAGTTTGTGATTATCACAAGGAAGGTTTGACAGAAATTCAGGCTTCCCTCGTCAGTTTTTAGGTGCGTTAAGCCACATTAAGCATGCTTTCTAAAACTCTTAACGTTAAACAAGCAGTGGAAATGGGGCAAAAACAGTGCTCTTGCATACCTTGCAAATCACGTTAATCTCATTTATATCACTTTTATCCTATACCCAAACCAATTCCACACCTGTCACAAAGGGGGTCTAAAAAATCAATAAGTTGGCAACACAGCCTCTTCCATTGTCTAAGATAAGGTGTATTGCGTGGTTACGTAACATGCAAGGTCACATGATCTCAGACGATAGACCAAAATCTCTACCGGTTGACACATTTTTACTGGTATACCACCAACCCCTACATATTCATGTAGTTTTAGACTGCAGTGATGTAATCGAGGTTACTAGCTAAAATGGTGTTGTCTGTGACATAAAACATTCCTGTATGAAATGTTCGGGTGTTTGTTTGGTAAGTGCTTGATAGTTCACAAAGGGTGTAGAGTTAAAAGTTATGATTTTTGCAGAGACACTGGCAATGAAAGGCCTGACCCTAAACTGCCTGGGGAAGAAAGAAGAAGCCTATGAACTGGTCCGCAGAGGTCTCCGAAATGATCTGAAGAGCCACGTCTGTATCCTTGGATATAGAGACTGACACACACGTTTGAAACGTATTAGTGCTGTCGAACAATTAATCACATCCAAAATTAAAAGTTTGGTTTAAATAATGTGTGTATCTATTAGAGGTGTCCCCGACTAAGGATCTTCAAAGTTGAATCGGAATTTTCAAATCTTTTTTTTTTTTATATATATATATATATATATATAACCGTAGTGCTCTCTATAACGTTATGCATATAGTTATTAATGTTCTGCATTTCTGTTTTGAGCTGCGCGCGCTGAAGATAGTCAGGGTGATAGCATGATTTTAGTCTTAGGGATTTATAGAATACGCTTCATTTATGCAACATAATACTAATATTGTGACTTGTAGGCTATCTGCATGAAATACCCCGAAGGCAGAAGTGAAGGTGTCTGTGCAGCTCTGAATGAACCTCTGTTGGTCACAGATTATGGAAAATAAATCTAAATTTAAATCTAATAGGGGTGGCTGGACTTATTTACACAGTTTATAATATTTATTTAATGCTGCTTTCTATTCAGATTATTTACAGCATTATTTTAATAAGCTGTATATTAAC
>JAUCNO010001674.1:95695-115355 GCA_032353835.1 Enteromius viviparus | reverse complement strand
GTGTGTGTTCACAGTGTGTGTGTTTTCACTGCTGTGTGTGTGGCACTTTGATGGTTTAAATGCAGAGCACAAATTCCTAGTATTGGAAACTATACCTGGCCACTAGTCACGTCCTTTCCTTTCCTTTCCATACGAGAACACTTTTCAAACTGTTAAATGTACAAATATTAAGTATTTTCTTGAAAATACTGATTTGATTTCTCCTGTTGTTCTATGATTCAAAATGTTTTGCAAAAATTGTGTCATGTATGACTGATGATTAACAAATGGACTGGTCAAAAGTGTAAATGTGGTAAATTCAGGTAATTTGGGACACATTGAGATGATTGCTCATAACAATGTTTTACATTAAACGACGTGCTATTAAATACTATTACTATGATTACAGATTATTTGTTGAGTTGTATTGAATGCTTGTTGAAATGAATGGGAAGATTTAAGTTTCAGAAGTTACAGTATGACTTCAAAGTGAAGTAGCTCTAGTCTTCCTCTAGTAAAATTAGCCTATTAAAATCTGGACTAGACTAAGTCTGAGACTATTTAAAGCCTGACAGAGAAAGCAGATTTCTTATCTGGTTTAATGTCCGTTTTAGTCTAGGACTAGGCTTAATCTCTGTCCGGATAGTCATACTGTTCTTCCAAAGCCGTTTAGCCATACAGTATAAATGTATAGACACAGTACCTCAGATTCGAAGTGTTTTGTGTCCTTACCTGAGGTTTAGGGTGAAAGTTGGGGTTTTCATTCGTGTACAGGAAGGTGACTTCTCTGAACAAAGCCATTAGCAGATAAACAGCCTTCTTCATGGGTGTGCTTGAGCAATCCTTTAAACAAATATAAAAGCAAATAAACAATTTCTCAGAGTAAAGGAAGAGTAATGGCATTGCATAATAGTGTCCACAGTGTCCTAGTCTTGCTGTGGTCTAATCTGGAATGAAGTAAAGTCTGTTGAAAGTCAATGGCATACAGATGCATTCTGCACTATGTGGCTCTCTATGTTTGGGACTTACAGAGAGTGTGTGTGTGTGTGTGTGTGTGTGTGTGTGTGTGTGTGTGTGCGCGTGTAAATAAGTATATTCATACCTTAATTGTTTTCTGTATTTCATTCATGTTGCACTCCATCATGGCTTTGGCCACTGCATCTCTGATAGTTTTGTACTCCTGTCCACATGCTAGATAATGGTCAATTTTAATATCGTCTTTATCCTGGGAGAAACACAGTTAGCAAATACTTGTGACTCATATCAGCATTGTGAAGTAAATCAACCGAACCCCACCGAATCACGAATCTCCTCAGGGAACAGCCATCTGAATTCTTGCTGTGGCAGAAGTTTCTGGACATAGTCAACCCCATGAAGACTGCAGATCTTTCTGATGAGGTAAACCCTGTACCAGTCATTCTTGCTCTGGCAGCATAGACCAGCCACACGCTTCAAAAACGCTGAGGTAGCGGGTGAAGGATCATCCTGTGCACCTAAACCAGGAGAAACATCAATGTGTGTAAGTTGAGGTGATTTGATACTGAAAGAGACTGAAACACTGATGTAAACAAGGAAGCTACTTTTACTCTCAACAGCAGCTTGCTGTTGGAGTAGTAAAAGCATTTACCAGCAACCCTAGTCACTCTGTTAGAGAGCAGGCCAGCAGCCATATCCAGACACAGTCGAACTCTGGCCACCTGCTGCAGGTGCTCTACAGATACAGTGTCCGCAGACGCAGAACCAGAGCGAAGGAACTTCTGCAGGAAGCCCGATTCGTCCTCCAAACAGATCTGCTGCTCCGTCACAGAGTGCCATTGTGTCCGATCAAACATCGAGTCCTGCAGACACATACAGTACTTTAACCTGACTGCTGTGGTGACTAACAGATATTTCTAATCTGACATTTTAGTTCAGTTAAAGGTCCTGTATGTTGAACTAGGTATTGTTGATATACACACCTCCAAACTATTTATGAACAAGGAATAAAGCTCGGTTTTATCAGTCTCCTGAATGATGTTGCTTTGCTCGACTTCTCTCAGATGCTGCTGAAGATAGAGCTTCACATCGTCGAAGCTAGAAGAGGATCAGACAGAAACTATTACAACATGTAAGAGGAGTGTGCTGTGAGCTGTTAAAAGCCCTGCACTCACCTGTACTTGAGCAGGAGTTTGAGCACCACTGAACGCACCACTGGAGTTTTATCCACACCGTCATCGAAGGGAGAAAGAGCCTTCGTCAAGAACCTGCGGTCTTGGTCTGTGAGGAAGAGGAACAGCATTCTGGTTTAATTTATTCTAATCCATTTCTAGACCTGCACACATATACTTTACAGGAAGACATACCTCTAATCTGCGGGAGCGAGTGGGCGTCTACCATCAAGAGGGACAGCAGATGGTGGACGATGTCCTCACTGGGAGGAGTGCTGTCCTTGAAGCACATGGTGGACACCAGATCAATGAAGAAAGCATTGCAGCGCTTTCTGAACAATGCATTTTGATTGAGCAGACCCCTAAAGAGCAAAATAAGCACATGACCTTCAGGCAAACAGAGAGATAAAGCACAACTATTCAGATCAGACAACTAGCTGATTTACTGTATTGTCTCAGAGGCCTTGGGCTCAAAGTCATCAGGCACTTCATGGCGACACACAGGACAGAGCATCTGACCGGGCACCAGGCACTTTTTGATACAGGTCAGGCAGAAGATGTGGTCACAGGGCAGACTCAATGGGTCCTGCGGATCTCCCATGCACACAGGACAAAGCTGACTGCCAAACCTGAAGACAAATCACCAACATTCAATAGCACCCACATAATGATCCCTCATAAACTGTATCTAATAACAAACCCTACCTGAATATGCTTTCAGATGCTTCTTCTTTGCAAGCTTTGAGTATAGTGACCACTGCCTCAAACGGCTGCTTCTTTTTGAGGTCTGAGTCATCCTCTAGGACCTTAAGCAAAGAGATTAAGAGTATTTATAAGCCAAAATGAAATTAAGAAACTCTTTTCAAGGACGGACTGGAAGCGTACTCACTTTTGCTAGGCGTTGAGTGTGTTGAAGAACCAGGGGCCTGAGGTTTGAATGCACATCCTGGACACCCAGCAGCATGTGCTCCACAAACAAAGCCCCAGAGTATACACGACGCCAGCCATGTCTAAAGTAAAGAAGCTTTTTCATTCACTGAACTGTAAATAAGTATATCAGTGGAATACAATCTCAAGCACTGACTCTCTACCTGGGGAATGAGGCTTTAAATGACAGCCAATCAACCTAGTACAATTGTTGTAGATAATGAGGGTCAATAACCACTGATTTACAGTAACTAAAGTGGTATAAATCCAGCAATTCCAACACAAACTGGCTTCTTTACTAAAACTGTAGGAACTATCCCGTAGGATTGTGACACAACATACAAAAAACGTTTCCTATTGGACAAGTTGATAACTCACTGGATGCGAGAGACAATATGTCTGCTTTTCTTTCCATAGTGGCGTAGGCTCTCCTCACAGCACACCAGCTCAATTGGCACCTGTAGCTTTTTAACCCGTCTCAGCCAGGCCTGACTTTGAACATCTTCCTCTAGAGCCCAGGGCTCCAGGCTTTCAATACAAGCCACTGCAGCGTACACATCTAACACCTGAGAAACAGAAAGACTCAGATAAAGTAAGAGTGAAACATGCAGATCCATGTAATACACACTATGTAAACACTCACCAGTTCGGTTTCCTCTCTGGCACATGGCTCATCTAGAAGCTTCTGTGCAATCTGAGGCTCTATAATGATCATCCTGTAGAGGTTCTGTATTCGGTTCTTGAAGTGATGGTAGGCAGCATGAACCCACGGCAGAGAAATGACTTCACTCTCAGGCACTTCCTGACTACCTCTAAGCTCATTTACAGCACAATAAAGGGCTTCACATAAGAGCTAAAAATAAAAAAGAGATAAAAACACATTAACACATGATCATGTATATGTGCTTGGGTTCACAGATGATGTATCTTTGAAAGAGTCTGACTCTCACCTCGAGATTCACCTCTGATGTTATCTTCATGGTCATAGAGATGAAATCCTGGAGATACCAGTGGAAGAATTTCATCTGCATCTCTTGGGTTGCTTCAGAGATGTACCCGCCCAAAGAGATCTTCCTAAAAAACTCCTCAAATTGAACTAGAGAGTGTCCTGTTGAAGAAATTCATGGACATTTACTGTTGTTTTCTCTAGAATATAGGCTGTAGCTCAATACTGTCAGACCCTAATCCAGCAATTTATCAAAAATCTCGGCTGAGTCCAAATGAACAGCTTATTTTTTCTCTTGTTCTTCTATATAATTCAGCTGCTGTTGCGGACATTAACAAAAAAAATCATTTATTTTTTATTTTTTGTAAGTTAACTTAGATTTTTAGATGTGAATGTGAATATTTCTCTTTTATTATGTAATCCTTAAAGATGCATTTCTCTCAAAAGATATACGTCCAATGAGGAGACATCGCATTGTGTTCATCAACTTTGCGACACTAAACGGTAGGCTAAATAGCAAAGCAGGATGGGTTGTCACCCTAACCATGGTCCAACTCACAAACCTCCTGCAATTCCCTTAAAAACCACCAGGAGTTCGCAAATCCCACTTTAGGAAACCCTCCCATAATAGACCTCTCTCACAGAAACCAGAAATACGCAATCGCAGGGTATGCAGACCTGTGTAATGTCAACACAGCAGAAAGCTGGGTAATTTAAAAATGGAGAGATTCTACACAACTTCCCTCACAGGTTTGCCAAAGTGTACCTTTGCTGACATGACAAGAGTCGTGGAGGAAAACTCCGTTACAAAGGGGAACAATCTGGATGAAGGATATAAATGTTTCCATGAAGAAACATTTTATTCATAACTTTCAAAGTACGTAACAGGGATTTTCTAAAATGCTTAACTTTAAAAACACTTATTGTGGCTTACGCACCTAAAAACTGACGAGGAAAACCCAAATTGCTGTCAAACCTTCCTTGTAATAATCACTAACTACTGTCAAAAGAACGAGCCCATATTCAACAGATAAAGTGAACAACATCATGTTAAGCGTTTTCTCCGCCATAGAAGTCCATTATAAGGAAACATCTTAACGTGGCTTAATGCACTTTTACATTTAAACTTGTATCAAATTTTATTCATAATAAAGACTTGCCACTGTCAAAAGAGCAAGCTCTTATTCAGTTTATAAAGTCCACATAACCATTATAAGGAAACAGCTTAATGTAATATTATTCATTTCTTTCGACAGTGGCAAGTCTTTATTATAAATAAAATTTGACAGAAGTCCCTGGTTGTTGTTAAGGTATGTTAAACCATGTTAAGCTGTTACCTTTTAATGGACTAATATTATGTGATATTATTCACTTTATACGCAGAATAAGAGCTTGTTCTTTTGACAGTGGCAAGTCTTTACTTTAAATAAAATTTATCCCGGTCGTTAAGGTAGCGCCCATTAAGTGTTTTTCACGTTAAACGTTTTAGAATGTCCCAAGTAACGTAGCTAACATTAGAGAGCAATCAGGCTAACAAATTATTAGTGTGCCCACTTAGACCCATGGGTTATGTATGGATAGCACAGAGGACATGTACAGCTTTATTAATAAAACAGTCGTGCTCGGGATGTTACAAACTGTATGACATTCACTGTCTGTCCAAGTGAACTTCTTGTGTGTAGCAGCTAGCGACGATAGCCTAATGTTAACGTTAACCGAATGTCTGTGTTTATGTCCGTGTGTTTGCTTGTCATAGTATCAAATGTAGTAGACGTTTTTGTGAGGGCTAGATGCTTCCTGTCTCAGAGGAAAAATGAGGAGCCTCATAAACTAGAGGTTTTCGTCTTCCTTCTTCATTAGCAGGGAAGGAGTGGAAAGATAAATAAGGCTGCTTTCGGGCTTTCACAAGTCATAAGAGAACGAACCTCACCGATTCAATTGTGATTGCAGAAACAACAACAAACAGCAAGGATAAGTATATATACCTTCTCGCTGAAAAGCATGTACCCAGAGTTCCTCTAGATAATCTTTTATTCTCCAGCTGAAAGGCATGGTGCAACTCACATTGCTGCCAATGGCAATGTAGTTCTGAACCAAGATTGTCTTCTCTGAGCTGTTAAAGATCAAATGTTTGTCAAAAGTTTTTTTGAGTTACAACATTATTTTAAAGAAATCTACAATTCACATGTACCCATTGTCATTATACAGCCATCTTTTATCTTTTATCTCTTATCTTTTCTTGCTTCCCATGTGATCAGACAACTTGTCTTGTTAATGTTATCATTTAGGTAAATCAGATTTCTGCTTTGAACTGACAGAAAAATCTGTTTACCTCTAAAGAGAATGCAGTGCAGATTTGCAAATAATTACATACTTGTTGTCTAGGCTTGTGTAAGGAACATTCAGCAACTCGACATCTCCAAAAATTTCCAGCCACAATTTCCTCAAGGACTCATCAGAGTTTCTATCCAGCAAGAAGTCTAGATTGCAGTCACGGTCAATAATTGAAACAAGTTGTGCCAAAAATGGAATTACTACAGCTTGAACTCTTCTCCAAAGAGCATGTCTAGAATGCAGAAAAGAACAAATAGAGGTGTGTAGAGTATAGTTTCACAAAGATAAACAATTTATGCACTTGACACCTTCTCTCGTACACTTACCTAAAAGTCCCACCCTCTTGCAATGCATCGCTATTTAGTGCTTCCTTGGAGACCCAACTCTTGGCAGAGATTGTGTTCTGATCGTGAGCCATCAATAGAGAATGAAGCCGCTTCTTCAACGCTTTGTTAAATTTAGCTGGGTAACCTAAATATACACATTTTCATGACCACATGCAGGATGGCAAATCAAGGCTATTAAAAAAAATGAATGAACAGAAAGAGTGATAAGACTCACCATGTAGACTCTCACTGTCATCCAGGAGCGTTAGAAGAATCTCGACTCTCTTGGTGCTGCGGGTACATGCCTCTGACTGATCTCTTAGCATGCCAACTGCACTCTGAACACAGCTACGGACCAGCACGTTGGTGTCTAGAACATTTTCCCAGCCCTATAGAGCATCGGAATCAGAACTATATTCTAAAGCTTAAACACGGTGACAACAGTTCAAAAATATACTTAAACATATACTGTATTGTTGTTGAGGTTGTGACCCACAGCATTGTCTTCTATTTCCATACTTTCTTCTACATGAATGTCTTCCACCTCCATAGCTGCAAACAATTATTTGAGAACATTAATCACTTCTATCAATCAATGAAAACTATCAAAATCCTGAAAATAAACCAACATCACCTTCAGGATCATCTGTTTTCTCTGGTTTATCTTCAAACAGCTGGCTGATGGTCAGATCCTGCAAGGCTTTTATGTCAGAGACAATGTCTTTCGATGTCCTCAGGTCATCAATGTGGACTGATGTCCAAGGGCCTTAAAAGATGAATCTTTATTGCGATTTTGTCTAAAACAAACATAATGTTTTTAAGTAATGCCGATTATCTGTTGTCTTACCACCATGAAATCCAACATAGGAAGTTCCACCGTCCATTCTGGGTAGCTTAGTGATGAAGTACACAAAAATCTTTCCATTGGACTCTTCCTTGAATTTGTTGATTTCATTGAGAGAAGAATATCTGAAAATATAAAAAAATAATGCTGATTTTATTAGATTCAAAGGGATGCTCCACCCCAAAATTAATGTGTTGGCATTGGTCTCTTACCCCATGTTGTTCCAAAGACGTAAAAGCTTTGGTCGTCCTCAGGAACACAAAGTTATTTTAGATGAAAACCGGGAGGCTTGTGACTGTCCCACTGACTGCCCGGTAAATTACACAAGGTCCAGCAAAGTGTGAAAAAACATTGTCAGAACAGTCCATCTGCCATCAGTGGTTCAATCTGAAAGTTCTGAAGCTACAAGAAGCTACACTTTTTGTACGCAAGAAAAATTAAAGTAATTAAAGTAATTATTTCTCTTCGCGTCACTGTAGCCCAATTTTGGGTAATATCCACTGGACGCAAACAGTATGCGCTTTTCTTTCAACCACGACATTTTTTACACATGTAGTTACGCTTTGATTTGAACAAAAACAGCACTTCCTTGTGGTGCGTCGGACACAGAACAGCGTACATTGTGCGTTCAACGGATATTCTCCAAAATGGTGCTACGGTGTTGGGAGAGACACAGAGTCATTATTTTTCTTTTCTTTATTTACAAAAAGTATTCTTGTCACTATAATACTTTCAGATTGAACCACTGATGGCAGATGCAGTATTCTAATGATGTGTTTCATACTTGCTGGACCTTGACAGTGTTCATTACTTGGCATTCAGTGGGACAGTGTCAAGCTTTGTGGATTTCATCTGAAGTATTTTAAATTGTAAAAGCTTTTATGGATTTGGAGTAAGTGACATTGGGGTAAGTGATTAATGAGAACATTTTCATTTTAGGGTGGAGTGTCCCTTTAACAAGTAAGGATGTGAAGTAGTAACTTAGCCCACAAAACAACTCACTTTGCAGACGCAATGAAATGTAAGCTTTGGGTGCTTTCATCAAAATTGGTTTGGATGATAAGTATCTTATCTCCAGCGTTGTTCTTCAAATAGTTTCTGTACACAGAAAAGCTAATTAAAGTAATAATAAATTTGCTTCTGTTGTAGGAATGTGATGTGGTGTTTTGAGCACAATACCTGATTGTCTTGAGGAATGAGTTTTCCGTGTCAAACTGCTGTAATGAGAGGAGCTCAACGTTTTCAACTATGTTCTGTAGCTGTTCAGTTTCCGTTGATGTCAGAAGCCTTGAGAATGTAGTTACCTACAGAATAAAAGGATAGCAAGAAATAACTATTGTGCACAACTTGCAAATATACAAATGTTAAATAATCAATTTTTACAATACAGTATGTTTACCTCTGTGAAAAAGGCATGGCTAGGCCCTGCTTGCTGTACTTGAGAAAGGATGAAATCAGCAAGTGAGCTATGCTTCTGGTCTTCAAAGTAAACCTTTGACAAGTGCTCAGTGTCAACTTTGGAGAAGGAAGTGCTGTCTAGTCTAACCACTGCATCTGGTGTAGCACAGTTCAAAAGGATCAGTTTAGCCTCTTCTAAAATCCTCTTCGAATCATCTAAACTTTGCCCTTTGAGTTGCTCTGTAACTTGCAGGACAACAGAGGCACAGGTGTCTGAGTGGTAGCCAATAAAAGCATCAGCAGGATGGTAGCTGCACGCTTGGGGAGAAATTGAGTCATTGCTATCTGCTGCAACGAAGCATGCAACCCACTGCTCAAGCTTCTCAGCAATGTCTTTTTGCTCCCTTTTCAGTATGGTATTGATGTCAAGATAATGTTTCTCCAACCTGTTGATCAACGGAACAGGAAACTGCTCGTATACAACATCCTTCTCTTCAATGACAATGAGCCTGAAATCTTTGTGCACTCTGCATTTGACTCTGTGAGTTCCAAGCCCCAAATCCACATATTTCTGATCTCCAAGCCAAACATAATATTGGTTAAGAGCATCATACAAACTTTCATACAAGTTCTGCAGGTTCAGAAGCACAATGGTTTGACCGGTTTCCATACAGATCTTCACACGGTTAATGTTGCGGCATATCTGAGTATACTCTTGGTCTTTTGGAAAACTTGAACCGAAGATAATCTCTGGTTGGCACTGCTCTGAAAAAAACATATGCTGAAGAATTTGAAGGGCTGCATAGTTTTGGGTCAGAACCAGCAGGTATCTGCATTCCTCTTGACCAACGGCTGTGATGTTCTCTCTTACAAGATCAATAGTACTGATATTTTCAAGTTTGGGCTCAATATTTAGACCTCTGGTGAAAACTGAGACAGAATTATCCTTGCCACTGAAGTTCCTCAGCACAGCTTTCACAATCTGTTCTGCACTAGGCTTGCTCCTCTGTTCTGAAGCTTTGACAACAGCAAATACCATCTTTATTAAACTGTAATAGTCTCGCAAACCAAAGAAACCTCTGTCGTCTTCGCTACAGATTTCCAGGTAAGCCTTGGCAAATGGATCAAAGTAATCTCTTACCCTCTCAAGGATCATGAGATCAGAAGAACATATTCCTTCAGCAGTTTCAATCAATTCCCTTTCATCAGGATCACCCCGTGAAACAAATATTCCTCTATTCATCTTGGCGGGATCCAACGCCCAGTTAGAGATACCAATGAATCCAACCTTTTTGTGTGGTAATGGCTGGTCATCTACGCATCCCTCTTCCAACAAAGGATGTAAAGTTTTCAGGGGCATTTTCTGGGAATCTTCAGCCAAGCCTATCTCATCTAGCACTACCACTGAGACATAGTCTGATAGATTCTTGCCTTCCTGAAAACGAGCAGACTGCTTGAATGTATTGATGATCCCCTCTGGTGTAGAGTGAGGACTGCACTGGAAGGAAACAAGATGAACTTGCTTTAGCTTTTTAAACAAATCCGAATGAGCTGCTTGGCCTTGCATGCCATCTGCAACTAGAGTTTTTGACAAAGACTTAGAGCTTCCAGGTTTTCCAACCAAAAAGAGAGGTATTCTGAGTTCAATGCAAATAACCATCATGAAGACATTTTCCTTCAAGGCGTTGTTTCGGGCAATAGTTTCACCCAGTGGAACTCCACTCAGAAAAAGATCCTGAATATCTGAGATCTCCTGCATCACTTTTTTTGGGCTGTAGGTCTCTGGAAGGTATCTGCAAATGTTTTCTCTGTATTTCTGTTTATCCTCCAAACAGGCATGGTAACAGACCCCAATAGCCATAATTAATGACCATTGAATTGGGTTTCTTGTTTCAGTGTCCCTCTGACTTTGATCCTTTCTTTTTCCACTCTCATACTTGTCAAGTTCTAAAAACAACATATTGTGGTTTTTGTAGAACCAGACAAAAACTAGCATGCAGCGCTCTACGTCCCTCAGACTCACAAAACTACATTCATCCTGTCTGGTTCGCATATACTTCTGTGAGGCTGACAGAACATCTGTGATAATTGTGATGCTGTTTGAATCAATGGAATGGGTTTGAAACACCCTCTCAACTATTTGCTTGATGTACATTTTCTCAGTATGGTCACTGAGTTGTCCGAAGTCCCACACTAGTGGAATCATGCTAGGTGGTAAAGCATGCACTCTGTACACAAGCTGACGAAGTGGAATGGATCCAAGTTTTTCATCCGTTTCCTCAGCCCGAACTCTGTATCCTAAACCAGCTGACTCCAATCTCTTGATCATGTCATCTGTGTGTTTTCTGTATGGGTTGCAAGCAGCAATGATTTGCAAACCAGTGTTCTCTGTCAAATTCTGTCCCATAGCAGTATTGTCACAGAGGACTTCCTTAATACTGCTAATGGCCTCCGTTGTGTTTGCCTCATCAAAAAACAACACAGAGTCTAATTTATAGTTCTGCTTGTTTCTTAACGCTGTGTCCTCTGCTTCTCTAACCTTGGTGTAAATCACATCTGAACTTGTCCCCCCATGAACCTTGACTAATTTTATATTGTCAGTGTCAATTCTACCTCTGTGCACATCACAAAGGAATTTAATTAGTCTGGTCTTCCCACATCCTGTCTCACCCATGATTATAACGGGAATCCCACAGCGAAAGCGCATGTGAATTGCCAGCATTTTGAGCATGTTGTCTGTGGTGAGCTCATATGTTTCATCTGGGTCAGTAGGAGACTGTATTCCCAAGACTCTGGAAAGGCTCTCAATTTTCTCATGCCGTGGAAGCTGGTCAAAATCAATGTTAAAAGGAACTCTCTGCAGTTTGAGGCCCTCATAGAGCTCTTTAGTCATGATGTTTTGCTTGATCACTTGCTTTGTTAATGGATCAATAGCATCAATCCCTTTCTGTGCATTTGGCTGAAGATGAAAGCCAATAAATGTCATGGACACACGGTCACCATTGAAGAAAATATATGGATGTGGTTCTGACTCCCATCTTTTTCTTATCCTAAAGGGAGCCAGATCCTCTTCATTGCAGGAAGAAAGGTCATTTTGTGGTCTTCCTGAACTCTGGTCAGAGATGCTAAGTGAAGGAGTGGCGAAATCTTTTGCCATGAGAATCATGAAATCAACAACAAATTTTTTAAATCCCAACAATATGTCACCTATAAACGAAATGTCACAGAAAACTGAGTTCTCACAATCCTTGAGTTGTAAGTTTAGGAACCAAGTGAAGTTCCGCAACTCTGCCCAAGAGGGGTCTACGATTCCACAGTACACAAACAACATTTGAAGGCATTCAACATGAGAGCCCTCAACTCCTTGGTACTTGAAGGTATCCAAATTATGACCATTGTAGAACCGTTGAAGGTACTGATAAGGCCGCTGGTAGGCCTCACTTCGGAACTCTTGGTCATCCATGAGGGGATCGTCATCCTCTACTGATGATGGATCTTCCCGGATTTTCATTTCTAGCTCAAGGACCTCTTTAGGTGGACGGCAGTAAACACTTGGAAACACATCCATGAAAGAAACCTACCAAAAAAGGCAAATGAATTAATAAAAACCCTACATGATTTAATAGAGTCATTTATATTTACAGTAACACTTTAGAGTAGGTAACACTTATGACTTTTCCCTCAGTAAATTCCTAATTTGTAAGGTAGTTTTTCAGTTTAGGTATTACGTAGGATTGGGGAAGCAGAATATGGTTATGTAGAATAAAGCACTAATATATGCCTAATTGCTACTAATAATTGGCTAATGTTCTAGTAATATGCATCCTAATAAGCAACTGGTTTAAAGACCTAAAATAAAGTGTAATTGTCACAGAGCGCCTCTGTGGCTCTCTCCGACCGTCAGCAGGGGGAACTCTCCCCTGAATATTAGTTCCACCCGGACCAGTTTGACCCACGTACCCCAGCTAGTTCACGCCAAACGTGTGCCTTTCTCTGCCTATTTAAGGCGTTCACTTCCGCCGTTGTAGTGCAAAGTTATATCGTTCTCTATGGACATATCACCGAGCGTTTCCTCCCGTGTTTGGACTACCGTTATCGACCCTGGACTGTGTACCCCGTTTATGAACTCTGCTGCCAGTCTCTTTGAAGTAAGCCTTTTCTTTGACCATTCTTTTGTCTGTCTCCGCTACTTCCGCCTGCCGGCTTCTGAACTCCTCTGTACTACGTTTGAATAAAGCCTTTCACATGGATCCATTCGACTCTGAGCATGTGTCACAGATAACTTCGCTGCCACAGGATCCAGCGGCTTTACACAATGTTGTGTCAGAGGTGTCACATCAAGGTTCACTGCTTGCGAAACACCATCAGCAGTTAAACACACTCACCTCTATGACGGAAGAGCTGGTGAGCTCCGTTAATGCTCTCACCGCGGCCATGAATCAACCCAGCCCCCTGCCGGAACCTTACCGGCAAGGCACTTCACTGGGTCACCGTGCTCTGGGAGGGACAGCAGATGACGTTCCCGTCCTACTGCCATTTCCTGCAGCAGTTCCGGGAGGTCTTTGACCATCCAGTCGATGGCAAGGAGGCGGAGGACGAGCTGATGAATCTGCGTAAGGGCACCTCGACGACAGCCGACTTTACAGTAGCCTTCCACACCCTCGCAGCCCAGACTGGATGGGGAACCAAGCCCTTAAAGACACTACTCCGACGTGCCCTGCGAGAGGACCTCCAAACCGAACTCGCCTGCCGCGATGAGGGGTTGTCGCTGAAGCAGTATATGGAGTTGGCGATCAAAACTGACCATCTCCTCCGCTCCCGCAGAGGGCGCCGTTACACTCCAGCACCTCCCAATTACCCAAGCATGACCTACGAGGAACCCATGTAGAACGGCTTCACTCGGCTTACAGAGGAGGAGCGTGAGCGATGGATCAGGAACCAGCTCTGCCTCTACTGCAGCCAAGCGGGCCACTACCGAGCTACCTTTCCCACCAGACCTTGCTGCCCAGCTGCCGCCCAGGTAAGGCCACATTATCTGTCTACTTCCCTCGTGGTGGAGCCGCACCATAGACACTAAAGCCTTTGTGGATTCGGGGGCCGCGTGGAACTTCATTGACTCAGATTTTGCTAATTTGCATCATCTCCTTCTCGTTTCATGTACCCCGCACATGGCTGTGGCAGCCTTCGACGGACCCCCATTAGTCTGTGGCAAAGTTTCTCACCTCACCACTCAAGCTCACCGTTGTCACGCACAACTCACTCGAACCAGAGGAACACACCAAAACCCTACAGTTCCACGTGATCCACTTTATCCTAACCACCCACTGATTCCCGGATTCCCCTGGCTCGCCCTGCACGATCCCACGATCTCCTGGAGGGAACTCAGGATTACGCAGTGGTCTCCAGCCTGCCACCCTCACTGTGTGTCACAACGCCCCCCCGAGGGCCCTAAGCAGCCACCTGAGCACCAGCCACTGGAAAATTTACCCCGGGCTTATCACGATCAGCACCTGGCATTCAGTAAGGAGAAAGCCACCAAGCTACAACCACACAGAGAATCTGATTGTCCAATAGACTTACTACCTGGCGCTGCGCCACCCAGAGGCCGGATTTATCCCTTGTCACAACCAGAGACTCAGTGCATGCAGGATTACATCAAGGAGGAGCTTGCAAAGGGCTTTATTTGTCCTTCCATGTCACCCATCTCTGCTGGCTTCTTCTTCGTAAAAAAGAAGGATGGCTCCCTACACCCCTGTATCAATTACCGGGCCCTGAATGACTTTACGATAAAATATGGGTACCGCTACCCCTGGTTCCCGCAGCCCTGGAACAGCTGCGCACAGCCCGTCTGTTCACCAAACTGGATTTGTGCTGTGCCTACAACTTGGTGCGGATTTAAGCAGGAGTCGAGTGAAAGACGGCATTCTCCACCATGACTGGGAACTATGAATATCTTGTTATGCCCTTCGGATTATCGAACAGTCCCTCCATCTTCCAGGCCCTTGTCAATAACATCTTCCGGGACCTGCTTAACCAATTTGTTATCATTTTCATTGACGACATCCTCATATACTCTGAGAACCTCCAGGATCACATCATACACGTACGAACTGTATTACAAAGACTTCAACACCAACTATACGCAAAACTCCCTAAGTGTGAGTTCCACCTCACCACCGTCTCCTTCCTGGGATATGTCATCAGCGCTGAGGGGGTCGCTATGGACGATGGCAAGGTGTCGGCCATAGTAAACTGGCCCGACCCCAGACTGTCAAGGAGCTCCAGCGATTTCTATGTTTTGCAAATTTCTATAGGAGGTTCATTCGCGGCTTCAGCCAGATTGCCGCTCCACTCACCTCCTTGACCCGTGGAGGCTCTCATCACCTGCTATGGAACTCGGAGAGCAATCAAGCCTTCTCAGGCCTTAAGGCACGATTCACGTCAGCCCCCATCCTCCACCACCCTGATCCTGATCGCCAGTTCACTGTGGAGGTGGATGCATCTAATACTGGAATTGGTGCCATTCTCTCCCAACATCACGGCAGCCCCCCCAAGCTCTTTCTCTGTGCATTCTTTTCTCGTGAACTGAAACCAGCTGAAAGAAATTACGAGGTGGGCGATAAGGAGTAATTGGCCATGAAGGCAGCCCTCGAGGAGTGGAGACACTGGCTTTAGGGAGCAGGCACCCCCTTTCTGGTTTTCACTGACCACAGAAACTTGGAATACCTAAGGTCGGCCAAACGTCTTAACTCACGCCAAGCCAGGTGGTCTTTGTTCTTTACCCGCTTTGACTTTAAGATAACCTACAGGCCGGGGTCTAAGAACGGCAAGGCGGACGCCCTTTCCCGCCAATGCGACCTTCCCCTGCAGGACACCAAGCCCACTGTTATCATCTCTCCTGCTCGCATCGTAGCCCCCGTGCTCTGGGACATCATGGCAGAGATCGAAGACGCCGGTAAGTAGGACCCTACCCCTTCTGACATCCTGGAATTCAGGCCACCCAGGAGCTTGTGACCAATCGATTTTGGTGGCCCGCTCTCCCTCAAGAAGTTATGACCTTTGTCAAGAACTGCGCCACTTGCAATATCTCTAAGAACTCTCATCTGTGGCCGGCAGGGCTACTCCAGCCCCTGCCCATTCCCCAGAGACCATGGTCACACATCGCCATCGATTTTGTCACCGACTTACCTCCTTCCCGCCAGAACACCACTATTCTATCAATCATTGACAGATTCTCTAAGGCCTGTCGCTTCATCCTACTACCCAAGCTCCCGTCTGCCTGGGAGACTGCGCAAGCCCTCATGCATCAGGTATTCTGCTTTTATGGCCTACCTGAGGACATTGTGTCTGACCGGGACCCACAGTTCACCTCGCGAGTATGGAGAGCATTTTGCACCCAGCTAAACATTAATGTCAGTCTTACCTCCGGGTACCACCCTCAGTCCAATGGGCAAGTAGAATGACTCAACTAAGAGCTGTTCCGATTTCTCCGCACCTATTGCCACAGTAACCAGCAGGACTGGAGTGAGTACCTCCTGTGGGCAGAGTACACACAGAACTCCCTGAGAAAACCCGCCACCAATCTAACCCCGTTTCAGTGCGTACTTGGCTTCCAACCTCCACAATTTCCGTGGTCTGGGGAGACCACTAATCTACCCACCAAAGATCAATGGCTACAGAGAAGCAAGGCCACCTGGGACGCCGCACACACCCAACTGGAACATGCTATCCACCGAGTCACCCAGCAGGCCAACCGCCGGCGAAGAGAAGGCCCAGCTTACCAGGTGGGCCAGTGGGTCTGGGTCTCTTCCAGGGATCTTCGACTCCGTTTCCCCTGCAAAAAACTAAGCCCAAGGTACATGGGTCCCTTCAAAATTATTAAACAAATTACCCCAGTCTCTTTCCGCTTGGAACTGCCTGCTAACTATCGTATCTCCCCCACTTTTCACATCTCTCTGTTTAAGCCTGCTGCTGATCCGGAAGGAGAGGGTCCTAGATGAGGCAGCTCCCGCAGAAGTCCCCCCCTAGCACCTAAGGTCAGTGGGATCTATCAGGTAAACCGGATTTTGGACTCACAACATCGAGGCGGGGTCCTTCAGAGCCTTATCGATTGGGAGGGGTTTGGCCCGGAGGAGAGGTCGTAGGTGTGCTCTCGAGACATCTTCGACCCAGCACTTACCCTCCCATTCCACCAGGAATTTCCTGACAAGACGGCCCCTTGGCCCCGAGGAAGACCTCGACGTCAAGAAAGGGCTCGCTTCGGGAGCCGCTCGCTCGTAGCTCTCTCCGACCATCAGCAGCGGGAACTCTCCCCCGAATATTAGTTCCACCCGGACCACTTTGACCCACATACCCCGGCTAGTTTGCGCCAAACGCACGCCTTTCTCCGCCCGTTTTAAGGCGTTCACTTCCGCCGTTGTAGTGTGAAGTTATATCGTTCTCTATGGACATATCACTGAGCGTTTCCTCCCGTGTTTGGACTACCGTTATCGACCCTGGACTGTGTACCCCGTTTATGAACTCTGCTGCCTGTCTCTTTGAAGTAAGCCTGTTCTTTGACCATTCTTTTGTCTGTCTCCGCTACTTCCGCCTGCCGGCTTCTGAACTCCTTGCCTGTGTACTACGTTTGAATAAAGCCTTGCACATGGATCCACTCAACTCTGAGCATGTGTCACAGTTATCATATTTACTTACAGTTATCCTGTCACTTTGTGATGCGCTGCAATCTGGTCTCAGTATCTCAATTACATACAAGTGCTCATTATTCCTTTTCCACATATTTCCTTCTGAGTCTATGAGGTAACCAAGAATTAGTAGCCTAAATAGAAATTCATGTAGTCCTGTCCTCACCTGTATAGAAACAATGATGATAAACATTTGTTTTAAAACAAATGTATTTTTTTTTTTATTTGACAAACAAAAAGTAAATACAGGTAGCTACCATAGTGGTGATGTCAAAATGATAAACTGAAAGTTCTTGTTTCTTGAGGTTGTTGAGCAAGGATGACTTGAGGATGATATTTTCATCAACTCTTGGTTCAGTTAACCTGATGCACTTCAGTTGCACTGGCTTTTCGATGATCCTTTTTAATTTCTCATGCATTCGTTTAATGTAGAGTGATTTCCCTAGAATGCACAATAGAGATTATTTACTCTCTTTTAATTGACAAATTACAATGCAAAATTATTTTGATATCATTCAAATATTTTCATACAGAAAAGATTCTCATTTATTTATTAATTTGGTCGGTAAAACTTTAGAATACTGTATCTTACTTACTGCAAAACTAACAAGGAGCTACTGTGGAACTAATAGGTTGTTCTTTATTAACCCTCAAGTCACTACTATTAGTTACTAAGGAATATGTGTTAACTACCCAGTATGTAATAGCATTTTTACATTGTGTTAGGTAATAATTAGTTAATCAGTAAATGTTAAATTCAGCCAGGCCTTCTGAGGAACTACAATTAAGTAACTATTAATGAACAGCGAGGTATCACGTCAGGCTGCGGCCCTTTTTTCTTTTTTGCAACTAATGTTATTAGCTAAACGTATTGTGGATTCCCTGCCAGTCAGTGTCTTTGCCACTAGGATGATTAAAAGTATTGAAAATACTGGAACCTAGTATCTGCTTTTGAAGTAGATTTTATTAATCAAGTAGTCAATTGAAGTATGTGTGGTCTGTAATTTGCTATAGCCGAATATGTATCTTAATATAAAGCCAGATGAGTATTAATTTAGCTACAATTAATTTAGCTACTATTATAAACATGCCTTGGTCTGAGGTTTTGTGTTTAAAAGTAAGAGGATCGACCATGTGACATACTGCATGTCCTGTTTTAGCTGCAGGCTATAATGTATACAAAGAGGCTTTTAACATAAATTTAAGAACACATGACTGTCATGTAGAGTATGTGCATTAGCTGTATAGAACACACCTTAAAAACTGTATAAAAAGACAGTGCAGAAATACATCGGGAGATTCCCCCAGCTGGGGCTTCTCAGCTTTACATTCTTTCGCATATGCGCTATGTTTCTTTCGGTGGGTGCCCACGCTATAATGTTACACATTTTGCATCCTTAAATCTAAGAGAGAAGACAAATTTAATGCAAGAGCGCACACATGCAAGTTATGTGCACATGCAGCTCACACATGTAATATTTGAGAGAGTGTGCGTCCAGTTTTGTGCGAGAGAGACAAGATTTGGGATTCTGATTATAAACAGAGAGATTCATTGTTTGTGCTTGTGCAGTTGGTGTGCTCTTGAGTTATAATAATGTACTGTACTATCGACAATTTTCATGACAATAATGCTGTAGATACCACATTTATGAACTGTTAAAGTAAGAAAAAAGTAGTGTCTGAAATCTGCTTTATTTATTTATTTATTTTTGTTAAACGAATGGCGAATACCCCGTGTTTTTCCGTATGTGCTCGACCATTTCCGAGGGTGTTGCTCGAGCATCCACTGTCATTAGGTGTTGTCTGCAATTAGAAGCTCGGGATGGGACCCCATACCACTCTAAGTGCCAACATACCTCAGGTATGTTTATGATTTTATATACATTATGTGTGTCTGTTGTCTGTGGCTCTCTCCGACTGCCAGCAGCTGGAACCTTCGCCCGAGTATTAGTTCCTACCCGAACTCTTTTGCCCCACGCACCTCAGCTGATCGCGCCAGGGGTGTTTCTCAATGTCAAGGATACTTCCTTGGCAGGACTGGTCCTTCCAAGTCACTTCCTTCAGAGGCTAGGCGA
>JAUCNO010001672.1:0-23346 GCA_032353835.1 Enteromius viviparus | reverse complement strand
AATACCACATACAGTCTGTACAGTAGAAACACCATTACGCCTATGGAGAGTCCCCACGAAGATGGCAAACCAGACATATGTGTGTGTGTGTGTGTGTGTGTGTGTGTGTGTGTGTTATGGTTTCAAATTAAACCAACTTTTTTTTAATACTTGCTTTTTAAGTATTTAGTTATTTAATGCAGTTGCGTTTAGTCATTAAAATAGATTTAAGTGTCCAAATGCATTCTGGGACAACTCTGTAGTCATTTAATTATTTGTTATTAAAATCATTATTACTGTTCATTTACTGAAAGGTTAGAACATTATTTGAAAATTTAGAGATCCTTAAGTAAATAATGTAGATCACAGAGGAAAGATTAGGAACCCCTTGCAGTTAAGAAATCATTAAAGAGTGAAAAGTGCACTAGTTTAACCACTAGAGGGAGGAATACTCACACCTAAATTAAGAATTGATAGACAGATAGATAGACATTATTATAATAATCTTTAATGTTTAATTTTAAGTTTTAATTAATGGTTAACTGAAAAGAAACTTGAACATATTTTATTTTAATTATTTTTATTTTTTCATAAATTTATTTGTTTTGTCTTACTGAAGAAACAAACTAAAAAGAGTATTACAAATATTTTTAAAACTATTAAAAAAAAGAAGAAAAAAAGATGGCATCAACTTACAATAAAATTCAAGTGAAAACAGAAAATATAATAAATTACAAAAAAATTATTAAAAAAATTACCAAAATTGATTTATTTTGTTCACAAACACTGGAGATCTAACATGGAAAATTTAATTTGTTATGCAACTTAAACCAACAAATAAACTGAAATAAAACGACTAGTCACATTAAAACTTAAGGGAATGATTTTAAATTAAAAATTTAATTTATTTTATGCATTAATGGTTGCATGCAAACCCAGCATAAACCTGCTTTGTGTCACACTGAAAAATCAGGCAATCACTGTGGTGATCTGGCCAAGTGAAATCCTCAGAGCACGATAGACTGTGGTTTGACTAAAATAGGATCCGATGGCCTATTTTAGGTGACTAGAAAATGAGAGCACATTGAAAAGCAGGCCAGACTGAAGGGCAGGCCGGGTTTCTGCATCAGAAGGCGCTGGATCTATATCTGGATCCAGCCTCTGATTGTCGTGATCTGGGATCAGAATCAGCTCTCAGATGGGCTCAGGAGGGACCCGTCGGAGCGCCGCGGGCCGCCTGCTTTGATTTTTAGATTTTCACACTCAGACAGAAGGTGGGGACACCATAAGTGACGAAGCTTGCAGTAAACAGCAATTATATTGGCATTGCAGCGTATCATCGGCTTGCTGTGCCATTACGCCCACAAATAGTGCGTGGCTACCTGCTGTCGAACTGGCCTTTTAGTGCCCTGCATCTCACAAACAACCATAAAACCATCAACTGCACTAGGGGCTGGGGCCTTGTTATGCATTTAGATGCTTAGTAGCATCGACAAAGAATATGTTTGTTACAGACTGAACGTATAAATCAGCTGCTGTTTATCGGGCCTGAAACATAATCTATGCAAGTATGTAAGCAGCACTAATGCTATAAGAGAGATTTCACACTCAAATGTATCAGAATGCAATGAAAACATGTGATTTGTTGCTAAAGTTGGTCTGTATTTTTGTATATAAATATCTGAGTGATAAATTATCGGTTTTAGTGAAAGACATTACTCTGCACACATGTGTTTTCCAAGCACCTTTTCTGTTGCTGTTTAGCTCTTTTCTGTTAGTTTGACTATATGGAGGAGAATCTTACTGATCAAGATTATTCTAAAATGAACAAGTGAGAAAAAATGTAAAAGATGGTCATGTTGTTAAAGAAATAAGAGAATAGGTAACCCAAAATGCAAATTTGCTGCAAATGTGTTCACCTTCAGGCCATCTGAGATTTAAAAGAGTTTGTTTCTTCATCAGATTTTGGGAAATGTGGCATTGCTTAGTTCACTTGCTCATTAATGGATGCTTTGCAGTGAATGTGTGCCGTCAGAATAAGAGACTTTACATCTCACATCTCTGACTTTAAAACTTCGCAAATCTGACTTACATCTCGTAACTCTTCATCTCGCAATTCTGACTTTATATTTCGCAATTCTGACTTTACATCTCGCAACTCTTTATCTCGGAATTCTGACTTTATATTTCGCAATTCTGACTTTACATCTCGCAATTCTGACTTTATTTATCGCAACTCTGACTTTACATCTCGCAACTCTGACTTTTCATCTCGCAACTCTAACTTTAAAACTTAGCAATTCTGACTTTACGGCCCGGTTTCACAAATGGGGCTTAGCTTAAGCCAGGACTAGGCATTAGTTTAATTAAGATATATTACGGGTGTGCATCTTAATACAAAACAATGACACTGACATGTTTTAAGATTTGTCAGGGCAAGATATTTTCATTTTGAGACAGCTCAACAATGCAATTTATTCTGGGACTTGCTTAAGCCTTGTCTGTGAAACTGGGGGTACATCTCGCAACTCTGACTTTTCATCTCACAACTTTGACTTTACATCTCGCAACTGTGACTTTTCATGTCTCAACTCTGACTTTACATCTCGCAATTCTGACTTTAAACTTCTCACTTCTGACTCTTCATCTCGCAACTTTGACATTAAAACTTTGCAATTCTGACTGTACATCTCGCAATTCTGACTTTTCATCTCACAACTCTGACTTTACATCTCGCAACTCTGACTTTTCATGTCGCAACTCTGAGTTTACATCTCGCAATTCTGACTTTAAACTTCTCAATTCTGACTTTTCATCTCGCAACTTTGACATTACATCTCACAAATCTGACTTTACATCTCGCAATTCTGACTTTACATCTTGCAACTCTGACTTTAAAACTTTGCAATTCTAAATTTACATCTCGCAACTCTGACTTTACATCTTGCAACTCTGACTTTACATTTCACAACTCTGACTTTTCATCTTGCAACTCTGACTTTACATCTCGCAATTCTGACTTTAAACTTCTCAATTCTAACTTTTCATCTCACAACTCTGACTTTACATCTCGCAATTCTGACTTTAAAACTTCGCAATTCTGACTTCTCGCAACTCTGACTTTACATCTCGCAATTCTGACTTTAAAACTTCGCAATTCTGACATCTCGCAACTCTGACTTTACATCTCACAATTCTGATTGCACATCTCGCAAGTCTGACTTTTCATCTCGCAATTCTGACTTTACATCTCGCAACTCTGACTTTTCATCTCCCAACTCTGATTTTACATCTAGCAACTCTGACTTTACATCTCACAAATCTGATTTTTCATCTCGCAACTCTGACTTTAAAACTTTGCAATTCTGATTTTACATCTAGCAACTCTGACTTTAAATCTTACAAATCTGACTTTACATCTCGCAACTCTGACTTTATATCTAGCAAATCTTTTTTTAGTCAGTGGCGGAAACAGGCTTCCATAGGTCTGGTCAGAATCAAGAGAGAAATCTGCACAGATCAAGCACTGGTGAGCAATGCTACATTTCTCCAAATCTCATCTACTTCTTGGAAGGCTCGAGATTGAGCACAGTTTATATTTTTGAATCGCAATTATGAATTCGTTGTGTAGTAATTTTCAATGGACATAAATTGTCCATTCAAAATCCAAATTGACAAATGCACCTGTTTTAATAGCACAGACACCTGGAACCCTATCGCCCTCTCGAGTTGGGCTTTGTTTATCGCCACGGTAACGTGAAGTGCACTCGTTACATGTCTACAATAGGACAAATGTGAGGCCAAGCGTTCACCTTTCTGTGCTTGCGTGTGCTGCATGAAGGAGAATGTAAGTGCACCCTCTCTGGATATCTGTCAGTATTCATGCTGTATGTATGTGCGTGTGCCTGATGGGGGATGTAGGTGTTGCGTGGGTTGGTTTGCCATTGGCTTTCCTCCCCGTTTCAGTAAGTCTCCTCTCTCTTTTTTCAATCTCACGCCCTCGCTGTTGCCAACCACAGAAAAATCTCTTCTGCTGTTGTTTTAACCATCTCTACCCACCTAGAGCAGAGTATTCTGCGCTGCGACTTCTTGTCTTTATGTCTATATTTCACTCTTGCTGCATCTGATACAGAATGCATTATGCACAAGCCAACAAGTTATACATTCGATGTGGGGTCACACACACACACACACACACACACGTTTGTGTTTTATGGTGAAGCCCTGCAGTAACAAACCTCATATGAACACAAGGAAGTGTTTCATACATGTACATGTACATCACTCTGTGTATGTGTGCATTTGTTTGTGTAAACAGCAATTTGAACTAATTAATTAAAATATTAATGATATGAAAAAATTACCATAGCAACAGAACTGAACTAATCAGAACAGACAGTGAATGATGGTTTAACAAAGCATGCAAATTATGTTTTATATTATTTACATTGAGTGTGTGCGTGTGTGTGCTATCTATCTATCTATTGTTCTAGGGTTCTAGCGTTTAGTCTGTCTGATTGTTGCCTATATTATTAAGCTTTCAATGTTTCAAATGAATACAAATCACATCAAGTTAAGCTTTCTTTTAAAATAATGCATGTGTCATGCATGTGTGAGTTGCAGCATATGCAGACGTGATTCTCTCATCAGATGCTGATCATTGGGTCTGCAGTAGCTGCATTAATATTTTACACCGAAGGAGTCTTAAAACACTAGTGAGCAGCACTGGCCAGACATTAAACACACTCACTTCCTCATCAAGTCCATGCATGCATGCACAATCAAACACACATAAAAACAAGGATGAAACCATTTCCACACTGATGCATTTCTACAGCTCATGAATTCTGCAGTGTTTTGGAATGACCTCTGAACTAAAAGGAATGGCGTGTGTAGTGGATTAATGCAATATTTACAAATTAATCCACAAATGCATTTTATATACACCGTGTATGTTTCATAATACAGCTTCATTGTAAATTAGCATTTATACATTTCAACATACATAATTTAGATTTGTTATGAAAGGTGAAATGCATTGCTATGCTTATCATATCCATCTCAGAACAGACCTGTGACCTATTTGTAGATCGTGACCCACCAGCTAAGAAGCACTGGTGTTAAAGTGTTACCTAACCTCCTCTGGGTCTAATAATTCCCACCTCTGATGCTCAACAATTCTGTAATATTGCATCGTCTGTTAAGTCTTAATCCAGGTCAGACAGGTCATCGACGGTGATGGGAAATCCTCCCATCCATCAGCAAATGGATGTGTGTAATACTCCAGGGAGGAGACGCAGAGGGGTTAAATGCACAGGTGCAGCATCTCAATCAATGTAATCGACGGATCTAATTGACAGTGCAGAGAATGATAGAACACTACCTGCCTTGCTGTTTGCTCCTTGTCTTCCGTTACTCTAGCTTTACTAGTTTCATAGTATCATCACAGACCTCAAAAATCAGCTGCTTAGATAAACTCCCTTCATAAACTGCTTTATGGTTTTAGAAATAAATGCTTTTACTCTTATTTATCATTTCCTAGTTTTGATTTTTAATAAGGGACTGACCAATGGTGATCAGGAAATGGCTTTAAAATCATATTACAATGTTTTCAAAGTCTGTAACCACCATTTTTATTGCTCATATTAAGAGAAGAAATAGGCTACTTTATGTAAAAGTGTCAATGTACAGTTTGCCTATATACTTACAATAGACTATTGTGCCATCATTAACACACATGTGCCAATATACATGCAATTTGCCTTAATCAATAAAACATTCATATTAAAAAAAAAAACAATTTCTCAGACATCTATTTTTAAATGTTAACACAGATTCTTAATAAGAGAATATGTAAAAGTAACTGTCTCATAATGCATGCAAATTGATTAAATAAAATGTTCTCTGTTTTCTCTTACATACACATATGTTTAAGAAAAAAAAGATTCTTAACTGAGAATTTTCAGAATTAAAAAAAAAATAAAAAATACTTTTGTTAGCCGGGATAGTGTCTTAACTTGCGCTTCGATCACTGAACTTGCATTGAAAAATGTCTCTGTTTACATACAAGATTTGAACATATGCTTCAGGGTTTGTTGACATCTCTGGTGTTGTTTGGTAACACTTTACTTAAAAGAATATTTAATGCATTCATTTTGCCTTGTGATGCACCTTATAATGCATTGTGCAGTGCATTATAACACCTATAAATTCATTGTTACACTTTTTTAAAAATTTGATCATACATATCTTTGACAAGATATAATGCATTACAGCGCACATTATGAATAAATATAATGCATTTTACCTTTTAATAACCTGTTATGATGCATTATACTTGAAGGATTTAAGTTAAGTGTTTAGTCTGTTTTTACATTTACTGCTGTCTTTGATCTACTGATAATTATTCCTGGTTGTAAATATAGAGGTCTATTTTCAGCAACTCTGTTCTTGCATCAATACATCTGAAACACATGACCATGTTATCATTACTGTATGTCTCCATCAGTGTGAGGACGGAAGCAACCAATTACTGCTTAAATTCAGTTTCATTCGCTTGTCATAGGAAAACTGTAGTACTGTAGATTGAGGAAAAGCAGAAAGCACAGAAAACCAGACGGTATAATAATCTTACGTCATGTCATCCCTAAAAAAGAAATATTATTATTCATATGAACGGAAACATCTTTACCCGAGTGACCTGGACCTGGGATGAGAGTTAGAGGCAAGACGTGTTCATTCGCAAACTCATTAAAAGTAGACTTTCTTTGGATAAGATGACCCTAAGGATGCATATTTGCTGTCAATGCGCGTGGGTTAGCTCCAGCTTTTAGAGCAAGGAGTTTTGTCTCAAACGCTGCCAGCTAGATCACAGAGGTCAAGCTGTTTTCCCAAGCAAATGTAAAAAACAATATATAATATTCAGACGCAGCCACCGTTAACATGGCTACAAAACCCCAAAAATCAGCATATTACTGCCGGCTTCTGGAAGGGGAAATAATACACTGGAGAACAACTTTCTGCATGGAAATAGAGAGCGAGACATCTGGTTCATAGCGAAATTATTTATTGGTTCACTTTTTCTCCCTTTTGAACCTTGACAGATGTGGTCACCATTGACTGTCATTGTAGGAAAAATAACTGCATGGAGATTCCTCGATTTCTCCAGTAAATGGGTTTTAAACGACGGGTGAGTAAATGACGGCGAGGTGAACTGTTCCTGTAATGTTCTCCTGGAGTCTCCGTTTTTCTCCTCTGCATCTCAATCGATCCAGCCGTCTCTTGAGAGTTGCCCTGCACATGATGGCCATTAAACCTTTATAAGCGCACTTCATATCCAGGAGAATTCCTGTGTCTAGCACTAACATCGCACAGAAACAAGCTTGAGCATATTGGCATTGTTTTTAATGAATACCATTGGAATTATCATTTTAATGAATACCATTCGGCATCATAAAACCTCTCAGCTGTCTGTCACGCTTTCTGCATCAACTCCGTGGAAAGAGTAATGTCGACACTGAAGTTCAAGTGAAGCGGTGCCCTTTCTCTCTTGGAGATGCTCAGGGTCTCGGTTTTGCCATGAGAGGTTATGGAGGGCAGATTTCAGTGCTGGCTCTTTCCTGCCTTTCCATATTATTTATTCAGTTCAGATGAAAATGAGAAAGTTTTGGATACAAATGTACAGAATATTACTCCAGTGTTATTAGTGTGAGAGGCCAAAAATGCAGAGAATTAATTGAGTTACGCAAGACATACTGCAGTGCAATCGATATAATTTAGTTTCATACATTGAGCACATCAAGCTAAAATTTGACTATTAAATACTTTGCTTAAATAGGTTTGAAATATTTTGTAACATAGGCTAATTAGGAAAAAAAAATCCATATGTATATGATGCACCGGCTTTTGTGATGCAGAGCACTCGGGTATGAGTGCCATTCAACACAAGTAGACATAAAAGAGACTCGTAAAGAGGCAAGCAAACATGCTACGGTTGCTTTATAACATGTTTTTTAATCAAATTTGCTTTTGGTAAATTATCGATTAGGTTTAAGGTCGGGTTTAGTGTAGCTTGTGCTTTATTTTTAAATGCGCATTAACCTTTTAACACCCTTTATTAGACATTTAATTTCCAAAATACTGCAAAATTTAATATTTCAAGATTTATGTTCATCTGTTTTGGATATCATTTACCAGACATTTCACTTGAACGTGTCACAAAACCTTTCACCAGAGGTGTGTTTTTCCAAGAAGCCAGAGTGGAAGAAGCTTTAATATTAACATCATTGAATTATTATTCCGTAAATGTGTTTTGTGACTATGTGCATTGTGATATTTAAATAAAATGTACTCTATGAACTATGATTTAAGTAGACTTAAACATAGATTTGACAACTGTGCCCTGCTTGTTGAAAGCCAGAAACATTCTTTTCACACGCATGCATGAATGCTTGGTTGGTACAGCAGCCCCACCTCTTCCAGCAATGCTGACAATGCAATGTGTTGCCTTATTTACGCTTCAAAACATAACAATGTACGAAACCGAGCTGGAGTATGAGACATATTTGTGTTTATTTACAATTTAAAAGGCTCAGACTGTGACTGGCACTTAAAATGACAACCGTGGGGAGGGTATTAAAAGGTCACTCTATGTTTGAAACAAAATTCACACACAGAGTGTAATGTAGTAGGGTTTTTATGAATCGATGTGGTGGGGTTTAGTGACCGTTTAAAGCTCAAAGCCACGGACGGGTGACCTTTCAACAGAGAAGCTTAACCAGTGAACCTTCTTTACATCTCACTGCCAGCGAAGCTTTGACTCACATCAAAACAACTCCCGAAATGGCTGTTTGAATCACATTCTGAGTCTCTTACTAATGGCTATGTATTACCGGATGACTGTTTTTGGCGTTCGATGTGCTGTGTTGAAATTTAATGGACCTTAAATTTAGCAACACAATGTTATTCCAGGTCCTGTTGATCATTCAAGGTGGCGCGTCTGATGCACTTTGCCAAAATGGAGATGATGCACAAGTCTGGAATTAGCACTCATCTCCAGAGGTCTATTTAGACTCTTACTCAACATAATAAGCTGCAGTTTGTCTCTCTGCACCTCCTTGAATAATGCCGTTTCACATGATGGTGAGAGACCACACTTAGGTCATTACGGCCGCATTCAACAGCTCCCTACCAACGCTGGGCCGAACCGAAGGAATGTTTCGCCAAGAATTGTTTGCAACTTTTGGTGATTTGCAAACTGCACGCTTGTGTAAGTCAGCTAATCCCGGAGGAGATCGCGGTGATGATGTTTATGTTTGCGGATGTCTGGTGAAGGCTGGGAAGGGTTTGGGAGGAAGTTAAGGGTTTGAGGAATGCTGATTGAGATCTTTTGCACAATCGCAATGCTGTTGTTGCCTCAGTTTAAAATAAGCATGCCATATTTAAAGCCGAACGCAGATGGAGGTGAAATTTTGAAAGCATGTATGAATTTCCCAACCTCTATATAATAATAAAGTGTTGCATTTGTATTGCACTCTTAAAAACAAAGACTCCAAAAGGTTGTCTATTTTGTTTTGTTTACTGGCAGTGATGCCATGGAAGAACCATTTCTGGCTCGCCAATGAAGCTTTCAGTCCAATGCACTGCAGTTTAGCTCCATCCCTAATCAAACACACCTGAGCATGTTAATCAGTTTCGTAAGGATCATTAGAAACTCACAGGTAGGTGAGCTTTATGGGGTTTGAGCTAAACCCTGCAGTGCATTGGACCTCCAGGGCAAGATCTGAGAAACCCACTAGTGTCTCACATCGTTTTTTAATACATCAAGTTACAAAATTCTACTTTTAAATGTAACACTGCTCATCAATGTCAGTTACAAACCAGTTGTGCGCCTTTGTTTACAATTGCAAGTAAGCATGCTACTGCCAACTTGCTACTCAAACAAAAGCTCACAAACAGCCTTCTGATTGGTCCACTGGCTTGGAACCGACATTAATGAGCAGTGCTGCAGATAAAAGTTGAAATACTTTTAACTCGACACAGCAGTTTAAAAATGTGTGTTCATGTGCGAGATACTGCAAAAGATGCAAGACATAAGCTCAACACTCATACACATCCATCTAGCATGTTTACATAGAAAAACTATGAAAAAGTAGTGCATTGGATTAGAAAAACACTCCGTG
Organism: Enteromius viviparus; assembly: GCA_032353835.1. Taxonomy (NCBI): domain Eukaryota; kingdom Metazoa; phylum Chordata; class Actinopteri; order Cypriniformes; family Cyprinidae; genus Enteromius; species Enteromius viviparus. The sequence continues at coordinate 13,186 of JAUCNO010001672.1, read as the reverse complement.
TATGGCCCCTAAGATTGAATGCTTACTAACATTTCATTAAAAGTAATATTTTATTCGACTGGTTTATTTCATGGCGACATGATTAAAAACACACACACGTTCCTAAGCATTGAATTTAGACGCATTCTGTGTGATCAGGCCCTTAAAAATATATGGTTTTTTTTGGCATTGATGGTTCTATGAGGAACATTGAAAATCCATGGAACTTTCCATTTAACAAAAGGTTCCTAAAGGTTATTAAAAATTGGAAGATTCTTTGGGGAACCCAAAATTGTTCTTCTATAACAGTTGGTTCTCACAGGTCCTACAAGCACCCCTGTCCTGCATATTATGCTTGTCTCCCTTATCAGACACACCTGATTCAACTCATTAGCTTGTTATTAGAGACTGCAAGACCTGGATGTGTCTGACAAGGGAGACATACAACATGTGCAGGGCAGGGGTGCTTGTAGGACAGGTCTGAAAGCAAACGTTCTACACTGCAGCATTGCTGTGGAAAGCTTTATTTTTGAGTGTGTTGACAGTAATTTTCCACAGCACACCAAACCCGGCAGCCTGTGAGGAGGGTTCTGACTTCTAATAATTTAATTTTGCTCATGCCATGTGCACTGGAGGAAATAATAGCATCAGTGAGTTCCGGTTCATTCTAGGAATTTTTCTGACACACTTCCCCATCTTCTGCTTACACGAAGAAACGTGCACTAACCAGTGAGTTGTCATCAAATCAATATCCTTCAGTCCATTAGGTTATTTAGTGTGTTCAGGCACACAACAGCTATGATAAACGACCATCCTCGTAATGCCTATCAATACATATTTGCAATCATTTATTTCTTAAAGGTTGCCATTCAGTTACCTTTCAAGTCAACGTTAATTAATGATCTGCCAACCTAATGACTTTCTGCTGGGACAGAGATGTTGGCACATCAGTTATTTCAATGCAGAAAGTCTCGATTAAGGGTTCGCCCAAGTGCTAATACATCACCATTCCTAGTTCAGATGTCTCAATGAATGACATATTCATCATTGCCGATTGTTTCTGCAGTTTTTTTCAAATGCAAAACCTTTGAGGTGATTGCATGCCTTGTCTCAGTTAAAGTGAGGTAGATTTACTGCATTTCAAGAAGAGATGAGCTGGAAAACAAATACATCTGTTTGTCTTTCACTTTCGAAAGGCTATAATGGCAAACAAAACACAATGCAGTCACCATGTTCAATTTAAGTCATTAGCTTTCTTTATTTTGCTCACAAGAGATTACCCTTCATTATTTTATGTAGTTCTTGTTTGATGATGCGGTCCACTATGAACCATTAGTTAAACATTAGTAAATAATCAATTCATCCTTTATAAAGCATTATTATGCATTAGTAAGCAGTGTACAAGTGCTGCTATAAATGCTTTGTTCGTGAGCATATATATAATGTTTAATAATTATATACAGTATGTCAATGATCAATTTATCATTTGTATATTATAAGGTTATTTACAAACCAGTTATTTAGGAGTTGTCAGTGTTTAATCAGGTCATTTACAGTATAAAGTAAATGATAAATAAATTATTTAATTGTACATTATTTAATAATCTTATTATTTAGACGCATGATAATAGTTGCTCAGTGTGGTAATACATGCTTTTTAACACATGTTCCTAAGTCAGGCAGTTATAAAGCATTTAGTAGTATTTGTTCTGATATTTTAGCCGTTTAATCTCCTTTCTAATAGATATACTTATAAATCAACAAAGCATTTATGGCTGTATTTATTAATGCTGGGACACTGCTAAAGCATCTAATGCTTAACTAATGTAGTTGTTATAAAGTGATACCGATGATGCCGTTAAAATGTTTTCCAGTAAATTCATGTAAAACATCTAAGTTAACCGATTTAATTCTTTGTTTGACATTTTGACTTTTTATGATCTATTTGCTCCAGTTTCCATTACACACATGCATGTGTATATCTACATTACCATTATCTACATGAAACATTTAGAGCTCTCAAAGCTAAAACATCAGACTAGGAATGGTTTAGTGAAAAATGTTCCTACTTTCCTACTGCATCATTATCTAATCGTTTGACACTGTCGTTGCAGAATCTATCTCGCATAAACCCACCCCTAACATCTATAATTTATCGTTATGGATTATTCTAATTGGCGTCATTACTTTTCAATTATGCACTTCCGGTCTTCATGTTAAAAGTAATAACTTTCATAATATCATGGCACCAGGGCCTATAGGCACACTCACTATCTGACTTGTAAACTGTTGCGGATTCAGCCGTCCGAATCTAATCGTCACCATCTAAGATGAACAACAGGCCTTCAGCTTGTTGATTTAACAGCACTGTAGCCCACATCCATTGTACCCTCGGGAGATTCACTGTTGTTTCCACGGCAACAAGCAGACCCTTGCCCTTCCCAGGGCTCCTGACATTCATTTGGGTTATACCATCTCAGACTGTAAATAGGGGGACATTAAAACAACCGACGTGACAAATCTTCTGACTAGATATCATAAACTACATTAATCAGCATCTTTTTAAATTCCTTAAGACATATACAAGATAAAATTAGTTATATGGAATACATTTATGGCATAATTATTGTTTCAAATAGCAACCTCCCCCCTCTCCCAGTCACATGACCTGGTCCCTCCTCCCACGAGCTGTCAGAGCAGCTTGTTGCACGACCAGCTTTTTGGTAAACTAACTTGAGTTCGGCGTTAAAATCTAAACCAGTTGCCTGACAAAACGCGCTTCGCATGGAACGACGGGAATGTTCGCTTCGGTTAAAAAACAAGCCTTACTTCCCTTGAATTAACGAGTCATTTGCCGCAGTTTCCATCGAGCTCTTTTGCCGTCTGCGTGATTTGTGGTCAAGAAACAGCACAGCAGCGGCAGGTCATGGTAACCAGGTAAGCGGCAGGTTCAATTCAACCGTTTAAAGGTGTCGACAAAGTAGCGCGATGGGTTATTTGTAAAACGCAGACGCTTTATAGTCAATACAGTGTGTTAAATGTCAATACAGCGTTTGTACATTGCTAGCGTTGGGTTCGTCGCTCAGTGATGTCGACACGGGTTTAGCAAATGTTGTGTGTTTCCTTGTTTCCAAGCGATATATAATGAATAAGCTAAAATAAATAATAAAACTGCCGTTACGCGATAGAGCGCGAGAAGTTTCCAGGTTCGCGTGAAATGCCCGCGAGCCACGACGGGAACGCTCGCGTGCAGGGCCGCCGTGAAATCACCGTGACATTGAATTTGTTAAAATCGATGAAAAATACGCGCTGACAGCTCATTCCCGAGGACTGTTTCAGTTGACAGCTGTTGCCTTTTCCCCGAGTCATCCCTCCATTACTTCGTGATGGGAATTAATTCGAAAATAAATCACGTCCGTTTATAAATCGAGTTCTGACGCGGTTAGCAAGACGCGAGAGTTTGTTTCTGAGCGTTTAAAACAACACACATGATGATCGCTACATTCGTTAGCATAGCTAAAAAACAAAATCATCGTTGGCAGCTCATATTTCACATTTAGGGTTGAAATTAACAGCGTTTGCGTCATCGTTCCTGGAGGATTATTTATTTGAATCTTCCGCGGCCGAGCAATAGTAGGTTTAATATTTTATTAAAAATAATAACTTTAAGACTTCTTGCTTTAACGCACACACGCATAACGTATATTGCGAGATAATCACACAACTCGGACGATGAAGATGAGTTTAGCTAACGTTATATGTGTTACTTCAGACTTCACGTGCTCAAGTTGGTCCAGCGTCATCGCTGCGCGAGGAGAATTAAATTGAATAAATCACGTCAGTCAATAAATCAGTCGTTTCTGTCTGGAACAGCACAGATTCACCCATCAAAACTAGTCCCGTCATAAAACCGCTCCCTAATCCCGCGCCACACCCCTTGCGCGCGCCGAGCACGTGAGAGCACGACAACTAACGTTAGTTCATCATCATCATCATCATCATCATCATCTCGCCACGCAACTACTATATGAACGCGACTGTCTATGCGTCATTTAGTCGCGTCGCGTCGGCCGGTTTCTGAAGAAGGGATGAAAGAAGTATATCATGGTACAAGAATAGTAAGCTATTAAATATGAAATATGAATGCCATGGTAGTTTAATATATGCCAATGAACTTTAATGTAACGTAACCCATAGCATAATGTCATTATATTGTCAAATAACGTGGTCATATCATGGTACAGTGTCTAAACAAGTATTATTAGTTAGCTTTTTAGAGTTACCTGAGAAAGTGCTGAGATGACATAGATATGGAAGAGGATATATGCTAAGATGCTTTGCTTAATCTCAAGCATAATGCAAGTATGACCCAAATAGCAATCTAATTCCATGATCTCATTTTTATTTGCCCTCGCAGCAGGTACTGCACCTTTCTGGATGTTTTAGTAAATTAAGCCTCTGTCTGCGCATCCTGTTTGTTCAGTGCAGGATAATGGCTCGTGTTCAGTGAGGATGTATAATGGGGGTAATTAGTTACCTTTGGGTTTTAGAAACCTGTCTTATTTAGTTGTGCATCGCCGTGTAATGAGCCGTTTACCGCAGACATATTTTAAAAACACAAAGAACAGAGATTTTCAAGTCATGTAAAATATGAAATTATGCAGAATTATTCAATGTCTCTCTCTTGCATTAAAAAGTGTTAAGTATGATTTAAATGTAGCTAATGGTGTTTACATTGCAAAGCTTTTAAAATAAGTATTATGATGCAAAGTACTGTACAGTGTAATTGCATTTGGTGCAAGATGTCTGCTGTTTGAAATGCAACACTCCCTGACCTACAATTTTTAATGCAAATGTAGTGGAGGTTAAATGCAGAGGCATTTGCATCAGGCTTGTACCATGCAAAAAAACTTTAAATGATTGCCTGCTTATGTGAATTGTCTTTTTTCCTTTATAAATTCAGCAAATGCTTTTATCTGAATTTACCCCGTGCAGCTTGCGAAGAAAAAATGCAAGCAATTCATTGCAAGGTGCTTTAAGGACAGTACTGTTGTTAATACGCCAGGCCTTTATTTGCTTCACCTCTCTAAAATCTGTCAAATAGCATCATGACAGATCAGCGTCCTGCTAGGAATCGATAGCGTGAAACGGGAAGCTCAGAGGTGGTTTACATTTCTGTAGAACATTAACAGTGTGACACATTTGATCCTGAAACGAACTTGAAATGGCGATATGTAATAAAATAGCTGTATAAGTCAGAGCTGCCCAAATAAATGAGGAAATCTAGAACTTGCCTATCAAATATTTAGGCTTAATGTCTCAATCTGTAAACAATTAGATAAGCTTAACGTCCTCTCCGAAGGGAATTGGGTTTTGGCTTTCATGGGTTGAATTATTGACTAGTAGTGACAGTAAACGCTGCTGAACCTTTAATTGTATGTAATGTCAACATTGCACAAAGTAATTTCCTGAAAGATGCATGCAGTCGATTTTCTTCCATTAAAGCATTGGACCAAAGCAAACAAATCATTTCTTTGCTAAGTTAGCGTCCAGGTGCGTTAATTATTTGACTCGGCCAGCCTTGATTCTGCATGTCAAACGAGTCATTTGAGCAACAAACGGCATTAAACGAGTTGGACTGTTTAGTGTAATCACATAAAGCTGCCTGTCAGGGTTATCAGGGTTAGTTGGCAGTGCAGGCCTGAGTCTCGCCTCATTGACATTTAAGCAGTGCATTGTTTTAACATCGTTGCTTTTGTAAAAGCACTTTGGCTGTCACATAATTGCAGTGCGCCTGCGGGAACGTGAGCCCCTAAAAGCACGAGGCTACAGCTGTTCTATTGATTGGGATGGAAACATTGTGAAGCGGTGTCTGACTCATCACTTCTACCCCACTGCATCATCGCTCACGTGACGCCGAGAGGCTTCCTGTCACGAAGGTAGGGAGGGGAGGACGTGTCCTTGTCGCCCTACGGTAACGATGCTCATTGTCATAGCGATGGGTTGCCGGGGGATGCAGAGACCTTGGAGGCAGGCAAAGCTGCTGCGTTTGATGGAGGTGTTAGACGTGCGAGAGAATTCAAAGTCTTTCTTTGTTGCGACAGCACAAAAACTTCCTTGAGGGCAGATGTGCTTTGAAACGGCCTTGAAGAAATAGCTCGCTCATAAATGCAGATTTTGTCATCGTTTACTTACCCCCGTAGCGTTCCAGACTTGTCTTTTGTGAAGCAAGGAAGAAGGCAGCAGGAAGAAAGTTCATGCTGCTCTTTTCCATCCGTTTACAGTGCATAGCGGGATCGAACCTGCGGAGTTGAAAAGGACATACAAGCTATTTAAAGTCTTCTGAAATCAAACGATAGATTTGCATTAGGAAAGGAGCAAAATTAATGCAGATGTTCAATAATAATCATACTCTTAAATGTTATTCTTGTTCAGCTCATAAATTCTCCTTTAAATGTATCATAAGACTTTTTAATTATTAAATTATTATTATTTTTTTGTTGTTGTTTCTTATTTAATAAGCATTTTTAATTAATTTTTATTTATGTTCATTTAAACTAAATTGATAAAATTATAAATGTTGCTTTGGCGGCTTTTTAACCAGTTTTTTTTAATGAGCAGTTTTGCTATACTATTATAGTTATATGATTACTATATAACTGTTATATTTATATTACTATTGATATATTGTATTTATTTTTATATTTTCCATTTTTCTTTTAATATTAATGTTTGTATAGGCATAATTATTATTATTTTTTATTGCTATTTTTTTATTGCTATTTTATTTAAAAAAAATTTCTATTGTATTCTATTTCATTTAAACTAAATTAAATTGAGAAATATGGCCTTGCAATAAAGTATTTATTTTAAATTATTATTACTTCGTGATGGGAATTAATTCGAAAATAAATCACGTCCGTTTATAAATCGAGTTCTGACGCGGTTAGCAAGACGCGAGAGTTTGTTTCTGAGCGTTTAAAACAACACACATGATGATCGCTACATTCGTTAGCATAGCTAAAAAACAAAATCATCGTTGGCAGCTCATATTTCACATTTAGGGTTGAAATTAACAGCGTTTGCGTCATCGTTCCTGGAGGATTATTTATTTGAATCTTCCGCGGCCGAGCAATAGTAGGTTTAATATTTTATTAAAAATAATAACTTTAAGTAAATAAGTAACTTTAAGTTTTTTTTATTACATAAAATGCTTTTGTATTTTATTTTATTTCAGTTATTTACATCAGGTCACAAAAATGTATATTTTTTTATATCTATATATTTAGTTGACTAGTAACCAATATTTGCAGTCAAGCTTTCAGATTTGTGTTCCACCAAAGAAAGAAAACTTGGTTTTGAGCAACAACTCCTTTTCCCAAAATGCCAAATTTTTGCACATTTAAGAAAACATTCCAATCGTCTCCAGTGCAGTTTGGGAAAGTTAAGAAAAGGATGTCAATCCTCTGTTGCCAGGGCGTAAAAATGGGGGAATACCTCTAAGTTCAGCATTCAGGAGCCTGTCATCGGAAGCTCTGAGGTCAGCCTGCCAGTTTGGGGAAACTCGGCCAACAACAGAGCCTCAGAGAGGGAATGCGGGATGCTATTGGCTAGACTGCGGATGGGCGGCCTCTTGCCGGAGGCAGTCTGGCAGGAAGGGGTTGGCTGCAGGAGAGTAGGGGAGGGGTGTGGGAATGGCTGGAAATGTTTCAGCCAGATAGTTGAGCAGCGAGCAGACGTGTTGGTGCTTTCTGTGCTGTTGCTGAGAGAAAATCCCTGTCTCGGCATGGGCCATTTACACAGGGAATGACAACGGTTCACGTGGTCGTTATATACCGGGAGAGCGTGAAGTGAAGGAGTCCGATCTCCGGAGCAGGTGAGCAAGAGAGAGAGAGAGAGAGACGTGGAGAGGAAGGAGGCTTCGTTTTTCCAGCAAGGTGGGAGGAGTAGGGAACATTTTATCCTTTAAAGTTCCTGTTTTTCCCAACACGAGGAATTTTTGCTGCAATATGCTGCATGCGGGCAGGGGTGTGGAAAGAGAGGGAGGGAAATCTGAGAGGAGGTGTGGAGTTGTGTCAGTAACTTACTCTGTCTTTAACCCATGTGTGTCCCAAGTCTTTCCAGTTTCTTTCCGTGCAGGAGCATCTTCGAAGTAGTTTTGATTTGTGTCTCAAACCGAAGGCATATTTGTGCGGTTTACGAATATGTTGGTGTTCTGCAATTCCAAGGGAATGATTCCCAAGGTCCAGTGGCTTTATGCAAATTTAACAAATGCCAGCATCTTTCGTGTCGGCCTGATGAGACCTCCGGTTTTACCACAGTCCAGACTTTAAAGGAGCAGGACCTGCACCGTGGCAGGAAAAGGCCGCGCTTGCGTTGAACATTTGGCAAACGTGTTGGGAGGAAGAGCGTGTGTTTTTTTAAAAGAGAGAGACTGACTCTGCCCTTCCCGTTAAAAAAAGCATGAAAACAGTCCACTGACTCTTTATTAGCCAAAGCCGTGAGAGCAACAGCGCCTTTCTGAATCGATCCCGAACACGTTTAGACAGACTCCGAAAGGTAATTAGCCTGCACCTTTTAACGCTTTACAAGTGCCAGGCGTGTTTCATGAACAAATTACCCTTTATTTTTAGCGGGGGCAGCGTATTGCGCAGAACTGAGAGAACCGAGACTTTGTGCCAACATCTTCACGTCAAGGCGAAAGTTTGTTGTAGAAGGGAGTGAGTATTTAAACTTGTTTTCATAACTGGGGCAAGGTTTTATCGTCCTCAGCCAGCCTTTAAAGGTAAGTTAGTGTCATTATTAGCTTTTTTCGTTGGTAAGTTGTGGCATAGTCTCTGATAACACAATGCAAATGTCTGTCAGTCGCTAAGTAGATCAGATCTGTGTCTAAATGGTCTTCTTAATTAAATTGCACATCAGCTTCACACAGCCTGAGGATATGAGCGCCGTACCAGCCTGGCATGGCTGCCGTCCACGACGCTATAAATAACTAGAGACGATGATCTGGGGGATAAAAGCAGCCTTGGTGTTATGAAGATAATAACTTGGGTCACCGAGATTCAGTTTTACATTAAGGCTATTATCATATGACACACCCATTTTTGCTGACCACGTTGAATCAAGGCTGCGGTCCTATCCGAACTGCATGTTCAGCGATTATCAAGCCTTGCAGAGTTGCAGATTGTTTTAAATATGATCATTTGTTTTTAATTACATTATTGCATGATTGTTTATCAAAAGACTTTTCCATGATCACTTTATATTCGCTAAATGAAAGGAATGATGGCAGTGCGTGATCTAATTACTGAAACATATGACTTTAATGGATGCTTCAGCTTTTCGACTATGAAGATATTAAGCTCTTTTAAGTTGCATGATGGTTGATGTGGTTATTTAAAGTAATTTGCAGGTCCAGCTGTTGAAAATGTGGCCTAGGTTTGTTGTTGTGATAAAGCTGTTAGTTCCAAAACAACCATCGCCTTGACTTTGTCCTTGGCCTCTATGATACGATCATGGCATTGTACAAAATCATCCGCAATGAAAAGCATGTTTTTCCCAAAACAGTGCAGTATAAACCCCTCCAGCCAATTTCATCGTCAAAAGATTCTGACTTCTTGGATTTAGTTTAGAATTCATAAAAATCCTATTGGATCCAATTGCTACAAACAGTATCTATCATGTGCTACCAATTATATTTTGAGGTTAAGGTTGGGGTTTAGGTTTAGTATGTGTTTCAGTGTTGGGCTTTGCACGTAGCATGGTTGGGATACAGAATCACGTCAGTGAAAACCAGTAACTTTATGCATGACGTGAGGCTAATTAGATTTGGTCAAGTCCAAAATTTATGAAAATGTCTAACAATTCAGCATTCACCTCCTGTGCAAATTAAGAGATGACCAGTATTATGTAATGCCAGCTGGCTTAGGCAACCCAAATCCTGATCTGATGCCATGGAGGATTACCCGACATTCATCCTCTGGGTTTGGAACCGTTATGATTATAACAAAAGAGGCTGTTGAATGGGCAGAACCAGTTTGGAAAAGCCTGCTGTTGTGACCCCAGTGTTCATTGGTTATACTGTAGTTTTGAACCGCTACACTGAAGTTGTAGATGGGGTTGTTCGTGTGTTTCATCATAGATGTGGAATCTGGTATTGGTTTGCCTTCTTGTTCATTAGCAGATGGGTCACGTTTCTGTCTCAAGGGGTCTCAAACTCGTTCAATACAAGCTAAATGGTTGGATTGAAGTGGCAGCTTTTGCATTACCAGTTTACCTAATTTATCTTGAATTAGCCTAATTAGCAACCTAGTTATGCACCGCACAAGTATCCCAAAAGGTTATGTTGTTCACAACCCATTTTACTTTTGTGTTTCAATGCAGAAAAAAATGGAACAGAAATTTAGTTTTTTTTTCTTATCTGAATTGGATTGTGAAAAGTGGGCTCTATATGGTGGTTGGGGGGGAGGGGCTGTAAATAAGAGGGCTTAATGATGTCGTCTAATAAGGAAAGTTATTCACAATCCATTTTTCTTCTGTGTTTGAGAGTAGAAATGGGCGTAATTGAATCGTATCCATCTGAAATGGATTGGACTGTGAAAAGTGGGCCCTACATGGTGGTTACAGGGGGAGGGGCTAAAAATAAGCGGGCTTGATGATGTCATCTGAAATGGAAAGTTCTTCACAGCCTGTTTTAGTTCTGTGTTTCAAAACAGAAATGGGGCGTAAATGAATCGTATCCATCTGAAATGGATTGGACTGTGAAAAGTGGGCCCTACATGATGGTTACAGGGGGAGGGGCTACAAATAAGAGGGCTTGATGATGTAACCTAAAAGGGACATTTGTCCGCCATCCATTAAACCATTAAATCCATTCTTTGTTTTAAAGCAAAAATGGAGCAATACTTGTATTTTATCCGTCTGAAATGAATTGTGAAACGTAGGCTTTATATGGTGGATAGAAGAGGAGGGGCTAAAAATAAGAGGGTGTCATGATGTCATCTAAAAAAGAAAAGTTGTTTCAGAGCCAAACTTGTGTAGTGTTGACTCCCTGTTGACTTAGTTTGGGTTACTTTAATTGCTGAGATACTCTTCCCTAATGATGTAAGATCTGATATTTTTTCCTTTTTTTCCCTGATAATAGATAATTGCATCTGTGGAATGCCTGGCTTTGCTGTTCAGCCAGGCGTTCTCCTCCGGAACCACTAATCATTGTGGGGAAGGGCGGGGGCGTACAGACAGCTAATCTCTGCAGGTCACAACAAGGATAGCGCCGCCACCTTCCTACCTGCACACCATCTGTCCGCCCTCATCAGCCTCTGACTTACAGTCGTTCCTACTCGGTTACAACTATCTGTCAAAGCTCTCGCTTCTCCGAAACCCAGAGTAACTGCAGGAGATCTGGTGACTTGGCAGTAACAGTTTATTGGCCACTCTGTTCGGTGCCATTTAGACATAAGTACCTTTTTTTTTTACTCCAAGTTGACTTTGATAGCTTTGAACTATCAACTAAAGTTCTTGCTTTTCAAAGAGTCAGAGTAACCTTTTAAGACTTGGCAACATCTTTTTGGCCTGTCTTTGTTGAGCTCTTTTTATTTAAATTTTTGGGCTACTAAGTTGAGTTTTGTTGTGTCAGATCGTCTAGCACCTCAGAACTGCATTGTTTGCACTTCTCAGAGGCGTTAAACTACAAATAGTTGACTCTGCATATTAAACTTAGAGATAGTAGAAGGTATTTTAACATGAAAAGAATTACACGCTTGAACTTAAAACACTTGAAAAGCCTTCTCTTGTCGTCAAGAGAAACCTACCCAGTGTTTTGTCCCAATTTGAGCGAACACTTGACAGAGAGACATTTGCATTGATCCGAGTCGCAGTTGCTTTAAGAGAGAGGAACATTTTAGTTTGGAGCTTTGCTTTGATTGTGTTTTTGCATGATTTTTGTTTTTACGTGTGCGCTGTAAGGTTGTAACGATTTGCTCGCGATGCTATGTTTTTCTATTTTCTATGTTGTTATATTTTTCAAAAAATGAGATAATGGGCAAATTATGAAAAAAAAAAAAAAATGTTTTTTGTAAAAATGTAAATATCTTTTTAAGTCAAATAACTAAAAGTTTAAAGTGCTAAATGAAAATGCAAAATCACTCTCTGACAGTAGGTGGCGCTTATATGTACCATTTTAATATGCATTATGCATGGACAAGATGGAAAAAAAACCCTTATATATACTATATGAGATGTTATAACCCTTATAACATCTCAACCAACTTGAACCGTCACATGTTTTTATTGCTTTTCATTCGGCTCGGGAGCATCATTACATCCATATTTTGTTGGTTTAAAAACCCAGTGTTTGCTGCGCTTCATGAATCGTGTGATTGCACCCAACAGTTCTGCGTATCCAAAGACTTTGGTGGCCCATTATGTCGGTTTACAAGCTTTAAGCACTTCTACTAGCTGACAGATTGTGTTACTGAAGCACCCTTTAACTGTCATTCACCTCATAAATTAGACCATCGGGTTTCTGAGTTCTAAAAATACAAGAGGATTAATTGCATGAGGTCACATCTGACATGGTTTCTATCCCATTTTTTTATGGTTTGACTCTCGGGGGTAAAGCTATGAAATTAAATCGTGCCGTAGAGACTACGTGTGCGACGAGTATGGCAGGCCATTTAATTTTATAATGGTGAAATGGAAAGGCGCAGCGGGCGCTGGGAGTGTTTGACGGCGGAGCACAGATTGAGAGGTCCAAATGACTCTTTCTGAATCAACTTCTAACACCAGGGTTTTTGCCTTTCCAGGGCTGGAAATCGGCCTCTCTCAGATCCCGTTCGAAAGTGCTGCCAAAAAGGAAGCTTTGCTAATGTGTTTTTCAAGTGCTCAAATAGTGCCGTGCACAAGATTCTCAAATTACAGCTGCACCAGAACACTTTTTTAAAATGACTGCTTGACAGTTTGGACCAGTTATTTGACTGTGGTTGCTTGTCGTCGTAAAGCTGTATGGTGCGCTCAGTGGTCTTCCATGCACATCAGCTAGAGATGTGCAAAACTATAGATTAAAAAGTCAAGTTGGTAGGTTGCCTGAACAGTTTCAACATCGGTTTTGGGTTCGTCAGGAAAGGCTTTGCAGTAGGGATGGGAATTGATAAGATTTTTACGATTCCAATTCCATTTTCGATTCTGCTTAACGATTCGATTCTTTATC
>JAUCNO010001669.1:0-12693 GCA_032353835.1 Enteromius viviparus | reverse complement strand
ATAACATTTACTGACAAAGTGCGCATGCATCATATCTGTGCACATATGATAGGTAATTGCGTCAGTAATTTTTTTTTTGTGCCGTTTCTAAATAATAAATTCGGAATAAAAATCTAAATAAATTAATAGAAAAGATGTATATGTATATTGTGTGTGTGTGTGTGTGTTAGCATTATCAGCCTTGGTATAAATTATATGCATGAAATAGAAAACAAACAAAAAAAAAAACATTCTCCCCAACACTGCCAGAAGCAAAACCAATGTTATTATATTTTATGAGATTATGAGTTCTGATTCAACCGTAATGGTTCAGGAGAGCTAGGTTAAGCCTTGACTCTTTTTCAAGTACACTCAGGATTTGTTTTGTACATTTTTCTTTCTGGCTGACATGGCTATGTTTTTTTATCCACGTTGTGGCAGGCATAAGTTACAAATAGCATTTATTTGAAAAAAATAACCAAAATTCAATTGAACCACACAAATGAATAAAAGTGAAAAATGTAACTTCTTTTTTTGAAGGACAGATGAGGACAGGGATTGTTATAGGGATAATTCTCTCAGAGCCAGGTCCAGCACTCTAGCTAATGCTAAGCTTGCAAGAACATTTATTGATTTAATTTTTCAGAGGTTGGTCTATCATATCTAAGGAGCAAGTTGTGAACATGCTGTAAAAATATAGAACAAAAAACATGCCAGATAATTTCTTTTGAAAGGATTGGATGAGAAATTTGTTCATATTACTGTCATCTGAGTTTTGATAACTGCCTTAAGCACCATTTACTGTATAAGACCGCTGCAAACTTATGAAGTTCATTAAAGTTACTTGAGTTTAGAAAGTGTCACTATCATCTTCGGTTTGTCTTAGAGAGGACAAACTGATTAAATCAAATTCTTCTGAATGTAAAAGTTCAGGCATTTTTGCCTCTTTTGTTTGTAAAATAACTGTAGGGGAAATTGGCATATGCGATTTCTTTCTTTTGAAGGGTCTTTGATGCTTCCTAATTATGTTCTTTGATGCACCAAGAACCATGCTTCCTCTTTCATTGTTTGGTCTCCTCTGCACTTCGCCGCTGCTTCACATGTTGTAAACTTTGCTGCATTGGGGATTGGTCTCTATATGTAACATTGTGTGCCCAGATTGGGATGAGTTTGCAGACGGGAACAACACATTGGCCTGGAGTGACATAGTTAGGCTGCTGTGGATCCTTTGCATTAGAAAGATTATTGTTTAGCCCTCTCCTCACGTAGTGACATCTCTGCCCTTGTAAAATTATGAACGTGGCATGGTTCCCCTCCAGGTTGCTTCTCTGGTTTGTGAGGTGTGAACTTGAGTGTAGGTGGAGGATAAAAGATCATTAGATAAGCCATGACCTAGGGAGTCATATTTATTATTTCCTATCAGACCATTTATAACAAGAGACTACTAGTAGTAATTCTTTCTAGTAAAAGTTCCTTCCTTGCTCATGTCAAGCAGAGCTTTTTTCTGTTTAATACTATAAACCATAGATTATAATGGTCATGCATCAGTATCTCATGTTCATACTGTATGTTGTTGGCACACATTTCTTGTTTTTAATCATTATTGTACATACACCTTTTTTACATTTTAGACTGCTTTTGTCATCAACTAATGCTCACTTAATTTAAAAATTGTAATACTGTATTTAATAACAGTTTTTAAATGTAGACCCGTGTTTCAGAAATATTCTCAAAATAACCATTTTTCAACTGTACATTGCAATTTTGAAGTGCCTAAAATAAATTAGTAAAATATGTAGCATTTAAAATTAATTGTGTTTTAGTACTTTTTGAGGGTGTTTTTTTTTTCTTTTCTGTAAGATTTGTTCAAATCTGTGGATTTCAAATAGTACAAATTTTGGTAACACTTTAGAATAGCTAAATTCCTAGTTTGCTGCTTATTAATAGCTAGTAAAGTAGTTGTTAAAGGAACAGTTTACCCAAATGAAAATTCTGTCATTTACCCACCCTCAAGTAGTTCAAACCTACATGAATTTCTGCATGAACGTCAACATTAACTTCCATAGAATTTTTTTGTTTGTTTGTTTACACAAAATATCTTCCTTTTGCATTTGACAAAACAAAGAAATTCATACAGATTTGGAACTACTTGAGGTTTGATGATAATTGATACTAATAAATGGCTAATATTATATTAATATGCATGATAAAAGGCAACTAACTATAAAAAATGAAACTATAAAAGTGTTTTCCAAATTTTAGCATACCAAAGACTAATCTCTTGGAGAAATATCTGCAAAAGTAACACTGTAGTATTGTTTTTGAAAATGTAATGAATTGACACTTTGAGAGTTTTATGATGTGGAGAAGATATTTACTGTATGTAATCTATTTAAGATTCATTTGTTATTATGTATAATATAACACATGTGTAAGGCTAAACTTTGTGTTTTTATCTATTATATTTTAACCAGGATTGAAAAGGTAAAAGCAACTATTGAAACTAGCATGATGCTAAAAAGCTTTAGAGGGATGTGTGAAGCAAACATTTGGCAAAACTGACCTTGTTTTAAGTTCCCTAATTAAATGCCTCCTCCTGAGTCGCACCATTGGGTAAAAAGACTGCCATGATGAATCTTCAAGACATCGCTGTCATCCAGTCAAATCAACTCAAAAACCCAATTATCATGATGAGACACAGGTTGTAATGCTGGTTAAAGTTGGTTTGGTTGCACGCACTGGCTCATATTTTAAAAAGCACACTGGAGGGAAAGAATTGAATTTCCAATTATCATAACAAGAATATTCTCATATAAGGGCAGACGGCAGCAGAAAAGAAGGCTTATTTTATTCTGCATGATTTGGCAACTTAAGGAGGTCAAGACGTAAATTTGTGTAGCCTTGAGCTATATTAAGTCTGCACAACAGCAGGAAGGGGGTTGAGGGCTTTATCTTTTAACATGCGCACTGGATGTAGTTGCATGTACTCTGGTGTGCTCACTATGTCTCCCAATCTCCCTTCAGGTAACACAAGCGCATGGCCTTTTTAAATACCTCGGGGAATGTTGAGATACAGTGGGTTTATTAGTGCTTTTGGTGCCAGAACAAATTTAGGAAATAAGATGTCATTAAATCATCCATGTTTCACAGAGCACCTAAAGAGGGAAGCGAATACTGAAATGCATAAACATAAAACCGATATTGTTGTTTTTTTTCCCGTAGTAGAATGCAAAGAATACATACTTTTTTCTTTTTATCCCAACAAAGCTATATAACATTTTGTGACCCTGGACCTGGTGGTTATTCAAGTGGAGATTATACATAAATAAACAATCTTTTATTGATGTGCGAGCAATATTTGGCCGAGATAGTTGTTTGAATATCTGGAATCTCCTTAAAGAAGTAAAGAAAATTACCTTTGTTGTCCAAATAAAGTTCTTAGCAATGCATATTAATACTCAACAAGTTTTAATAGACGCTAGGAAATTTACAAAATATCTTCATTGAACATTTTCTTTACTTAATATCCTATCCTGATTTTTGGCAAAAGTCTATAATTTGGATCCATATTGTGTTGTTGGCTGGCAAAAAAAAAATACCAGTGCTACTTATTACTATTTTTGTGGTCCATGATGAAATATTAGAATGGTTTCCAAAGGATCGTGTGACACTGAAGACTGGAATAATGGCTGCTGAAAATTCAGATTTGCCATCACAGCAATAAATTGCATTATATAAACATTAATTTGTTTTGTAGACAAACAGTTGTAAATAATAGTGTTGGTGGTATATATTGTGTAGCGTTGCAGAATGTTTGCAGATGTTTTTGTACACGCTCAGATGAATTAATTAGTGCCTGAATTTCACTCTGCTGCACAAGATACAAGCACTAGGAAGCCAGATTCCCTGTACCATGTCTCCACAGATCCTGTCATTTTCAGTGAATCCCAGTCTCCAAACCATGAGAAACGAGGAGTGTGTGCTGATCTACCCTCTAAACCCAAGGGTTTCCATTTGGATCCATATAGCCCCGCCCTCTCACCCTAAGCTATGCGTTCAGTCCATGGATGACTGTTCCCAACATCCCCTGCCAAAAGTGTTTCCTAGAAGCATCATGATCCATGACACTATCAGCTTCCTGGCCTCCGAGTTCTGTGTCTTGCACTTTTTTTTTTTTCTTTTTTTTTTTAATCCGAGTATGTCAACGGTTTCTTACCGGCTTGCGAGATGCTGCCCCCACAGTGTGCGGTCTTGCGCCTGTACAGCCTCATGAGGTTTGTTTGTATGTCTATTTGATTCCACTCCATGAACACGTTTGTATAGATGGACTCCATAAGATACAGAGAAGCACAGGGTCTTGTCATTCCTCCACAGCTTAATCAGGAGCTACACAGAGGAGAGAAGCGCAGCGGCACAGACCTTCCTGATCATTCTAATGAGGACCCCTGGCAATGCAGTCAGTGAAGTATAATTGACTTGTTCGTCTCTTATTTTCATAATAGACACTCCCTGACTCAGAGCACATTTAGTTTGCTATGAGAGATGTCAGAAAGCATTGGAAGTTTGTTCCGCATACCCATTAAATCTGAAGGCATGCCACCATGTCTTCGGCCAGCCAGCACGGTCATTGGCTGCCCAGCTCATTATGCAGATGGGAAATGCAAGTAAATGATTCCCAGATTGGCTGAAAAACCTTCCGTGCCTGTACACACCCTGCGCCCCCTCCACCCCGGAGCCTTTCAATGCGTCCAACCAGACCCCCCCCCCCCCACAAAAAAAAATGCATCTCCCCTGCTCTGAAAAAAAAAAGTTACATATAAATAATAAAAGCGCAGCAGTGCCCCTTGACGTGAAAACCTGGTGAAGCGTGTGGATGTCATTGTTGTTGCAACAAGGCCTGCCATCTACCTTTCAGGACCAATTGAAATCAAATTACATATTTTTTTGTGGAGGTAAGGTTTAGCCAGTGAGGGTGAGCCCTAGATCTCTGTCCCTGCTAGCTGATATGAAACAGAACAGCTGTGGATATCAATGCCCCGCGCAATTCTCCACTGACCGTGTCTGCGGCGATTTTTAGAGCTGTCGCATTCATTGCTGTGGACGGCCATAATAGGGTACATCCTCATACATCTGGCTTTGAGAACACCGAATTAGATCATTATCACTTAAGTAAACCAACTACGGTCACATTTTAAAATGTCTGCGAGTAATTTATCTATTCCTCTATTTCCTGGTACACATAGAGTCCTAGAAAATATTACCTCTCTAATAGGTTTTTTTGCATTATATGTGTGAAGGGGGAAAAAGAACTACAGCTTTCTGTCCTTCTGTACTTTCTGTCTCTGCATCATTTAATAAGATGATTGTGTCTCCCATGTGCCTTCATTGAACTTTTATTTTGTGGTCGGCCTTCTATTGCTCGTGGCGCGGCGGCTGAGATGCAGGGACATCATTAAAGTAATTACTACAAGCTCTAGTAGTTGCAGGAAAATGATATGGTGGGGGTGTTTTTTTTTTTTTTTTTCTCTCCAAAGACAGATTTTTTATTTTTTTTTTCCCACCAAACAATCGCCACTGCCATGATTGTTAGAACAGACAGGACCCATCACATTTCTTGGACCTTTAATTCATATAGTCATATAGTTTACAATCCTGTTTTAGAGTACCAAGTACGTTTACTATCAGACACAGTTCTTATGAACTTTGACTGAACTTCAACTGTATTATATTGTATAACGGAAAGGACTACATACCTACATACATTTTTTTACAATTTTAGTAGTGACTCTCTACAGTATTTAAATATTGTGTAGGTTATGTTTGCATGTTGGATATTCTTGTTCTGTGGTTATGTTTTGATGTATTAGTTTGTGCCTTTATTGCATTTATTTTGTCAGATGATTTTGATGACATGATGACAATGGTATAGAAATTGCTGTCTTTGAATCTTTATATCCATATAAAGCTTTTAGATCTACCATGAGGTTACAAGTTTGTTATTGGTTGTTTATGATTCTTTGAAGCTGTCAGTAACTTAAATTTAATCTAAAATGAAACCATTTACTAAATGGCTTTTCAGTAATAGGATTAGCTGCTATCATAAACTCTTTGGATTTATAGAGAATGGTGTTTGTTTGTTTGTGCCTCTATTGTGTGTAATATAAAGAGAGTGTGTGAGAGAGAAAATCCAGACAATCTGAATGCTGCTTTTCTCATTTCTTCTTTCTCAAGGTTTTGGCCTTGATGTAGACTAGCAGCACAGGTCACTCCCTGCCTTGTTTAACCAGCCCTTTTCGGTGGCTCATTTATTATGTCCTTGAAACAGAGTAACATTTAAACAAGAGTTTGTAATAACTGGACATTTTAAAGAAGTCTGCTATTATGAATCAAGAATACTTCTCTAACTGTAACCACTGTTGCATGTGACCACTTGTCCTCGGGAAATATTTTAAATTTCAGTGTTTAATCAGTTTGAAAGAATACTATAACCGCAAAGTAGCAAATTCAGAAAAGGAGGGTTTGCATTCTCTGGTTGGAGATAAAGAAAAATATTGCTAATTAATTAATGACTTGCAGCCTCTTAGATTACTTGACATTGAACTGAACTCTTATTTACACTCATGCATAATAAAGATGTTCTGTCAAGAGTTTTTCACCAGAGAAGTGGAACTAGTGTGCGGGGGCGGTTCCTCAAAATATGCCAAGATTCTAATGAAAAAGGAAATGAAAACAGTGTTCCCTGTCAACACTTCACACACAAAACTCCCTTTTTCTTTCTAACTGAAGCCTATTCAGTCACGCAGTCACACTGGATGGCCATAGATTCATGCAGTGCTATAAAAACATCATAATAGAGAGGCGGTGCTGCGCGAACCTATGGCTGAGGCTCCTGTTGAAGCTCGTCTTAGTGGGCAGGGCCGTGGTATATAAGCAGCTGTTTCGCCACAAGATTCAGATTTCTTATCCTTCAGAGACGAAGGACCTTGCTGTTCCTGACTGGAAGCCTTTTGCTGTCTGACAATGCCTGGCAGCTGGATTATTCCCCTGCCGCCATCCGGCATTCCGAAAAAAGAGAGTTTCAACACTACTAAAGAGCAAAGATGCCCGAAGATCTCCGGTCCCTGTTATTCTTCTTGCAGGGCCCCCCTGCACTTAGGCGATGGCCACGAAAAGCACGTCTCCTGTCTGGGCAAGGCCCACGCAGAGGCCGCTCTGACTCGTGCTGACTGCTCGCACAGCGAGTCGCTCAGTTTGGCCTCTCTCCGCACTAGGATCGTGTCCTTTTCAGGACGCGACTCCAGCTCCCGAGCCATCCCATCTCGCAAGAGACAGCGGGGCAGAGAAGCTCAGAACTTAAAGACTGGTAAGCTCGCAGGCCCTGTGTGCCTCCCTTCACTGTTTAGAGAAGAGTGACCTGTCCTCTTCCTAAATGAAAACCAGCGTCACTCAGCAGCTGCAAACGCCCTTGTCTCATTTGGGAACAGTGAGGTTGAGCTGCAGGATGACTCTGTCTTTCGCAGCTTTGGGTGGAGAGGAGCTGTCAGGCTCAGAAGAACCCGCCCACACGTCCAAGCCATGTACATCACATCCTTTCTTTTCCCCCTCAGATGTAATATCAAAAAATATTTGGACATTATCTAAAAATGCCTATACAGTAACTTAGCACCAGCATCAGATAACAATATTTAGATCTACTTATTTTCGGTTTATGGTTATGAAGTAACTGTTTTATGGCACATCATAGTACAAATTTTTACTCCCATTCCAGCCCTGACCACAAACAAACATCAACTGAAGTCACCTGCAGTAAAGGCCTGGCAAAGCATCACAAAGAAGGAATCCCTGTCTGCCTGCAAAAAGAAACTCTCTCTTAAAACAGAATTAATTTGTAATATTGACCATTTCTTTTCTGTAGCATTTTATTAGGTATTCAGTTGTTTTTAATCATTAATAATTGTTTATATGTGACCATTGACCACTCCAGTCTTAAGCAGCACTGGTACTGTATATTTGCAGCAGCAGCCAACAGTACATTATATCAAAATTATCATTTTGAAGATCCCTGTCCTAAAGTACTAGAATTACATACACTCTGCATGTGCATATAGAAACAACTGGGAATGATTAGAGAGAAGTACTATGTTAAATGTTTTTCTTTAGTTTAAAAAAACTTTTTTTTTAAAACTTATTATTTTACTTTTCTGTTGTTGTTCTGTGGAAAGAAATATTGAATTTAGTCCATATAGTCTGATAGAGAGTGAATCAAAATTTCAAAACTATAGGCCTACAGAGAAATGAGTACTACAATACTACTGCCTCCAGGAAGGACACATATAACAATCTATAGTATAGAAGAGCTGCAAGAGGTACTCTTGTCTTCATACCTCTTTCATGAGAGTACACTTAAATGAATATCCTGTTGACTCTTTGAGGTATTTAAAACAAGTTTCCAGCGTATAGTAGCAGGCGAACAGTTTATCCATTTATGAACAAGGCCATTTTTTAAAATAAAGCATTCTTGTGTCCAAGCAAATGTATTTTAAAAAGCAAGAGCAACGAGGAGGTAAGATGAATTGGGTTAAAGAGATTAAATGTTCTGTATGCTGGTGTCCAAGATTTTTTACTTACAAATTGGCTGCAAATCATTTTAATATGCTGATTTAATTAATGCAGAAGAACAAGTTGGTTATCATCGTTATTGATGTTGATGTATTAATGTAGACTGAGATTTTATTTCAGGATATTTTAATGAATACGAAGTGCAAAAGAACAGCATTTATTTGAAATTAAAATATTTTTAACGTTTCTTTACTGCCGCTTTTGATCAGTTAAGTGCATCTTTACTACTGTAAATAAAATCATTACTTTTCAAAATAGATTTTCATGCATAAAAACAACTAAAACCCTATACTGCATAATAATAAAATCAGGTGTGAAAACGGATTTTAGATTATTTTTGATAATTATTGATTGTTTATAAAATAAAGTATATTAATTTAATATTGTTAAATGGTAAATAGTAAAATTTAATATTTTATAAAATTAAAATATAATACAAATTATTACTTTTACAACCTAAAAATAGCCCCCTTGTGGCCCCCTTTTGGGTCTCTTGAGCCCAATTTAAAAATCCCTGCCCTAGAAGACAGGAATTACACTGTGCTTAAATAGAAACTCTGGGTAATGAGTAGAGAGACATGCTATATTATACCAACGACAAAACAGCATCTTAACCTGGCCCCTGCAATTGATATAGGACACCCTACATGCATAGAAACAAATAATCAAGACCTAATTATTGAAAAAACAGACAAATGAATGAGGACTATTGAAAGGGGTGCACAGGAAAGTGTCATTTTCAACTGTGTGGATTGCATGGTTGCAAGGGCCTGATGCACAAAGGGGACCATGTCTGACAAAGCCAGCTCCTCGCTATGTGAGTCCAACCTAAATGCATCCGTCTAATAGGCTGGTCATTCACATGTTGAGAACATAGAGAATGAGAGGGCTTTATCTCCCTGGCCAGGTTAAAACACAGGCCTCAATCTCCTCATGTTCTAATCATTGTCTACTTGCAGGGGATTATGGGGGCCAGCCCACCTTTTATCAATGGGTGTGGTTCAGCTATAATAATCCCTAATTTTCCTCTTGTTCCACTGGTTCGTCCTCGCTCATACTGATAATTTGCCGTCTCTCGTGGCCACACTAACATGCTCTAAGTGGGTGTCGGTAACATGTGCTGTCAATCAATGGCCCTTGAGAGTAAAGCGGTTTGAGTTTGTACTCAGTGGATTACTTTTTGTCTGCCAGTCAATGCTTGTATCCCATCGCAGGTGGGTGGTACGATCGTGCTCTTGAGTCATTTTATTCAAGTTTAGACAGGTTCATTTAAGAGACTTATGGTAGGGATAGTGATCAAAAGCTTATTTTCTCGTTTTATATTTTGGGCAATCCGATATTAAATTTAGCAATATTATTGTCTAAATTTAAAAGTGAAACCAATCATCAGGTGTTACAATAGTTATCAGAATATTATCTATATCTGTTTTCATGCTAGACATTATAAAAAATGCATTTAACAATTAATTAAAACCTTAAAATTTTAATTTTTGTATGCAGAGAATAAAAATAACTTGTTTCTACATTTCAAGGGATTAAATTTTGGTGTAGAGTTACCCTTTAAGTATGATTTACTGTAAATGAATTATTTCAGAATAATTCAGCCCCGTTCACACCAAGAACATACAGTAACTACAAACATAACAATATTAGTGTCTCCACAAGCAAACAATATTGTCTGTTTATTCTAAGCGCACACTCATCCGACACATAACAATCTATAGAAGAGCTGTAGGACATGCTCTTGTCTTTTTTTTCATACCTCTTTTATGCCAGTATATTTAAATCCATCTCCTGTTGACTCTTGCATGTAGTAGCAGGCAAAACAGAGTCAATTTATTAACAAGACCATGATGTTGGCTCTTCTTGAACTTTTAGAAAGTCATCTGTACGGAAGGTTGTCAATTTGATTCAATGTCAGGAGCTAAACTGATTTGCCTGTAGATCTGGTGTTTTTTGTAAGTTGATACACTGTGGTGTTTTATCAATTTGCTTAGACAACACTTAGACAAAGTTTTTTAACTGCTTTAACCTTATTCCTTTAATATTCACAAAAGACCAATTTTTGCAAGCGTTCATGCACACAGCATGAATGTTTTTCCTCCGATTTCTGTACTTTTTTTTTTTTTTTTTTGAGACTGAGCAAAGGTCACACGAATGCAACTTATTTTTTATCATTAAAGCATTCATGCGCCCAAGCAAATGTATTTCAAAAAGCATGAGTGATGAGGTAACTAGAAGTGCGATTTAAGACATGAAAGGTTCTCTATGCTGGTGTCCCCGAGTTGAGAATACATTTATCCTTTAATAATCTTGTCTGCATACCTCATGCAATCAAATTCACCATGCATGAGCTCCAGCTTTATCTGCTCCACAATTATCCTCTAACAGCAATTACTCCGATGGCTGCATGCTGAATAGAGCCATCTGAAGCGGGGTTTTGAACCCTAGCCGCAGCGTGTAGACTTTCTCATGGTGTGTATTGGTGAGCACCGAGCTCCTGTGAGGCAGAATCACCTTGTGTTTATATGGAGATGTAGCTGACGATAGGCTGTCACAATAGAGGCTTTTCTGGTGGAGTGTGTGAGCTTGTGTATGAGCACGATTGAACGTTTGGTGTGTGAAATTCTCTTTTGGTTCAGTCGTGTGTGTGTGTGAGTGTGGGTGAGAGCGGGCGCGTGTGGAACATGTGGCGATGTTCTCAGAGGAACAGCGGGGCCTTAATGAGGACTAGCCCTGGATGGCAGCTGGTAAAGTCCAGCCACAGAATAGGTGGCTCTCCGTGCCCCTTTATGCACGCACAAAGGAATGCTAATGAACCCTGCTGCTGAGTGGGGACTGGGAACCAGCCCACATGTCGCACACACACGCATATACACTCTTACTTGAAGGCCTTTTCACTGTAACTTTGCTACAACATCTACAAAACACAAGGGGGGCAAGTCTTGTTGCTGCTTGCTTTTGAGTGTGTGTGTTGGGTTAAACATGCTGCATTGCTGTCTCTCTGTGGTCATATATTAATTCTTGCATCTGGTCTGGTCTAAATAATGTTATATTGCAGGAGCAGTGGCTGGAGTTTGAGAACCATCTTTTGTAGAGCCCTTCATTCTAGAGCCCACCTGAGACCTGACCAAACAGACCCTGCTCTTCTCCCTATAGGCAATCGGGCTTCATTTACAAGTAATTCATCTTTTCATTAACCACTGTAATGCCCTTTAGAATGCTGCATTCTGACAAAAATTAGGCCAGCTTTTCATCCTTTGCAGCAAGTGTTCTTTAGTGGGTTTCAACCATTGTGAGGCAGTTGCTTTCTCTGTATCTCTCCATATTTTTTCCAGTCGATGCTGCTCGTCTATAAACATAATTTTATTTCTCATTTATGGAATTCAAGGTCTCATGGGAGGGCTTGTGCCTGCCTGTAACCGTGTGCTTGTGCGTGTATATGTGCATATTTGAAACTGTGTTGCTTTGATAATGTACTTTTGTTTCAGTTCTGCTCTTTGTCAGTCAAAGTCTCTCAAAGCTACTATTTTATTTTAATTTATTTATTTTTTTTGCAATAAAACACTCGAGGCTATACATTACAGAGATTGTACCACAGTTATGGTATGTTGTTAGAGTATCATCTATAACGGTTTTAAATTCACATTAACATGCAGCCTAAAGTAGTTTTAAAAAAAAAAAAAAAAACACTAGCAAGTATTATAAGATAAGACACTAATATCCATAATATTTAAAATACAATACGTTCTAATAATTTAACTTTATTTTTGTATTCATAAGTATAATGAATCCGAAACAAACTATCGTTTTATTCTGTTTTTATTGTGGTCAGTATTAAATAATTAATGTCAATAGTAGCATACACTTCAAAAGTTTGGGTTCAGTAAGAACAGAATTTTTTTTGTTAAAAAAAAAAAAAAATATATATATATATATATATAGAGGTATAGGTATATGTATATATATATATATAGAGAGAGAGAGAGAGAGAGAGAGAGAGAGAGATATACATATATATAGAGAGAGAGAGAGAGAGAGAGAGAGAGAGAGAGAGAGAGAGAGAGAGAGAGAGAGAGAGAGAGAGAGAGAGAG
>JAUCNO010001667.1:78053-96521 GCA_032353835.1 Enteromius viviparus | reverse complement strand
CAAGTAAATAAAAATGAGAACAGTACATTATGAATTAATAATTGAATGACAGTGGTGATACATTTCTGAATACATTCGATATATGATTACCAAATGTTTTGGTCTTGATTTAAATTTTATGTAATTCAATTGCACAGTGAATTTCGATTACATAACTTTAACATAAACAAATCAAATACATGTTATTCAAATGCATCAATGTAGAAACACATGAACACTGAGCAGTGTGGAGACTTTTGATCTTACCTGTTTTATTCAGACATGACTGATGCATTTGAATCACATTAAGTTGCTTTGTTTATGTTAAAGTTATGTAATGTAAATACATGGTAATTCACCATGTAATTGAATTAATAATAAAGTTTAAATCAAGACTAAAACATTTGGTAATCATATATTGAACACTATTTCTTACATTGCATGATATTTGTAAATCATCATAAATAAAGTTAAAATGTATGTCTTTGAATGCAATGACAAATAAATGCTCAGCAATTAACAGAATTCAGTGGAATTCTTCCTGAATTGAATTCCTCTCCCTGTAATTCCAATTCTGTTTACTGTTTACAATACAGGTGTGCGGTTAGCCTCAAGCATGCTAAAAACTAAAGTGATAATTAGGAATACTTCAAGAAAAATAAATAAATAAAACTCATTATCAACAAAAAAATAAATAAAATTATTAAGAAAACTTATGCATGCATCCTCAAGAACTACAACAGTTTCCAGCTGAAATAAAAACAATAGTGGCATTGAACCACCAATAACTATAATGTGATATGATTTTGCTGAAATGTTATAGCAAGCATGTTTTCCAAAGAGCCTGGGTTGGTCATGTTACAAAAATTTATTAATAATTAAAACACATAAATCAAACTTCCACTATAAGAAAAGAAAAAGGTTCAGGTAATTTTCTGCCAGGACATTATCTGTCAGGTTTTGTGGTAAGGGACGAGCAAGGACTCAAATGCAGACTCCAATAGGCATTATTTAAATCATAAAATAAAGTACCCTGGGGCCAAAACACAACTAGCAGCTAGACTGGGCAGGGCAGGAACAGACAAAGCACTCAGGCAACATATAATAAGATTTTATTGTCCTTGCTTTAAGATGTTTATGTTGATCATTATTTTGTATTTTGCATATTAAAAACAATGTTTATACATTTTAAAATATGTTTCTATTTGACAAATCTTTAGAGTCTGCATGCTAAACAGAGGCTATAGACGACAAGTCACCATCATTTTAGGCTGTTACTTACCACACAGCTCTTTCTATAACTATTTGTCTCCACTGAACTGTCTGAAATCACGCTGTAGAAGTCAACATATCTGATGATGAACACTGCAGCCTCCGGGAAAAAGGAAGTACAGTATACATCATCCCACAGTCACAAGATCATTCTATCATACATACACACACTTAAAACCCACATTATTCCAGAGGCTGTTTATCATGCCATCTTCCAACACTTTTTATAACGAATGCCATTACTCAGCTGACTCATAGAGCTACAGAAAAACTGGATGTTCAAAACTACAGACTATTTATTTAATCATTTATTAGATGCATAGAATGTTCATTTTTAGGTAAACCACATTAAGGCAATGCAAAACAAGCATGAAATTATCCACAGGCTATTTTTAATCTAATTGGGACAAAGGAAAAAATATCACTCTCATTTTCTCTTTCAGCTTACTCAGCACCTCAGAAGCATTTCAACAAGCACCATCTATGCTGACTTACCCTACAACAAATAAACTTCATTGATTCATTCTCATCATGTACCTCTTTGCCCTTAAACTGTTTAGTCGATTGTAGCTATAATTGTTGGCAAGAATGTCGCCAAATATTCAGATCTGGAAAACCAAATTTTATTATATTTAAATCATGACCCCATATCTGTCAACTTTCAAATTTTGAATATTAGAGGGAGAGACAGAATATAAGGGCATTGTATATTGTCATATGGGTCCCACTTTATATTAAGTGTCCCTAATATCTGTGTACTTACATAGTAACTAGATGTGTATGTAGTATGTAACCACAGTCTAAGTACACATTGCTACATAGTACCTACAGCTTTAATATTTCTGTAGCTACACACATGTAACAACCCTCAGAATGGTATGTGTAAGTACAAATGTGTAACTTCCAGCAAAGCTAGCTGTGTCCATACCTCTGTTTATCACCAATTTAATGTTAAAATTAGCAACAATGGCTTGACTCATATATATGCTGTTATACAACCACTTCAAAACAAAATGTTGAAAACAATGATCATTTTGCTGTTGGGGTTATTATGGCCTAATGGATCGGTAGTTGGACTTGTAACCCAAAGGTGATGGGTTTGAGTCCCAGACCCGGCAGGGATTGTAGGTGGTGGGAGTGAAAAACCAGTTCTTTCTCTACCTTCAATAGCACGACTGAGGTGAGACCCCTGTGCAAGGCACCGTTCCCTGTGCAAGGCACCGTTCCCTGGGCAGCGAAGCACTGGCTGCCAACTGCTCCGGGTGCGTGTTCACTGTATGTGGTTGGATGGGTAAAAGCGCTATGTTACGCAGTAGCCTCATTTGCTTTTTCCTGCAGCTTTTGGGCTGGTAGAAGACATGATAGGTTGATGACTGCTTTGAAAATCATATTTCATGATGCAGAGTGAGGTCTAATGAAAAGACTGAATATAACAAAGTTAAGGCCGTTGCTGTAGGTATTCGAGTGGTCCATCAAATACAGGGAAAACAAAGAGCATACAATATGTAAAGAGCGCTTTAAAGCCACCTGCAGACACTAGACACACCTTATGTTCCTTATTTTGTTTTGCTACCTTTGCGGTTTGACTTTATTTCAGATCACCTGGTCTGAACAAATCACCAGAGAGTTCAGACAAGGAGGCAACAAAGCTTCAGCAAGCAAAGTTTGCATAGATTGCCTGAACTAAACAAACAACTCACAATAACCAAGTCACGAATGAATACGTCTGTAAAAGTTCCTAAAGATAAAGGTGCAGGGAAATATTGTGAACCCAAATGAATATTATTTTGTTTAATTATAAAACATTATTTACATCTAAGACACAATTATAAAAAAATTATATATGTATTTTTTTGTATTTAAATTAAATTTCACTCTTTTCCCCAAACTGTAGTTTTTAAAACATTAAAACATTACTTATGCATTTGTAACTGCATGTTAAATGCAATCATGTTTTGCAATGGTCTGTGTGAATGCATCAAAATGCCACTTCAGATGTGCCGCCTCTGTACTGCAAACACTAATTTTGTTAATACTGATTTCATTTGATGGTAACATTCCTAGTGTCTTACTATTTAAAGTTATTGAATAAATCTAAGAATTAAACACAAAAGATAATGTTTATTTATGATGCAAATATGGCCTTATGAACGTAAAGATGTCTATAAAAGGTAAAAATCAAGTAAACTTAATAGAAAATGTGTTAGGCTTCCCCTGCTAACTAATTACTATGAAGAATATCAAAAGCTTTGAGAGTCGCTGTCCAAAGCAGTCTTAAAGAAATACCAGCAGAATAACAAGCTCAGCAAAATACTGTCTAGGCTAATATCGCAATCAACAAAATTCCAGAAAAAATATTGAGATTCTTTATGGTCATTATTGCACATTTTAAACGTCAACATGCTGATCAGAGCTACAAAAATCATCCTACTGAAATACAAACCAATAACAAAGCAACAAAGTTTTAATCAAGCCAGGGAAGTTACAATATCCTGTGTATCTAACCCACGGTTTTCCACTGCAATAGTTGAAATCTTACGAATAGCATTAAAACCCAAAATTCCTCAAAATGTCAGTGAGAAACTTGTACCAATATTCTTCTAAGTTTAAAGCTTTTTTGTGCACCCTTCCACAAAATGCTCGTAGTAGAACCCTTGTGCTAGGACTCCAACACAGGTTAGCTCAGATCAACTCAACACACCTGACTGGAATGCTGCGTTCGAAATCGCTTACTTCCCTACTATACAGTACGTGAAAAACAGTATGCGAGACGAGTAGTATGTCCAAATTCATAGCATTCGAAATTCAGTAGGAGAGAAGTACTCAGATGAGCTACTACTTCCGGACGAATTCTATAGTAGGCATCCCATGGACACTTTCCTATCCCATGAGGCTCCCGGAGAGGAGGTGGAAAATGGCGGCTCATTTCAAGTGTAAGCACCTCAGGAAAAAAAACGTTGTTTATTGTGATTAAATAAAAATTGTTTAACACAATTTAAAGAAACGGATGACTTATTGAAAGTTTAAATTGTTGCGCTGTTGTGACGACGCATGACACGTGACAACATCAATATGGATGTAGTTCGCCCGAATTCCATTCATACTATATAGCACACACTTTTTAACGGTTGGGTAGTAAGTTCAATTTTAAATGTAGTACTTACTTAAGCAGTATGCGATTTCGGATGCAGCAGAAGTTTCAAGCCCTCATGTAAACTGGACCAGGTGTGTTTAATTAGGAATGGATCTAAACCCTGCAGGACAGCGGCCCTCCAGGAGCTTTTGTGTGCTTTGTTTATTTAAATGGGCAGGGCACCTGCGCAACACTCTGCACACATCCAGTCTCATTTTCTTAACTAAAACACCTGACACAGTTTTTGCAAAAGATGTTAGCCTACTTTTTCCAAGCAGTGCACTCATGATGAAAAGTACAATTTTCTGTTTGTTATTTGTTTTGCCATATTGTGTTTCTTTAGAATTGCAAATAGGTTTTCCTTCTAAATTGTAAATGACATTTTTACATACATGCAAACAGCAGCAAAAAATCAACAACAACAACACAGCACACAATCTGATAGAAGTATATGAATGGATTTGAGTTCTCATGGAATTCTAAACTTCCAACGGGATCACCTCCTGAAATTGAAAACATTGCAGTAGCCCTATTAGGCGCATTTACGCTTCAAAAACAGTATATTATACCAATATTATAAATTGTGATATAAGGTAATATCACAAGTGAGACATTTCTTCACTATGCACAGACATCCTCTGGCTTGCCCAGACTGCACAAACCACACCCAACCATCAAACCCTGCCAGAGAGGTCAAAGCATGAATTATCTATGGAGATCAGATATCGGAGAAAGCCAAGAACAGCACAGAGAACAGTTTATGTGGGGGGGGTGGAAACACATCGTAATTATATTTAGCAAATGGATCTTTTTATGCTATATGTTCTGAACCACAGCAAACAAAGCACTTTACTAATTAGTATCAGTTAAGCTTAACTACTTGATTAACCATATTAGACAAAAACCTGTCTAATCCCCTTCTTATCATGAAAGCTACGTGAGAGAGT
Source organism: Enteromius viviparus (assembly GCA_032353835.1). NCBI lineage: Eukaryota > Metazoa > Chordata > Actinopteri > Cypriniformes > Cyprinidae > Enteromius > Enteromius viviparus. The sequence continues at coordinate 91,190 of JAUCNO010001667.1, read as the reverse complement.
AAGCAAAGATCAGCATGGTCATTATTTGCATCATACAGGCTAGACTAAAAGTCATCTAAGCTCATTATGCAAGAGCTCATGGATCATTAAAGATTATGAAAGATCATTATTGGCCTCACGGTTTTGGCCACACCATTATTAGTCTTTTTGTAGTGAGGTAGTGTCACATTACCGAAAGGCCATCATTACCTGTGTCTGACCTTTCAAAAGACCACAACAGTTTCACATCATCTGCTTGAATCGCTCTTATCACACTGACATGTTGCATTGCAGAAATGCTGAAATATCAGTAATTGTTTTGTTGTTGTTGCTCTTTGGAACAATCAATTGACATAGCTTTCATGGAAAAGGCTTCAAACGATGCATTACACTTCATGGGACAATTAACCATATCTAAAGAATAAGACATCAACTAGTTTAATAAGAAATAAGTACCCAACATAAAAAGGGATGGATAAATATTTTAATATAAAAGACAAAGAGTAGAATTTCCAGACATATAAAATTCTGAGTAACGAATAACTCGAAGGGTTATTTTACAACTGTTTTTGTAAAAAATATTGTTTATATTTTTCCCCATTAAAATAATAATAAAAAGTCGCATATCTGTTCTGCTATATAAATAAATGTTTTTGATGTCAAACTAAATAATTGTAGGGTTTTTAGTTCTTAATGTATCTATAAATGGCTGTCACATTACTTTGTAAGTGGTTTACCTGCTGTTCTTGTTAATAGCATAATTAAAGACACACAATTATAATTTAAAAGTATACTTTATACAGAACATTTAAATTTTTTTAAGTATTAGATATTGATTTTTTATTTAATTTAGTCAAATGCATTGTTAATGTAGGCTAGTATAATAACAAACGTTTAACTAGCAAAATGTGTGCTTTGCTGAGTTAAAAGAAAAATGCATATTTACATTATCTTCATATGTGATTTTCAATGATTAAATGAAAACTAAATAAAAATATTAGGCTTTTGCAAAATTAAGGTATACTCGTCTGTGTTCTCAGAGGAGAGTTTTATTTATTTATTTTTCATATTAATGTAAGTGGCAGTATCTGCCACTGCAAGTGTGGAATGACCGGGAATGTAAACAAAGCCAAAAGCACGTCAACTCAATTCATCAAACCACTGTACGCAAACTATAGTCAATATTGACATAAATTAACGTAGCGTAAGAAAAACAACAGGGGAAAATGATAAAAACGTACAGTGATTAAGGAAACCCACACCTTATCTGAGCGGCCGCCTGTACGATTTCATCCGATTGAAGGCGAACACAGCTGGGCGTGGAAATCCACCACAGGAGTAAACCCCTTTTACTGCTTCCACCTGATCCGAAGCTTAACGGAGATATACTGCTGTCCATTCAAAGGAAGACTAGCTCTTCTCTTCGCATTCTATGTTATTGTGAAGTAACGTCCTGCCCGGCATGAGAGCATGTTGTATGAAAACAGCTGACACTGACGTCAGCATTCCTCATACTGCGGGTATACCCGGAAATGGGCGGTCTTAGCGGCGCGAACGTTGTTTCTGATTTGGGCCTATCCCTATCGTAAGAAGATGCCGCATTTCGCTGCAAAAACGCGCCCCCGAATGGCAACGCTTAGGAAAGACTATGGTGGGAAACGGTGCTTTAAAAAACTTAGAAGCAATTCACTATCTTTTAAAGCAGTTCAATGTTTTTTTGTGAGTCACCGAACACTGTCGACACCGCGCTCTGCTGGTCACAAATGTGTAAATGCAAGCCTAACTCTGTGACACCTTTTACGAATTTATTCACGTTTTAACATAATGTGTTATTTTATTAGTTTAGTGCTGTTTTCATGTAGGCTAGCTATTTTAAGGAGATTTTTATTATGTGCGTTGTTAAAACTAGAGGACAAAAGTATAGTGTAATGAGAAATTGAAATGTTTCTGTTCAAGTGTTTATTCATTTTTCTGAGAACTTTAGCTTTGTTGGAAAAATATTGTTTCACATAAAGCAAATTGCAGGAATTCAAAAGTATTTACCAGTTCAACAGATGATGAAGCAGGCCTATCATTTTGGTGTTTTGTCCACTAGGTACTTAATTTGCTGTTGATGGCAATTTGTGCTCTCTCATTAATTATGTAATTACAAATTACAGTTTAAAAGAAAATATATAAATATTGTTTGTCTATATTTGTCTAGCCTATACAATTGCAATAATAAACCTGAAAACAGGTGTGTATCAGCAGTCCCCATCTAACCTCAGCTTCAGAATGCAGAGAAGAATGGCAGAAGGTCCAGATGTGCAAAGTTTGTTACGTTATATCCAAAAAGACACATTATAATACTCAGTATAATATTATAGCCCAAAAGTCAGTAATCAACCCCAAAGGAGTCTGAATGGTTTGTTTTTTGCTTTGTCACTGGTGGTTAGGAGTGTAGATTCTTGTGAATTTCCTCTAATTATTTTACAATTAGGATATAAAATGCAGGAAAAATTGAAGGGGTTGAAATTGAGTTGTACATTTGTCTCTCGAACAGCAGGTGTCACCAGCATGCAGTGTTCCGTACGCTTTGATAGAGTGAATCATTTGAATCAGAATTTGAGTGAATCAGACTTTGGTTCAACTGATTCAAGATTCAAAAGGCGGAAGTATCGAGTAGCATGAAGCTGCAGACGTTAGGCTATGTATCGTTGGTTTTATATACAGTAGTAGTTGTTTATATGTATAGACCACAGGTACAATTATATTTGTGGAGTGTAGAAAAGAAGCTTTTCCTGAGGGTACTGATGTGAGAATATAGGTTTTTGTAACAACATAATATATGTTAAATAGCACCTTATTTGGTATTTAACCACATAATAGGATACTGACGCAACATTTTGTTTTATTCCCATGTTTTATACAGTATCATCTTCAAAACATTTAGGAAGGTAAGAATTATACTATACAGCTTTTATTTTATGTAAAGTAATTCAGCATTTTTTACATTATGTTAAATTATAAACTTGAAATGTAATGCCTGCAGTATATACATTTAAAACATAATTGTCAACCAAAACATGTGCTTTTACAGTCCAGAAAAACCTATATATCTTTTGAGGATGTTTTCAAACACATAGAATAGCTTCAGGAGTCATTATCTGAGCATAAAACAGGGGAATGTCTTCTGCAAGTTCTGGACAGATCTCTGCACAGTTTTGGGAGTACCAAATACATCCTCAAATAGATATCTACTAAAGATGAAGCAGAAATTGATGGTGTAAATGTGAAAACGATTACACAACACAGAAGTGATTTTCACCAGGAAGATTAAAAAGAACATTCTAACAAGACGACATCATACAAGACGAAGATGTATTAAAATCAGAAGGGGGAAAGAAAGAATCTAAAAAAAAAAGAAAGAGTTTAAGCAAGTAGATATAAATAAAGATGACTCAAAAGAGGTGAAAGCAGCACTAAAAGAGGTAGATGAGGAGGAAAATGCACCAGAAATTGCAGTTGTAAAGGAGAAAGAAGTTACACAAGAGATGACTACATTTCAAAATGAAGATAATACAGAGCATACAAGGGAGAGGGACCTAATACAGGAAGAGGAAGACTTAACTTACTGTGTAAGGGATGAGTAGATATAATGTTTACATTTTAAACTTATATACATCTGCTACTTTGTTTTTGAAAATTGCCAGAGAAGGTAAAACTTAAATTAAATATTTAAAGTGAGAAATTATATGGCTTTCTATTATTATTGTTAATTGTCTTCTGGGCCTACGACAGATATCACAAGGTAGAAGACAGTGACAGTTGGAGTGAAACTAATGAGGATGTCAGTCTGGAAGAAGATGAATTCTTTTAAGAGACTGTACCCGCACCATCTTTTTTTTTTTCCTCGAACAGCCTGGAGCAAACTACGAAAAAAAACAAAGAAAGGATAACTTTAAGGGACTGCAGTGGTGTAACATTATCTCCGCAGGTATTCGCACAATACAACCACATTGCAGTTTTGCGTTTACAGGTCATAGGGTTAAAAGACATGGCCAAGAAATGCCAAATCCCTGTGCAAAAAGCAGTAAGTAAAATCTGTTTTCATAAAGCATATAACCATATAAATCCACCGAGCACAAGCTGGCCATGCATATTTTTGGACTTTTGACCACAGCAAGTTCCAATGCTGAGTTCGATGAAATGCTCCTCAGCTGCACCGTAATTTTCTCAAGCCCATGCAGCTCTGAGAATGTTGAGAAGCACTTCAACAACATCCAGAATTGGCTGACCACCATTGGGGAATCTGTAGTTGATGAAAGCAGCATTGTTTCTAAGGACCTTGAGGTACAAAGTAAACACATTAAAAATTTCTTTTAACCAGACTATAATCACTCATGTAAACATCATATGGAACTTTATATTTTAGGATACCTTCAGTTCAACACCCTTTCAAACACATTTCACAGAGGTCATAGGCACTGCACCCTTGGACAAAAAAGGGGATCCTAACGTGTACTACAGTGAGCTATTCATCTCCTGGTTGGCTACCTACTTCTTGCCTCACGTTGCTCTTTGGTTGTAACATCCCCATGTTTGTTGATGTTCCGTGTTGTGACAGTTTGTTCCCCATGTGCTTTCCCGATGACCTAGTTTCAGTTAATTATGTATTCCGTTCAGGTGTGTCTCCCCATTTACGTTGATTGTCTCCCTTTCTTAAGCTAGCCCTGTGTGTCAGTCTGTGTTGGTCATTGATTGTAGTACGACGTGTTTGTTTGAATCTCTTTGAGTTTATTAGAAAAGTACTTTGAAGTAAAGATGATTGTATTTGAATTGAACTACGCAACTCTCCGTGTCATTCCTCTGCAAACATGTTACAGAATGACCAACCAAAACAGTTGGAGGATGTCCGGCTCACAGCTAACGCTGAGAAAACGTCGTCTGCCCCCCTCTCCGCAGAGACGCACCACCGAGCACGAACACCTCACCGAACACCAACGCTTCGCAAGACCCGCGCTGAGCGAGCGCGTCCACGAGCCCACGCTGACCAAGAGCGTCCTCGAGCCGGTGTCTACACCTGTCCCGGTCGGGACTCTAGTGGACCTGAGTATGGATCTGATCGACTGGTATGGAGAGGTGGAAACCAACCCTCTCGAGTCTTTTTCTCCGCTGTTTCCAGACAGCTTCTCTGTTTTAAAGCTCCCTCCCAGCCTCCCTCTCCCACCTCCTCTCCTGCCAGTCGATCTCTACAATCAAGCTCCACTGGGGTGCTGCGATTCCCTGTCTCCGCCTCCAGCCGCTGACACCGGGACTCCACCTCGGGCTTCCAACCCTTCGGCTCCACTGGACCTCGTGATGCCTTCGGCTTCGGCGTGGCCCGTCGTCCCATCTGCTTCACCTTGCCTCAAAGCTCCCTCGTCTTCGCCATGGTCCGTCGTCCCACCAGCTCCACCGGGCTTCCTCACTCCTCCAGCTCAGCCTCGGTCAGGGGTCGCCCTTCTGCCGCCTCCGGACTTCATCACTGCGGCTGCGCCTCGTGGCTCCGTCCTGCTGGCTCTGTCGGGCTCCTCCCTCCCTCCGGCTTCACCGTCGGCTTCGGTCGCTCCGGCTCCGCAGCGGTCCGCCGGATCCCTGCCTGTGACTCGGTCACCTGAGGCTGCAGCTTCACAGCGGTCCTCCGGATCCCCACCTCGACCTCAGTCACCCGAGTCCTCAGCTGCGCCTCGGCCGTCCAGCCCTCCGGTGTCACCTCAGCGCCCCGTCTGCTCGGCTCCACCCTGGACTCTCCACACCTTGGGGTGGTCGCCGTCTGTCGGCCCCCTGGAGTCGTCGGTCTCTCTTCCTCCTCCTCCATGGCTCCTCCCGCCATCAACTCCGCCCTGGGGCCTTAGCCTGGCCGGCCTGTGGACCATCGTCGTGCTCCTGGGGGTGCACTGGCTCCTCCCACCATCGGCGCCTCCATGGACTGTGGGACTTCATTGTTTATTTGTGTTTTCTGTTTTCTCCCTCTGCCCTGCTCCACGCCCTCCTCCAGAGCCCCCGCCCTCCCTCCTCTGTTGTTTTTTTTGTTACGGCGTTATTCACGCCTAGTCAGAAGGGGGGAGTAATGTAACATCCCCATGTTTGTTAATGTTGTAAAAACGTGTTTTTCTGCTCTCTCTGGAAGTTATGTGTGAAGTTAAGTAAAGATGTTTGTTTTTGAATTTAACTCTGTGACTCATCTTGTCATTCGGGAACCCACACGTTACAGTGTGTGTGTGCAGACAAGATGAATCAAATATTGACATGTTTACTGCAAAGCGGGAGCAGTGAGATAGCTTTAATGAGGAAAGGGAGCTCAAAGTGACAGATACTCTGTGCATGTGTGTGTGTATCTTCCGTTTGTCTGATCCTTTAAGAAACCATGTGTGTATAATTGTGACCACAAACCTGATCTAGAATGTCAGAGAACTGCCACAGCTTGCTCAGCTCAACCAGGTTAAGCCATGTTATGTCCAGGATCCACTTTGCAGCTTTGGGTGGACAGGCCTTCAGGTCCAGTGAAGCACCTCCTAGGCCACATCATGAAAACATATCACATGCAGTGCTTCCTGCTATGATGTTTTATTTATTTATTTGTTAGCATGTGTTTTTATTTATTGAAACTATTATTGCATATTGTTGACTATGTTCACAATAGTATACTAGCAAGGGAATTAAAGTCCTATCGAATAATATCATTCTAACCATAATTATAATAATATTATAATAACCATCGACATAATTATAAGAACAAAACAACAACAAAAAGTGCATTCCCAATGTCCTGTACTGAAATCATTTACACTACTAAATTCACATCTTGACTATTGTTGTTATACCTGTTATTTATTGAGCTTTGGGTTTAATCTTGCTTTGTTTTGAATAATTAACTAAAATATTGACTTATTTTACCTATTTTGGATTTAAAAAAAATACCTTTTCTTACAATCATCTAGTTCTTCTCGGTTCTTGTAACAGTAAACTGGAACCTCTTATTGCGAATACAATATCTCGCTATGATCTCAAGAAAAGCTAATTTTATTGAAACAGAATGTGACAAACTACAGTGCAGCAAAGGGCGGAAGTGGCTCTCACAAGAGTGCATTAAAGAGCAGAATGGTATTAACTGGCTTGACGTGCACTGCTAGCTCGGGGAATAAAATCGACCTTCTAGGTAATGGGCCACTTCTCTGACCACAAGGCTACCTGATCTCTCAGTGATTAAATTTCTAATCGGATGCTTTTACGAAGCAAAACCACATGAACCAGCATGATAATCACATAGTAGTTCATCAGTCTGCACAATCCCCAAGGACTCCCTGTGAACAACATGTACAGATCACAAATTGCAAAGAGCCATTAAATATGATTTTAGAAAGCATGTTACCCAGAAAAAAAGGTATTCACAAAAGCTTCTAATGGCAAATACACAGTCTGCTCTCTCCTTATTCTATTTATTGTGCTTTTGGTTTGAAATCTCAGTGTACCAAAGACCATATTATACTGTCTGAATGCATGAATTTGTTGTAAATGAATAATATCAATCAAGAACAAACAGCATATTTGCCATACATCAGAATTATTTCTACTATTTTTTTCAGGAAAAACTGTTTGTTAAACAATGTATAAATAAATAATTTGAACAACAGTGTGCTATCTGTGGTTAGGTTCTAGAGAATACTCCTAATGAAATAATTTCTAGTCTATGCAAACACTGCAGACATGCATGTCTGTGTCCATGTATATTATTCTTTTATATATCACGTGAATGTTGCTATGTTTTAGTTAAATATGGTATATAGCTTTTCATAGTATGTGATTCTCAACCCAGTCTCATATTAAATACTTTTTAATTACTTTGCAGGGCTCTCAAGTTTTAGCAAAAGTTTGGAGTGAGATTTTATCTGCTATAGGGGAGGTGCCACAAACTATTTGCACAGCAGCCACTCTGGCCCACCCAATTCTCTGAAGTTATTGCTAGCAGTTTAATTTTACTTATTGATCATAAATGATCAGCACAAATATATTATAACAATTGGTAAATCTGATAAAAGAGACAAATTCATCTAAATAAAAGAAATAACTTTATATATTTAAAAAATACAAATGTATCAAAAATTTCAAATTCCACTCTGCGCACCCATGTTGCCTTGTAACGTACATGCTTGGCAAGCTGGCACTTGGCAGGATCACCCGGAAACCACAAATTCTCATTTCTGATTGGCTGGTAGTTAACATTACTGATGGTTGCGCCTCGTCTATTGATTATATATACAAGTTATAATTATCTCTTACTTTTCAGTGTGAGAAACAGCGTGTGGCATGAGAGCGTGTGATCTGGCTAAAATGCGTGACTCACGGTGAATGCGTGAGACTTGAGAGCCCTACTTTTGACATATATCACATATTATAGTTAACCCACATTTTTTCCAAAGATGTGGCTACACTTATGTCTCAATATATGGAAGCACCACACAATGTACTGCATCAGACAATCATAATATGTTGACCATGCCAGAAAAACAGAGAAAAAACTGTGAGAAAGACTTGGGAAGCTTTCTGACCTTTAATGAGGGTCAGAAACTCTTCGTGTTTGACCCTGTTGCTCTGCATGTCGATTTTGAGTGTGAGCAGCAGGGTGAATAGAAACTTGTGTTCTTCGTACAAACCCCGAGCTGCGTACTTGTGCACCTCGAAGGTCATGTACTCGATGATGTTGGCGATCCGCTTGCTTGTAATTGGACTCTTTGAGGACCTATTTTCCAAGAGAAAGACATATGTTCACAAAGGATTTACTGATAACGAACTCATACTCACTGCACTTTTACACCTCACATGGACAGCATGAACAATAAATACTATGTTATGACATCAGTATCAGTATATATATAACATATATTTTATTACTACCAAGCCAAGATTTCATGGTAGGGTCAATGTAAGCACAATATGGGCTTGAGGTCTAGAACTCAAATGGCTTTGTTCACCATGCTGGTCTTATTTTAATTTGTCCAGTCTGAATGAGCTCATATATCTTATGTCATACTGTATCTCGTATATCACATGTCAGAATATGTTTGGGGCCCATACCTCCAGTCTACATTTCACACCATGAAATGATAACTGGGTGATAAACACAAGAAAACAAAAAAGTTTGATCTCATGCCGTTTTGAGAAACTAATTTAAATGGGGTATGAAATGACAAATGAGTTTTACTTGGCCAAGGACAAGTCGAACAAGCCCAGGAACTGGCGCAGAGAGGTCTGATACATCACGTTCACCATGCTCATCTCCGTGATCAGAAAGTACAAAATGCTTCCTCTTGTGGCAACTACACACAGAAAAGAAGGTGTCAACAAAGGCCCCATTTGCATGTGGTATTAATATCCATCTGAGATACAACTAGACATGGCCCCTTTGTCAGTGAACCTTGAAAGAAGAGTCTTATTTAGTGACACATTGCATCTGGGTCTCACTGTATGATTAGGAAGAGTTTGGAAAAGCATCTAAGGTAGAATGGTTCCACTGTTTATACACAGTTTTCAGCAAATGCAATGTCAGTGACAGACATTACTGACAAAATTGTTAACCTTGGAAAGAACAATTTATTTTTTGGTTCTTGTCTGACCTGTTAAAATCAAACAATTGTAAAGTGTCTGTCACAATGAAAAGTTTCAAGAAGTTTTTTAGTTTTGTCTTTACAAATTTGCCAGGAGGTGCACTGATATCTAAAGAATACATTTCACTGAATCTTGCTACCCTAATATCAGAATGACTCAAGTCTGACATTAAATATTCAATAAAAGATTCAGTTTACCACATAGTCTGCTAAATAAATAAAATGTGCTATCATTAAATTAATTAGGATATAATAAGCAAATGGATTTACATTGAAGCCTAGACAGTACAATTTACTTTTATTTGTTGCTTGTGGGTACTGTAAAGAATATCAGGAAGTAGCAATGTTTGATTAAAAGAGAAGTAGGCATTTGTTAGCTCATTGTCAGAAGCATTTTGGTAGAATATTTCTGACCCTCTCTGAAGTGATTTGTCTGACTGTATACTTGATCGGATCATCTGAGTTGTATGTTGATTAATAGCAGGAGTCAACTTAATCAAAGTTTTCTAATTACACTAAGCTTTATAGCTTGTTGTGATTCTGTTAACTGTCACATTGTAAGACTAACAAACTAGAGGGGATGTAACTCTCCATGTATCATTAAAGGAAAAAATACTCCATGCTTCAAGTATCACTAAAAAAATAACTAAAGGAAAGAAAAGCTCTAAGCCCCCACCGGGTCTATATTCCTCACGGGCCGCATTGATCTGGATCTCAGTCTCGGCAGCAATCTGGAGTTTCTGTGTGACCTCCTCTGCAGTGCGTTTCGTGTTTCCCAACACTGTGATGAGGCTCTCGTCATCCACCAAGGAGCCCTGCGTGCTAGTCAGCCTAAAAAGTAAATTATCCTCCAGTTCCTTCATTTTACGTTTATTGGCCGTCACATCTTCCAGCAGGTCAGTTCTCTCCTTTTCCAGTTCCTGACAAATCCAGAAAAAATCTCACAGTCATTTCTCACTACACAAAACATCTTTATAATTTGGCTATTAATTGGCATATACTGTACATTTTTGAGATTAACAATTTAATTGCCTGTTTTATGTCAATTGCTGAGTAAGCTTAATACACAAACACATAAAAAAATGTAATCCTGCTACACAGAGACAGAATGACGTGCAAATGTAATAAAATAATATTAACATGTTTAAAATATTCTTTTGGGTCTATACAGCCCTGACCTACTTTTCATTCATACTGACATTTTTGGAGCGCAACACAGAAATCATATAGTAGTAATAAAATGTAATATCAGTTATTGTTCTCTTTATTCTAAAAATGTTTAAATCTGATTATGCAGTAGTGCTACATTTCTATAGTAAATACATTTTTTCTGCATATTTTAAGGTGGCCTGTTTAATGAGACTGTGATGATGTGACGCTGTTGTGTGAGCTAGCACTAAATAATGTGCACATGGACAAGATACACAAAAGGACAGGACTAGGTGACGGTGTGACAGAGACAAGTCAATGACGTACATATTTTAATGCAGTGTAGTAAACCATCAACATAAAAATGTTGCGATATATAGAATAGTGACAAGGTCCTGAGCTATACAGAGCAGTGCCGGCGTTAAGGGGGGGCACTCGCGGGTCGTGCCCCAAAGAGGTTGTTGTGCCCCCCTACACAATTTTTAATTCATTTAATATATATCAAGAATAAATAAAATAAATTATGCATTGAATGTTCCATGAATTTTAATGTTATAAAAATAAGAAACTACAGCTGATGTGTGTTGAAAAGAGACTTGTTTCTCTGATTGGTTGCGTTGCGGAGTCTCAGGCGTCATCTCTAGTAAAGCCTTGATGCTAGCAATGTGTTTTTTCACAACATTTTATGGATCGCATAAAATATGGATATTAGAAAATGGCTCGTCAGTTCTACTTCTGCAAGCCCTTTCTTCAGATTTAGAATGTACAACGAGCACTTCTGCCTTTTCAGCCAGCACTGCCTATTCAATCTGACATCACATAAACACCTGTTTAGGTTTAATGTTCGCACACGCCGCCTTCAGCTTTTTTAAAAAGTAATGCATTTATTTTATTTACGCATGCTTAAATGTGTTAGTTGCTAATCTGTTTTGTTGGTAATATTGATTTTTTGTGATTTTCTTTATGGGAAATGAGCTGACAGTCTGTGCCAGTTGTATGAGTATGCGCTTGCACTGTATTGTTTTTTTATACCTCGTTTTTGCAATTTATTGTTGCTAATTGTATGCCCCCTTGTTAGATGTCACGTGCCCCCCTGTTAGTCATGGTCTGGCGCCGGCTCTGATACAGAGTGTGCAAAAATATGCCTAAAAGTGCCTACATTTTCCATCTTCAGAATAGTATGACAATATAGTATAAAGTCAATTTTGCTTGGTTAACTTTCACAATGCATTATCAGTCAAATGCTTTTTCCGGCTTGCTGCTCAGTCGTACCTTTTCAGTTCCCCATCAGGCAGAGATGACTAACCAGCCTCAGGAGAGGCCATGGAGCTATTATAATTCAGATCGGTGCTGGGCTGCAATCTGTACTCTTATTAGACTGAGTGTAAAAAGGTGATATAGGTTTCAGGCCCTTATTCCTGACTGACAAATCAATGTCCAGTAGGGAATATGTTCTGAATTTTCTCGAACTTGGGAATCTGCAGGGGCTATCAAAGCCCATCTGACTGTGATATGGTGAAATGAGCTGAGATAACAGCGATTCTCCATAACAGTGTTCAGTACTGCAAGATACCTGTAGCTTTGATTTAGTTCTTTCTTAAGGTTGACATGGCTGTGGGATTCAATTTCAGTTGCTATTGTATTCTGAGATGGTACAATCCTCATCAAAGTGACATATTAAGTCACAAGAAGTAGTACACCAAATAAAGTTTAATTATAATTTGTTGAGATCTCGCAGCAAAGCGATGATTTTTCAGATCATTATCTAGTCTTGTGTAAACTCCTTATAGATAAACCTGTAAATTCTGTTACAAGTTACAAGTATGTAAATAAAGCATCAACAGGTACTGATCTTCCTCAAGACCATAGCAGTAATGATTTTATGTAATATTTTACTTCCAAGATTAATATTATTAGATGTAAAATAGAAACTGTGCAGCTGTCAGCTACAGTATCCAGTTGTGTGCAATGTAGATCCCCTGAGGATAAATTCCACTCGTTCTCTATTATAGGAGAGCAAAAACTGTATAAACTATTAACTATTTCAGTTTGCAGCAGTGAATGAGGATGTTTCAAATCGATCACAAGTGCAGTATGGAGTACCTCAGGGCTCAGTACTAGGGCTGTTACTTTTTACGCTTTGCATGTTACCCTTGGGAGATATTATCAGGGGACATGGTGTTAGCTTTTACTGTTATGCTGATGATACTCAGCTCTATATTTCTTCTCAGCCAGGTGAAACACACCAAATTGAAAAACTAAATGAACGCATAGCTGATATAAAAAATTGGATGTCAAGTAACTTACTGACAAAACAGAGGTATTAATTATCGGACCTAAAAAACCCACAGGTAATAATTTAGAAGACTGTCTAACACTTGAT
>JAUCNO010001667.1:60633-75049 GCA_032353835.1 Enteromius viviparus | reverse complement strand
TATATATATATATATATATACATATTCTATTTTTAATTATACTGACCTGTCTGCAAGAGTCTGAACCTCTGAGTGTTTTTCTTTGTAGATGGTCTTGTAGTCATGAATGAAGGACAGGTAGGATTTGGGTGTGACATGTGTGGAACGTCGGTACCTCTGAAAATAATCAGCACATTTTTCTGCCACCCCATCCTGAAAAGATCCCATGCACTGAACCACTTCCCCCTTGACCTCAGGAGTGCAGTCTATGTCGTACATGGACAGGAAGTGCTCTGACACTGAAGAAAAACAAACAAGCAAAAATATTGTTCTTATTAATTTCCACAATATATATCTATTTATCTAGCAATAGCTACAATCGCATTCATTTAGCTATGGCTGATTGCTGTGATGCTTTTCTTGATTGTATTTCAATATTTAAATTATTGTTTTATTCTCAGCTACATTAACCCTCCAGTTCTAAAAGAGCAGAAGAGATATTCTCTTAAATGTGATTGATTTAAATTGTTTGTGGAACATTTTGTCCCTTCCCAAAATTACTTGTTTTCTGCACTGAATTGTACAATCACACAAATTTACTCAGACAATAAATCATGGTGACTATTTTCAGAATGGACAATTAGCATTATAAGGCATTATAAGACCTTAGTATGAGTGTTAATATATATATATATATATATATTGTTTGCAGATTTTTTTTTCCACAAGCAGCATACAAATCTCCTTATTTTGTTGATAAATACTTCACCAGTACCATTTTTTAAGAAACAGACTTTTGCCCCTGTAAATAAAATGCCTCTGCTGCAAGGGTAATCTAATATAAAGTTCACTTGGAATTTACATTATAAATCTCTACATGTCTCTTAGTGTCCATAAACCAAACGGGGTCAAATGGGGCCAAAACCGTTTGAAACAGCAGTATAATATTGCTATTATATAAAACCCATCTGCTCCATTCTAGTATCTAATATCTTGTTTGATCCAGCTCACATAATTAAGTAAATGCTCAAAAAATGTGCTGCATCCCCTCTTAGACATGACATATATTTTTGATATATTATGGCATCAGAATCACCATATTTTCAGGGTCTCCCTGGGTTATAATGATCCTTTATGGGTCTGACGTATCAAATTACTGACCTGCGATCAGAGCATCTTTGGGCCAGCGGCTAAACCAGTCCATGGTGCACCCTGAAATGAGAGCAGGAAACTTCAAAGCTCGATTACGGAACCTCTCGCCAACTGGAGAAAAGCACAGAACCACGTGAAGGTTCTGCCTCACTCTGCTCATAAAATACTCATGTAGGTTTTCATTTGTGGGCGGTCGCCGTGGAAACTCTCGCTTCATGACTGGAATGAGGTCACTAATAATCTCGTCGATTTCATCTCGAGCAAACAGATTGGACACCTGTGGCAAAGAGAATATTTCACAGCTCATTAGATTAAACCTAGCACTGGTTACTCTGGGAATTTACAACAAATGTACAATCTAGATAAAATGGCACACCCGAGGGGATAAAATTATTCCTTCAAGGGAGGGGAGAAGAAATTTAAATGTTCTTAGTCATTCTCTAAATCACTTAAGGGATAATTCACCCAAAAATACAAAGTATGCTAGCATTTATTCACACTCATGTCTTTCCAAATGGACCACAAAAGAAGATATTTTACAGACTGTGCTCTATCACATGATGAAAAGTTGTGTTACAAGTGCTGCATATTTCTTGGTTGATGGAAAAATAGCAACTGATTATGATTCGCCATATCTATGTGTGAAATGATATTCTAATAAAGTAATGAGATTTAGTTCAAAGTCGGTTTGTTTTTCTTACATTTCTATCATATGAGACTTGGAATATGGTTTTATGGATTTTATGCTAACTTGGTAGCCCCTGTTTACTGTATAGCAATGCATGGCAAAGAACAGTCTGAACAATTTCTTCAAAACACCTCCTTTTATGCTCCACAGAAAAAATAATGTATTATGGATTTGGAATGACAGGGGGCTGAATAGGCTGAAGGGTCATTTACATTTACATTTATTCATTTAGCAGACGCTTTTATCCAAAGCGACTTACAAATGGGGAAAACAGCAAGCAATTAGTCCTAAAAGAGGCAAAATATAACTTAGGAAATGCTCATAATACTGTATAACAAGCAATGTTCAGATAAGTGCATGCTACAAAGGAAAAGAAGGAGAAGGGTTAAGAATTTATTTTTTTTTTATTTTTTTTATGATGTCAAGTAGTGTTGAAAGAGATGAAAGGACGTGACTAGTGGCCAGGTATGGTTTCCCATACTAGGAATTTGTGCTCTGCATTTAACCCTTGATGGGTTTTCAGCAGTCGTTTGAAAGTTGTAAGGAAGTTGGCATTTCGGATAGTAATGAGAAGACCATTCCACCAGCCAGGAACGGTTTAAAAGAATGTTTTGGAAAGAGATTCTGTGCCTCTTTGTGATGGTTCAATGTGGCGTTGCTCACTGGCGGATCTCAAAGTTCTGGAGGGAGTGTAGAGTGGAAGCAGTGAGTGGAGGTAAGCGGGAGCCGAGCCGGAGATTGTTCCATATGCAAGCATCAATGTCTTGAATTTGATGCGAGCTTCAATTGGCAGCCAGTGCAGGGAGATAAAGAGAGGTGTGACATGGGCCCTTTTGGGCTCGTTGAAGACCAGTCATGCTGCTGCTTTCTGAATCATTTTTAGAGGTTTGATTGTGCATAAGGGAAGACCGGCTAAAAGAGCATTGCAGTAATCCAGCCTGTAGATAACCAGGGCCTGGATCAGGAGTTGTGTGGCTTGCTCTGTAAGAAAGGGCCTGAAAGGGTCTTAGATATTTTAATATTTAGTGAATAATTTCTTATTGAAATTGATCATACTCCCTGAGAATTATTTACTGAAATGAACAATTCACCTTAAATAAATTCTCTCTAAACCCTATGTTAGGGGAACATTAAAGTTATGATCTTCAAAGCATTTATAAGTATTTACTTGAATTTATCATCAATCATTATATTTTATTTATTATATTTTATTTGTAATAGACCATCCATTTTGACAGAGTTTCAATATAAAGGCAAAATGCAAGGCACTACAGATATAGAGAATAAACCTAGAATGTGACATTTCTTTTCCTGTTTGGACTGTAATGTTTATTAGTTCTAAATATTCTGAAGAAATTGTTCATTTCCAGGTTTACATTTTGAACCAGATTTGTTTGTGCCTGATGCTGCCTCACTGAAAATACAATTATATTAGTCTAGGCTACAGCTTTCTGAAGGGCTACAAATAGATTAGTGCACGACTGGAACAAGGCAATATATTTCACTTAAAGTTGGCAAACTCTCTCAGTCTCTCAGAAATAAAGCAAATTATCATGAGATAAAAATACTGGAGTCTGTCTCGCCATGTCCTCTAAAGACTCATCTTGCTGTTCTGTTCTCTTTTCAGAATCTTAGATAATAACTTACACTAAACTCCATTTGTTATTGCCTCTGTCTTCCATATTGACAACCTTGTCTCGCCTCATCAGTTTCACAACTAAACCCTGAGATCCTCAGTATAACCGAGGGCTTGTTTCTTTCATTAATATTCTTGAGCAGGGCCATCAGTCCCCAGGTCCTCAAGTGCTCTTCTCCTGTGCAGTCAATTCTCTTTATGTACTTAACAGCATGATTAATGAAATAACAACCTTCACCAAATCTGGCTGACCAAAAACCTTTCTAAGACTTCATGACAGCCTAAAAGACCCCGAGGTGCACCCTGCAGTTTAAATGATAGCCAATTATTCTCAACCCCATTTTTTTATTTAGGGATGGTGAGAAAGACACATTGGAATATAGTGTTAATTAAACACATTTTGTCATTTGTAAAGCTTATTATTCTTCCTGGTACTTATGACTGTCTTCCTCTAAGGATGGAGGAGCGAGGAAGAGAGAGGCGTGCAGATTTATATGCAAGCTGTTTAATATACAAACTCAGAGTACAGGCGGGCAGGGTCGATGACGGCGGAACAACAGTGTCAGAGGCATAAAAATGGTTAATATACAGGCGAGAGTCGGTAACGGAAAATCCAATAAACAAGACAGAGTAATACTAACACAGGACGAGAAACTAGAACTAGGTGTACAGTGCAATGGACCGTGAGAAACAGACAAAGACTTCCGGATTAAATACACACGAATCTGGGTCAATGGGTGGAGCTAGACAATGAATTGCTGTGCTGACTGATGAGTAAGGCGGAGACATGAATGAACACACGTGACAACACAGAGACATTAATGAAAGTCCGGGATGAAAACAGAATGAGTTTGTGAACGTGAGTCCAGGCATGCAAACAGACCAAAACACAGAAAGTTTGTTGGGCGCTGAAGTGCCATCCCCAGAACTGAGTAGGCACCTCCAGCTGACTGTGACATTAGGACATTTTAAACATCCTGCACGATTTGAAAAATGTTTTGAACGTTGTTGTCACATAAACAGCTTCATATGATATGCTGTTGCACTCAGGTGGTAAAAAAAACACAGGTTTGAATCCCATGTAAAACAGCTCAAATCATCATTAGGAAGTAAAAATAACATGGCTGCATCAGCGAATATGCTTTTAAATTACTTTTGCATTTGTTAGCACTATCAGGTAAGTTTAGGTTTGGTGTAGGGGATATTTTGGACATGATAAAGCATTAATATTTAGTGTATTTATATAGAGTACATACTTTCCTGTACCAACCTAATACAAAATGTGCCACGGTTATCTATTAAACTCTCACTTTGAAACTGCAGCAAAACATGCAGTAGGGCACATAATTATGGGGTTGCAAAAATGTACTGTACTGTATGTAGAGGCACGCATTCCCAGTGAGCCTGGGTTGAAGACAGTGCTTATCCTTTGCTGCTGTTTCTGTCACTTGGTTGTAGAGAATTTTTTTTTAACCTTATTACTGTAATTTCAAGTCACAGGCCCAGCCCAGTACAACCCAACATGACATAGCTATGTGCTTATCAATGTTAATAACATCATGCATGCAATGTTTCACGGCCAAAAATCTTGAAGCGCCATCTAAAAGCGCTCTTGATGCAGAGAGGTCAGGGAAATTTTACATATGAATGGCACCTACTGATAGTTGCATGCATTGTTGGCATCAGGGGCGGACTTACCCATTAGGCAAATGTAGGCAACTGCCTTGGACCCTCAAAAGCTAATGCGTCCCCAAAATGCTTTTCACGAGATGCGCATTAAGCACGGACACGTGAACGGTTCTGATGTTTATTACAATGCCAATCTGTGTGTTGGAGTTGAACGTGCTTCGTGTGTATCCCGCTTGTAGCCAACGAAAATATTCTGCATCTGAAGCTGACTGCCGCACAAGCGTGAGGTCTCTCGATCTTTCCCGCTGCGCACCTCTCTCTGCGTTTGCTCTGTTCAGCAAAAAACTCAGATATGTTGCTTCTCTAAGGCCCCATTTACAGTAGGTCCATTTTTGTTTTAAAAAACATAACTTCATGCATCCCGGCGTTTTCCACCCTCAAAAACAGACAGTTTTGAAAGCGCTGCAAACCCTGTTGTAGTTTGAAAACATCAGGGTTGGTTTAATGCCAGTAAATAAGGATTGTTTTCATCCTTAAACACCATTTTAAAATGGGAACGCACTGGTGTAAATGGGGCCTAATTGTACATGCAAGCACAGCTGTTGTCATTATTTTATGTGTAGCCTAGTAGTTTGATTTTATCAGATGACGACTCGATCACTGCTCGATCACTCACTATTTTAATATTCATCCAGTTTTATGAAAACAGAAACAAGATACATCAATAAAAACATTTATTGAGAATTTAGCTGCATCAGAATACAGTGTGTAGACACATTAGGCTATGTGCAGCCTAAACTGGTTTGTGTCAGTTAATATAATGAGTAATATAATAATGTATACTTCTGACTACTTCTTTTATCTCATCTGTAAACCTATTCCGTTGTCCACAACATGAAATAATAAAAGGGTCTGCTAAATTAATAAATGTTAATGTTAATGAAAGAACCCCAATATGTACATGAAAAATTTAGAAACACGGGACGTATCTATGGGCCACCAATGTGCAGCAGCAACTTTGACAACAAAAAAAGGAACCTCAAGGTTGATTAAAGTAAATGTGTGCAAATGTATAGGGCCCCATTCCTATATTTTCCTGAGGCCCAAAATTCACTAAATCCGCCGCTGGTTTGCATCATTTTAGCACTATGTAAGCCGGTAATTTTGTATATATAGCCATGTTATTGCTTAATTAGCTATTTTACCGGTTGCTTTAAGTATTTCGTTTTACATGATCCAGAATTCTGTTACATGTACATAGTTTTCCGCCAAAACTATGCACCGTATACATATGAATAATCAATGTGATGAGTACCACTGGACTGATTCTAAAACAAGGGCTATTTGCTTACCAAAAGTGGGCAGGGACTTGAGGATGTGTCTTGTCAGCTGGGGTGGAGGTAAACTGTTAAAGTAGATTCATCCATCCCGCATACTCCCAATGAAAGGCAGGACCGCTATAGCTAAAGTGGTCTCATCCATCTCCAATGCCACTACTGGATAAAAGCAGCACATATGATAAATGGGAAAGGAGCCCTTGTTGAAAATAAGCAGCAGACAGTGCAAAGAGTGATGGGAAAGGAGGTTACACACCAGCGCTTTGGTGATGCATCAAGAAACAGCATACAGTAAAGGAGTAGCATCCAACTCTGTGTGTATTCGGTTCACTGTCCTGACATTTTTAGGCCGGTGTAGACAAAGTGTGTGGTAGGTGTTAAACATCACCCTAACCTAATTGACTAGCGAAATGCTTAATAGGTTGAATGCTAACTGCTAAAGTTGTTCTTTAAGCTGACAGAGTGGAACTTTTCACCTTCATGTCTAAGTGCAAAGGGAAATACCCAAATTTGTCTATATATGACTTAGACTCGTCACGTGTGGCTTTGTGTCTGTTGTTAACAGCTTTCTCACTTCTCGTTTCACTTCCTGAATGGAACTCTTCAATGTCATGACATAAACAAGCATGCTGTGTGTAGTTCAGTTTTTCTTTTCATTTTTTTTTTAAGATGAAGCATCTTTTAACAACCACACACATTTAAATGTCACCGTTTTCAGTTTCACCCTGAAGTAGACTAGCGTTGACATTTACTGTAGGATGTGGTTTCTACAATTTAAATTGAATACAGTTTTCATTATTAGATTAAAAGATGTTTGATATACCTTTTTCTGGCACTAAAGCATCAAATGTGTCTGGATAACCTAGGTAATCTTGGTTACCTTACAGTTGAATATTTTCACAGGGGGATTCCCTGTCCCTTTAAGAAAAAGGAAGAAAAAATGGAAGTTGAGATATATTATATTAAGGCATAGTAAAACAAAACAAAAAAATACACAAACAAATGGCTTAACATATAATTTTGATCCTAATGATTATAAAGGAAGAAATGCCATGAGACAATAAATGCGGTGCCATGTTCACAGATTGTTGCAAAAAAAAAAAAATATTTTTTATTTTTTCATGTGAAACATTTAAATTATTTGCATTATTTTTATTGCAAAATTCCCCAAGAACATGATGAATAAGGTTTCTTGTTTAGTCATGCCTTCTTGTTTTTTTCTTCTTCTGGCAACTGGTCTATCATTCCATCCTGAGGAATGTTTTGGAGTCTCTGATAGGAGAATTCAACTCTGAGAGGATGTGTAAGGCAAAAGTAAGTGAGAGTTTTAGATAATTAGATTTTTGAGTCAAAGGAGTGAAACAGAATGGAAATTTTTTGATGTGCTTGGTCTTGTTTGTGCTTCAGATGTACCTCAGATGTCTCATAATGAATCAGCTTTATACTGTATCACACAAACAGATTGAAAAGACCAGATGGAGTTTACGAAGTGGACTCTTATAGCCTATATTACCAGCATGTGTGTTAGGACATCACAGTGAAAAATGTTCAAATCTGGACAAAATCTGGAATTGTTTTTTTGCCCCTTTTCTAAGAGCACTGTTTTCTCAACACCAACATCAAAGCCCAACACACTGGTGCAAAATCTTAAAAAAGAAAATGCCAACATGTAGGCCAAGTGGTCTAAAAAAGCTTGGAGAATAAAACTGAAAGTAGATGAAACGCTTCCTCTATCAATTTTTTTGTGAAGCGTTAAGTCTGATAAAAATCCTTTGGCAGATGTGCAAAAGACCCCACAGACCAGAACACTCAAGGTCTGTCAGGACATAAGACCACACATACAGACAACAGAGCAACAGATGCATGGCAATGACTTAGCCATAACTTGTCCCTGTTGAATAGGTGTCACAGTGTTGATGGCGAGAAGCCACTGATCACTCAAGCTGTGTGCTCTTGTCTCATGCTCTTACTTCAATAATACAATGTTCATTAATTCACTGAGCAATTGAATGGGCTTTATTCCCTCCCCAAAAAACCCCCAAAAAAACCCTGGGACACTTTCTAATCATGTTCATGTTTTCACAATTAGAGATGTGTTTTTTGGCTGCATGAAGGTCAGTCATAAACTTATCATGGCAGGGAGTCAATTTATTCCTATCAGAAAGAAAACAGATGCTTTCACATGAAAGTCCCCTTTGATAGCTGAACTTTCAGTCTGGTTAAGCATAATATTAACATCACTAGTGTCATGGACTCCCAGAAACTGATTGAAGTCAAATATTTATAAAAGATAGGTTGATTCATAACAATAGTCTGCAAAAGGCTAAAACAATAATTAAATTATATAAATATGTACCAATAAAGTTGGGTGCAGGTGCAAGAAACATGGAAATGAATGCAGGGAACATATGCTCAAACTCTTATATGATCTATTTTACAAATGCAATGGTTTAACCTCTGAGGTCCTCATTAGGTATTCATCAGTTTGACTGATCTGATGATCTGAGAGGTCAAACCGTTGCATTTATAAAATAAAAAAATCTGAGCTCTTATATTACTGTGCAGACACTGACTTTTCCCTGTAAATTATTGCTCCATTTCTTTAAAGGTGCACAGTATAACAACAAATTTTTTTTTTCTGCATTCCTATATCCAGCGTCATACAAGCCATGAGGATCTTTAATAAAATGTACGACAAAAATAGTAATCTGGTCATCTGTACCAAGGGTCTTCAAACCAAGCACTCTGTGAGTGGCAGAAGTTAATATATATAGGCTAGTAGTACTGTACAATTCTCTTTTTTTTCTCTATAAATGACAGATCAATAACCTACAGCCGTGGTTACTGCAGACTTTCTAGTGGTTGTGTATTCTCAAAATATATACTCAAAAACATCCCCAGCCAAAGTGAATCATGTGGCTCAATATATAAAGTGTTTGTACATTTGACCGAATGTTGGAATATGACGCATTGTCTAAGTGAATGTGACCACCTGGTCTAACAAATCTTGAGTTCTGTAACATGGTAGGGTCAGAATTTGGCATAAACAGTTTGAATCCCTGAATCTGTTCTGCTTTTATCAACAGTGCAGTCTGGTAGCGGAGATGAATAACTGTTTCCGGGAATATTTGTCTTGGCTAGTAGGCTCCTTGATACTGTCTAAACATCATTCAGATGTCACAAGAATACTGCTTTATATATGGCATGGGCTTGCTGTAGAACTCTGTAAGGACTTCTTTTCTGGCTTATGGGATCCTTCATCGGCGCACTCTGTTCACATTCTAAGCCAACAGAGCCTTTGTTATGAGATGACACAAGAGGTGTGTTGCATGAATGTGCTGCCAAAAAAATCAATGAGAACAGAGTGATTCTATTGGAACTATGCCTTATTTATGTGTAACCAGTAATAATGCTCAATACAACTGATCCAAATGTGAAAACACACATTTTTTCAAATAGCTTGGAAGTATTTTGTAAAGCTTTTTTTCACTTTTGCTCATCAAGACCGTATTTATTTTTAAGTATAATTTATTAGTCCAAAAGCTGAATTTTCATCAGCCATTACTTCAGTCTAAAGTGTCATGATCCTCCAGAAATCATTCTTATATGCAGATTTGTTATTAGAATTATCAATGCTGGCAACAGTTGTGCTGCCAGATATTTTTTGGAAACTGTGATATTTTTTTAGGATTCTTCAATGAATATTTATTTAATTGATAAATCTTTTCTAACAATATAAATCTTTGCTATCAATTCTTATCAATTCAACCCATCCATGCTGAATACAATTTTAATTTTCTTTCAAAAAATTAAATAATTCTACCTATATATATATTTATATATATTAAATAATTCTATTATAAATAACTACTCTTCCTTTTAACGGTATATACGGTGTGTGTATATATATATATATATATATATATTTCTATATAACTGCTGCTAATTCCTTTCTTGGTGAATGTTCATTTCAGAAATTACATAATGTAACCAGCTGTCAGTCTCCTGCTTTATCACCATAAAAACCAACTCATCCATAAGTCTGGTCACAGTGGTAACTTGAGATAGTATGTGCTCAAGGCTCTCTGGGCTTAAAGAAATACAGAAGCAAGAAATCAGAATGGTTTGTCCTTTAAAAGAGTTCATCAGGCACAGAAAACAAAGTAAATTTATGTGTGACACCGGAGGGAAGAACCTCTAGCCACACTCATCTCCAAAGCCTAATAATTATTGTCTAAGAAAAACAATTTTGGATTAAAAGCTTAAACACATTTTTTTTGTTATTGTTCTCAAATTTATTGCTGCAATTCTCATTACAGGTGAAAACTCTGACACATTGTTAGCTGTTCTGCTATTACTAAATTAACCGTTGTCAGATAGTTCACTTAGCCAATTTGTGGGGGTTTAAACTCAACACACTGAATCTTGTACAGGCCAAGTCAACAACAGACACAGTTTGAAAAAAGGGAAGGATGTTTTTTCATTAGATAGTATCGGTATGCCACTTCATTGACATAGTCATAAGGGGAAAAAAAGGGACATTTCCAATCTGCGGTGAGTTGACATTTTATTGTGTTTCTTTTGATATCGGTCTCTTCCTTTTTCTTAAGTAGTACCTAAATAACCAAGAGACTGCACCGAATTAAATGTGTTTCTGCTGTAATGCCCCTAGATTTTTGAGGTACCCTTAAAAAATGTACAGGAAGTGTCCAGTTTGATTAAACACAATATAAGTGCAGCTCAGGCCAGCCATTAGCTTAAACCCACACCCTCTGTTTACTTCAGAGAAGTGCACAGCAATGTCATGCATCACTATAGGAGAACAAATCGATGTCATAAATCAAAATTCCTCAAAGTCACCCAACATTTCAAGTCACAACAAATGGCTACAGTCAACTCAAGATGTACAAAATTCAAAAAACAATCCTTCAATCTGATTTATTATGACAAGTACAGATGTTTTATTCAGCTTGAAACCTTTAAAACAACAAACAATGGTAAAATTAGGACCTATACAGTTAATTTCCCCTGGAAGTGTTTTTTTACATTTTTTTTAATGAAAATTTCCTAGGAAGTATTTAGTATTTTGTTACGTTTAACTTGTAGGCTTGCTTATATGGCGTGACAGAAACGTGATAGCTGAGACACATTCTTGCTGTTTCTGAAATCAAATACTTTCCTGCTTCAGAGCTGTACACCAAAAGAGTAGAATGTCTTTATTTATCGTATTTAAAATTAAAAAAAAAGTAGACGTAAAGTTCATGGATGACCTATTACTTCCATCTGAATTTTGAAGTGTGCATTTGATGCGGACACTTTACTAGAGGATTTATGAAAGGCAGTGATAGGTTGATAGGTCATGTGGTAATTACAACGTGAATCAGGTGAATTGTAGTACACCTGAATTTCATTCATACTAACCATATTCATACTGTAAAGATGTACTATGTAAAATTCATATATGACCCTGGACCAAAAAATAACCATAAGTAGCATATATTTGTAGCCATAGCCAACAATACATATGGATCAAAAAAAAAATATATATATACATATATTTTTTTTTTCCAAAATTATTAGGATATTAAGTAAAGATCATGTTCCATAAAGATATTGTGTATATTTTCTACTGTAAACATATCAAAAATTTTTTGATTAGTAATATGTATTATTATGAACCAGAGAGTTGATTTTTTCACTATTTACTTGTTTGGCTACTTTTTACTTTTACTCCTTACATCTTTACATGAACATCTGTATTTTATGCTACTTACATTTTCAAACCAGGCTTGTTACTTTGTTTTTGTTAAGATCATGTTTTGGTGAATCACCATTCGATGCCAAATAGTAAGGTGATCATACGAGCCACGTCCTGGACAAGATTTCTGTATTGAAAATGGCATGTATGGTCACTCTAAATAATAGTCTACTGTAAACTAAAATAAAACAATATCACTCAAAATACTGTGCGATAAAGGACATAATTATTATCTACTGCAAAGTTACAGTAGTATAAAACATTGTTTTATAATATGTTTAGAGGGAGCTGGGGCGAATAACAACATAACCCTTACAAAAATTAAAACCAAAACCATGGTTACAAGTTATGTCTAAACCATAGCAACAAATAATTAACCATAGTCTGGTTGTAATGAAATGGAAGTGAAGGTGCTGTTCAAAAATAACCTTTAATTATTTTTGCCAAAAGGTTTACAAATTTTTTTTTAACATTTTTTTTAATGATGTGCGGTCCATTTACCAGCGTAACACTAAAACAGGTAGCAGTAATGGGTATTTTTACTTAAGTACATCTACGTTTTCATAAGTTCGCAGTTCCTCATAATGCTAAATATATAGCGTGTTTGGTGTGCTGTCCAGGGAAGCGATCCAGGAGCTCGGCGGACACCCAGCCCTAGCAGCCCAACTCTTGTGAGGGTGGAGTCCGGCTCGAACCCTGGACCACTGGAGGAAGATGCGGATCGATGGTGGAGAAGGGGAGGCAGAGAGATGCATAAACGAGATGCAGAAGGACTTATTCAAAACGACGGAGATGCTTAACTCTGATGGGTGAACAGTGATAAGCTGATTGAGGAAATGCTGAGCCAGTCGTGGCTAATTATTCGTACGTGCTTCTCCTGAAATTTGTTTATCAACATCACTACTGGAGTATTTTTGAACATGAGTATCTGTACTCAGAGCAGAAAACACTATATCTGACGATCACCCACAGTTCTGTGTAACTAAAGATTTCAAAAACCAATTTCTGAACACTTCTTGCTTTATTGCTAAACTTACATGACCCTATTTAGGGTAGGAAGTAAGTTGCAAGTAGGGCAGGGTGTTAGTCTGTTTCTTACGTAATGCTCAATCTTTCAAAATGGAAATGGACCAGATTGCATTTGCGTGTATCCCAGATTAATATCCCTGTTGATGAGATTCTGGTGGTGCCAATTTACATCCTCTTTCTACGTATTAACATGCACTTGAATCGAGCCATAGGGAAATATGCTATGATTTAAATGTAAATGGAAAAGACGAAAAATCTATTAAGCTAAAAGGCCTTATTAACAATTAGGACTCAAATAAGATTTGTTTTAAAGATGGCTCTCACCACTAATTTCACCAAGCTGTAGTCTGTCTCAGTATTGATTGACTGTTCTACAGTCCAGAAAGAGAGAGATTGAGAAAAGAGAAACAAATGTAATTTCAAACTCTAAGATTCGAAGGAAAGAGCATTTCTTGTGGTGGGAATGAAATTAGATCTACTACACAAATTGTATCAAAAAGCAGTTTAAATAAAGAAACACAACAATATGTCTTTGCCAATAAAAGGCGATGCAGTATTTAAGACATACAGTAGGCAGGCAAAAAATGGATAGGTCAGCTCTGATTATACGATTAAGACTCTTAACATTAGTTAATGATCGAGGTCGGGGCGACCACAAGTGAACCGCAGCCCCTTGTTTCTCCTCTCTTCCTCTCTTTTGGTGGGTGTGCATAATTGCAGAATGTCAGCAGGAACGGCTGGAGATGTGCTCTGGGTTTTCATTGAGGCAGCTGCCCAGACTCGCTACATTCAGAAACAGCTGGTGCCGTCCATCCAGCCCAGGCAAGAGCAGGTGGGCCTGTCACGACTGACCGCCCCATCCCTGACCCAGCCTCCACCATACGGCCCACAGCAGCCAGAGACTAGGCTGTGCCAAAACTGCGTCACTCACAAAGACTGAAATAAAATGGAAGATTTGGTACCCAAGGAATCTATGCTCACTGTGGTGGTGGAGCAGATGTTTCTTGTTGCTTCTGATGAGCAGGAAGGCGTCTAAACCTTTGACATCTAGTAAGGTTTCTGGTTGGCAAACATGATCTACAGAAAGGTATAAAAATGTAAAGGTTTTACTTTATGCCAGAATGCCCAGTCTGTCAAGTCAAGTCAAGTCAAGTCACTTTTATTTATATAGCGCTTTTAACAATACAGATTGTAGCAAAGCACTGAAC
>JAUCNO010001667.1:27872-45308 GCA_032353835.1 Enteromius viviparus | reverse complement strand
CGATAAAAAAAAAACGTTTTAAAATATATTTAAATATTGCAACAATTTCACATTCAAACATTAAATTAATGTACAAAACAACATAAAGACAGTACATTTGTTTTTATATTTGTAATATAAAAATGTAATAGCATCTTTTTTTGTGACTGAAGGCCAGCATTACTCTGATGTCTCTGTTTTGTTTTGTTTTTCCCCCAGTAGCTATTTAATCATTGAATAGCCATTCAACATTACAAACCAAATAATCTTCACATAAAATCACCACTTTGTGCATGTATTTGAAGAGGGCATATATACATATATGTGTGTGTATAAATGTTCAGAGCAAAAGTGTCATATTACACATTAATCTGTTTGGATATCTGATTTTATGGCTGTTTGAGAAAAAAAACTGTATTCTTATTATTACTACTACTTTTACGTGGTGTCCGTTAAGTAACAAATAAAAAGGCAAGGTATGAGATATAAGAGATATATTGTTATAACACATTAAAACTGTGCTTTTGAATATTCATTAAATGATGCAACATATTATGAAGGTATTTATAATGCATTATGCATTCATTATAATGTCTTCAGAATGCGGTTATAATGTACTATAAATACGGGCTTCATAGAAAGTGTTACCAGTATTTCTATTTGATGATGACCATTATAAGTCATATAAGCAAGATTTTGATGCTTTGTGGAAAATAGGGTTGCTAGGTGCTAGGAGTGTAAAGGGTTTGGGGTTAGACAAAAATATAATAGGATACAGTGCCAAAAGGTCATAACTGCAGTTTGCTAGTTGGTGACTCCTGGCATATACTGCAATAATCCACATCTCGGTTCTTTAATAACAGAAACTGAAGTTAAAATCACTAATTTTTGATTGACCAGTTAGTAGGCATTTCATTGTTGCAAAATCTGGAATAATGAGGACTATAGTATTTGAATCACAACCTTGAGCTGAATGAGTCCTTGCAGCATGTTTATGCACTGCATGATGATGAAGGCCTCCAGCATGTCCATTTTATACTGCAAAGATTGGACGCTGAACCGATAGAGCTCAGGAAAAGAGGAGGAGAAGAGCTCCCTCAGGACCATCCCTTCCTGAGGGGAACGTTTCTTCAGCCAGCCCTAAAAGCAAACACACAAACACACAAATAAAAAACCTGCCAGGAAGGACACACACATATTGGGAGATAGACATTCATACACGGAAATTAAATGAAGTATCCTTTAGAGCTCAAAAATAGTTTGTCCTTCTTCTCTGTCTTTTTCTGTCTCTCCCTCATTTACTCTTTATCCACTGAACAGTTGAACGCTTTGAAGTCTGTTATAAAGACAAAGAAATGCCTTGGGGATTTTAGACTCCATTAATTCAGAGTGGAGTATAAGCTATATCTATAGCAGAACCAATGGTTTCTACATTCAGGGTTCTGCAGATGTCTTTCTTCACTTTTATGATGCAAATGTGCAGGGACATATTTGTAGATTTCCATTTCCCTTTAAATCTTTTGATGCTTCAGAACACATTAAAATCTAGTGATTTAATATAAGTTCGGAAAGAGGCATTACCAAATCATATGATGACATGAGGGTGCAAAAATGATGAAATAATTTACATTTTTGGTCGAACTAACCATTAAGGTCAAACAGAATAGAATAGTTCACCAATAAATTAAGCTGCTGACACTCATTTTGTTTGAAACATGGATGATTCCATTTATTTAATTACTTAGTAGTTAATTATTTCATTATTATTTATAGGCCAATTGTATGCTAATTTAAACGCACACTATAGTCTTCCTTGTGGTGCCTTTAGGTCAATTTGGTATCAGAATTTTGTAGCAGAGTTAACCTAAATTTTGTTAATATTTAATAATAAAATATTGAATTGTTAGGTACAATGTATCTGTTGTGTTCATGTTAAATTGCAAATAACTTTTACTGAAATTGAGGTAGGATATTAATCAGGCTAGGGACAGGCTTGGCATGGTAGCGTTTAAGGGGGCTATGTAATATAACTACAGAAATTATTAGCAAATGTAATTACAAGAAAGTATTTTCAAATATAAGTGGACTGCAAAAACATGTATGTACACAAAAAGTATGTTATATAAAATAAAGTATCATATGTAATATATTACATACTATATGCAATAATATACTGTACTTGTTCCTCATCACCCACCTCCAAAATAGGACTCCAGTTAAGGACGGAGGAGCTCATAAACACCATCCCATTACGGGACACTGTGGCTGGGGAGGCGTTATCGATGTTGTGTGGCTCAAACACAATCTTGCAATTGGGGGCCATGGGAATGCGGTCACCATTGGCCAAAGTCAGTGTGCGGTTATCATCCAGGACCGAGTTTAAGTTTTCAATCCATATAGCATCAACTGGCCCATCAAGGACAATCCATATGTGTTCACCTATAAACAAAATTTTAAGTGCAAATGAGAAACGTAACAGATACACAAAAGCATATCGTTATGGCTTCCATCAATCATTGTGATCAATGATTGACATTTGACATCTTTTGGCTAATCGCTTTGCCCATTAGTGTCTAAAGGCCTGTTTGATGTTTGCACTTGTTCATTGATTTGAAAAACCCTAGTCGATAGGCTTCAACATGTTTTTCCCATTTAAATGAACCATTCTCTTTCATGTGTTATAGATCTCACCGCCTTTTATGTAATGGGAGGGAATAGTACACTCTTGCCTGTTTGAGAGTTTTTTTAACCACTTTGGAAAACATCGGCTTTCTTGCACAACTGACCAGACAAAAAGCCCTAAGGGGCTCTGCTCACATATATTAAAAAATGTACTGCCTACAAAAAGAAGACATTTCAGACCAGACATGTCAAATCTGATTAATAATTTTGATGTTCAGTGTTCTAAACTTTAAATTTACTAACGAATAGTCTGAGAGTTGAAAAAACCTTCATGCATATTCTATTCCCCTTTTTAAATAGGTGATCTACCTTTCTTTGCTCTGAGTGTTTTCCTCCAAAGAGTGGAAAAGATTCCATCAGTCCAGTCATTGGTTGCCACATCAAGTCGACCAAACATCTGAGGTGCAGTTATAGCTTTAGGGTTCATGCGCATCTCCCTGTGAGGTTGGCCACAATCTAGACATATTGTTTCACAATCAAAATCACAAATGAATTAAACATCAATAATGAGATAATAATGTTAACAGCCTGACTTCTGTGCCTAATGTCCAATTCTCACCGGTCATGGCCTTCATTAGAGTATGAATGCAGGTTGTTTTTCCTGCTCCGCTGGGTCCTAGTGCCATCATCCCATGACGGACTCTTTGAGTTTCATATAGCTGAATGACCTTTAACCTCCATGGTGGGTGATTGATAAGACCAGCCTCTGTCACCTTATAGAAAAAAAATACAAATTTTGATTCCTACTTTCAAACTTTGGTGTAATTTTTAATTAGTAACCAAATAACCTGTTTGTCTATGGCTGACTCCAATTTAGGATATCCAGCTTTATCCAACTGAATTCCAGGGAAAAGATCCTCAATCAAACTCAAGAATAATGGCTCATCCTCATCAATCTTAAATGACAGAGACACATTTCACTGTTATGACAGATTGGTACAGTATACAGTATGTGAAAACTATGTATGTGTGCTGGCACTCTTACCAGTTTGGACAGGTTCATATCTCGTAGAACTCTCATGACAATAGTGGACTCTGTGTCATCAGGACTGGCCCGTTTTGCTGCTCCAAGTGTGCGCAGGACGGACAAAATATTGCGGAGACCGAAGTCATAGTGGACCTTAGAGGAAAAAAGAAACCCATATAAATATATATATATATAATTGCTTAGAATTACTTAAAATTGCTTAAAATGCAAGAGAATATATCTATTACTAACTTGCCATCAACACGAGAAGTTTCGAGAGGAGCGCGTACGCATGATTAGCCACGGCTGGAACCGTTTTTCCTAATCAACCTAATTCTGTCCGCGTCCAATCAAAGCCATATACCTTTCCCTTAAATAAGCTTGCTTCCTTCCCTTCCATATCTCGTTATGCATCCCACCTCCTTCCCTTCTTCACCTCATTCACGTCTTCCTACCAGGGGTGCAGGCGGAGTTCAAGCCAAACGCCGAGCTCAGCCCTCTCTAGGGCTTAAACAACTAGGGCTCGGCATTCACTGACCTCCAGGCTCGCCCTCTGGACAGCACGCCAAATATGCCAAAATTGTCCTCATAAGGAAGCGTGAACTCTTGAAACTTACAATGGTACTTTTTTCACTTCATCTCTAACACAACCTAATTCAAAATGTCAATTAAGTTATGTTTAATTTTAAGTTTATTCAAGAATGAAGGCTGACATGTTTAATACACTTGTCAAAGATTTGGAAGCAAGAAAAAAATACCATGTTTATGCTCTTGGTACCTGGATACTGTCATTGTCTCAAGTTCCTAAGCAAAGAGTTTACTGTATTTCTATCCTTATTTGCTAATCTAGTTCACAATGGGTGGGACAGTGATCAGTGAATTATTAGTTATATAGTACATTACTACTAATGATCACCTGTTTAGAGAGCTGCTCCTCGCACAGTTTGTATAGAGTGAAGAATTTCCTGGCTAGTTCGATATTGTCAATAAATCCACAGCTTGCCAGTTTCACTCTGATAATTATCTGTCTGTCAGGAACCATCATTGCCACTGAGCGGAAGTTAATTTTCAGATTCTCTGGAAGTTCTTGCCTCCCTGCATATCCAGGATTCTGTAGAAAAAAAGACAAAACAAATGAAAAGAAATTGTGAAAATAACAACATGCTGCACATAACTTGTTTTAAGGTTTATGTTAACATGTGGAACCTTTAAATCTGAATCCTCTATTTCATTTTGTCTTTTCCCACTGATTTTCACAGTAATGATATACCTATATCTAACTGTATATAACTGTAATGTTTAATGTGTTATATATGAATACAAAATAGGATCAATTGACCAGATGTAAATAATATTTTTACTCATTGTAGTGGTTTAGAAAATGTAAAAATTGTATTTATTTATTTTAAAAGTAATAATGATGATTTGCAGTCCCATTTCTATTATGTGTTTGCAGTGAAGAAATGTACAAACTACTGCAATACTTTTTTATGTATACCATTTATTAGTTCCTGCTTCGTAGTAAATCTTTGTGAGATGTTTGATAGTTTAAAGAAGACATAAAGACACCAGCACACCATGGTGAGGAAGATTCCAAATTCTGGGTTCATCTCCACATTATCTCCGTCTGTAAAGATGAAGTTCTTCCTCCGTTCTTTCTTGCAGGTGAGTACAATGGCAATTTGCTGAGCTGCTACTGAAAGCACTGGCAGGTCAATACGGTTAAACTCATCAAAACAACCCCAGGAGCCAGACTGAGCAAGACCTAGAAACACAAAAAATAAAATTCATTATCTTCAAGTATGCAATAAGAACATCTTTATAAAATGACAAAAATCAAATAATGGGTAATTCATGTTTAATTTCACACACCATATCACCGGAATATTATTTGCGTATTGGTAATGAATTAGAGATGATTGCTTACAAGTTACAATAAAGGACAATACATTTGCTTACAAGCATGTACTGACATTTATTATTTTATTACATGAATATGATTTTTTCTAAATTGTAAGAATAAAGTTATAATGCATGTTTTTATAATGTGCAATGAGCACCTTTGAAAATTCTGCCCAAGCCTCTAAAGTCCATCTGATCGGAGCAGTTAAATACCACCACATATTTGCCCAGACAGCGGCCCATGTCCTTAGTGGTTTCTGTTTTTCCTGTTCCAGCTGGCCCAGCTGGGGCTCCACCCATGCTCATTCCCAGAGCTTGAGCTAAAGTAATGTAGCATCTGGAAAAGGTATTGACAATGATGCAGAGATTAATAAATGCTAATCTTAATCAAATCTAACATTTGCAATGTAAATAAATACAAAAATATGTTGGGCTTTTGTATTTTGTTCTGGGCAGAAGTGTATGATCTATAAGGAATTACAGTTACGCTTAATTTTAATGTGTCCTTGTTACAGTGTAATTATACATCTAAGTACTGAGTAAAATAAATTAAAAGCATGCACTTGGGTGCTTGGTTTGGCTAAGGGTTACTTGCATGTAATTCTGCATAAGTTATTGTGGTAACACTTATTTCGATAGTCCACTATAGATATTCTTCCAACAGATAGTAACTTTGCAACTACAAGTCAACTAGCAGTAATTAGAGTATTAGAAGACTGTCTTCTTAATATCGTCTAACACTTTATTTTGATGAGTCCACTGCATACTTAACTTACTCTACTAAACCTACCCCTAACAGTCTACTCTGAGAGTTGACATGTAATTAAAAATTTACTTTTAGTTAGTAGAATGTCTAAATGGACTATCAAAGTGTAATGGTTATTGTTATTATAATAATATGTACACATTTTTACATGTAACATGTAACAACGTCACCGTAAAATAAAGTGTTATTATCATATCACAAAATATCATCTGCCTTGTAATTATACATAAATATGTACACATTTGTACATGTAACATGTAACAACGTCACCGTAAAATAAAGTGTTATTATCATATCATGAAATATCATCTGCCTTGTAATTATACATAAATGGCCCCACAGTGAGAAAATAGATGTAAACAAGCTTGTAATTGCCAGAAGAACCTGTCAGTGAGAGGAGTGATGACCAGCCTGTCTGTACAGCCTAGAAACTCATTCTGGTACACGAAACCCACATCTGTGATGTTGATTATCATCTTATCCGAGTCTTCATTAAAGTAAAAACGACATTGCTTCAGCCATTCAAAGTCTGTGGGACTTTTGATGTGCAATCGACACTGTGTGACAAGAACAGACATTGCACTGACATTATTTTTTGATGGGTGTTATCTTTTGGAATTGTCTACAAGTGCTTAAAACTGCCTGAGTACTGTCTGACACTAAGTCATAAGAAGTCCAGAGTTGCCAGATGACATATCCAAATTATGAGAAAGCTTATTTAATAAAAAAAACATAATAAACAAATAATTTGGGTTCCTGTCATTAGCTAAACTGCCTTTGGATAATGTAAAGCTTTAAAAAACAAACAAGTAGAAAAAAAGGCTGTTTTTTAACCATTTTTAACAATCATACCATGCACTATATAAACTGGATTAACAAAATCTGGATTAAAGCACTCACCAAATCATCAAAGATGTCCCTCTGGTGTACGTGAATGGTGATTAGTGTTTCAAACTTTGTTCGTTCAACAGCTCCAAGGTCCTTTGTGGTCATGTCAATCAAATTGTTAAGGAGCTCAAGAAAAAAATGGTTGGTTTTAGCCATGATCTTACGGTCATATCTGGCATTGCTCAAAGCATCTTCAGAATCTTTCGTCCAGATCATCTGAATTCCCAATAAACCAACCTAATCCACAGAAAGCATCCAATTAACATACAGTACTGTACCATGTTGATTAATACACAGTACAATGTGCTTTCACTGTCACTATCTTATATACCTGTGCAGGAAAAGAGTTCAAAAACTCGATCAACTCAAAGCCAGAGTCTTGAATGGCAAGTGAAGCTTGACGGATGACAAGGTGCAAAGACCTCTGGGATTCTTTAAGTAGCGCATTAAGCCAGACCTCCACATTGCCCTCTGCAATGACGGGTCTGTCCAGCTCAACTGTCTCCCCTTCTCTTGATGATATTGCCAGAATCTTATCATACATCTTAAAAGCAATTTGTTGGGAAAAGTTGATTAAATATGCAAAAGCAGATATTACATTATATTTGCCCATTTAAATTAATGATCACCTTTTCATGAAAGCGGACACATTTGATGTTGTCAAAGATGTTGAGTAGGTGAGCCTGGATGGTGTGTGAGTCAGATGCTTGGCCTAAAATCTCCAGCAGGGCAGGATCTGACACAAAGAAGAAACGTGGAAAGAGCAATCGCTTCTTCTCCAGATACCTGTAAAGCAGAAAAAGAAATTGTTGCTCTACGAAGAACTGTGCCTAGAAAAAAAATGCAACTGAAAAATTTAAGATTTTAAAGTTACATGCAAAGTTCTTTATGACAGATTTTATTTTCCCTCAACCTAGCTCCCAGGTGCTTGCTATAGAAAATGCTGAATCCTGATATGAGGACTTGACTGATAAACAGTTGCGTGACATACCCTGTAAGGGATTTTTGACACATCTCTAGCTGTTCCAGCAGGTGAGGCAGCAGCTGACCCATAGTCTCATCTCCAACACACGACTGGACTACATTAGGCATCTCATGAGCTCGAGTCATTATTTTCACCCAGGATTTATCAATGTTGGAGAACCTTTTTGCCTCCTAAAACAGAAACATTAATTTGATTGCGTTAATACGATTTCACATTAAATATCACATTAAATATTGAAAAAAAAAAAGACAAAACACATGTGGCATTTCACAAAACAAAACATCTAGGTTCCGAAAGTAGACGTTACATATGGGAACTCGCCAGAGAGACCAATTGCCTTTGAGCTTTATACAAAACGCCAATAAATATTGGCGTGCATTTGTTTGGCACTCAGGTGCACCTCATCACTGCATGAGTATAAGAGGGCATGAGCGGAATGCACATCCAGGTTTTCACTGAAGAGCCAAGCCGGCGTCATGGCACGAAAGTGTAACGTCTCCATTCCCTCCTTCAGGGAACGTGGGTTACGTTCATAACCTAGACGTTACCCTTTCAGTCTAATCACTTTAAGGCCGTGTTACACGTGATCTGTGATCTATGACAGCGACTTACACTTTGAGAGAAGAAGGGGACAGCCTGCGCTCCAACTTCTTCTGCAGGAAGAAAGCACAACTGCGATTATGCATCTCTGTGGGTCCTCTGCGAGAGGAGCCTAGTCAACAACAGACCCATATCGGGGCGAAAGCCAGCCTCATAGAGGGAGCTTTGCTTTGCCATATGGTGCCCTATCCCCTAAGAAGAAGGTCTTTCCTCTCGGGGATCTACAGGGAGGGTGCCCAGTGGGACATTCCATACTGCATACCGCACATTACCTCCGTGCAGGCAGGGAGCGGTCCTCCGTAGCGCTCCTCAGAGCACTCCCCTCGGTCTGCCAAACTGTAACAACAAAAAGGAGGATCTGATCAATCCTCGTGAAGGTCGAAATCCCTTCTTTAGAGTTTAAAATGCCCTCCAGTTCAGGAACGCACAGTTTGGCTCCCTCCAGCTGCAAAGACCTTCCAGTGGTCCCCACGGGCGCCTTGGTTAAGTGTCTTGCACAGGAGCATGGGAAGGTTGTGACTTTGTACAGCATCGTCCTTGACGATTAGCTGTCAGGTCGCGACGGGGCTCTTCGGTGATGGCGCTTTCCTTAATGGACCCCAGTCTGTCGTCACGACGTAACATCATAGTGACCGACAGACAAGGGAACATCTAGGTTACCTATTGTAACCCCCGTTCCCTAATTGAGGGAATGTTATGTCCCTCTGCCATCGCCTCGGGCCCCATCGCTGAAGGCCCAGAGGGGCCTGGCTCTCGACTCCTCAGCAATATCTAAAGAGTGGATGCAGCTGCAGCCTATTTATACCCTCATGGCGGGGAGTGGCATGCAAATTCCACTAGCCACTAACATTGCCCCGGTCTGCTCCTGAACTGTGGAGAACTCCTGGGCCAAGTCCTCAACAGTGTCGCCGAATAGGCTGATCTGGAATTCAGACACTGACGTCGCTCCTGAACTACCGTGGTGGACATCACCTGACGCGCTGCGACCTTCATCGTCCCAAGAGCGAGGTCAGTCACAGCGTGGTGTTCCTGCATCGCCCCCTGGTCCAGCCCACTCTTGTGCAGGAGTTGGAACACTTTAGCCTGGTAGACTTGGAGCGTTGCCAATGCATGCACGACGATGGCGACCTGCCCAGCGGCATAATAAGCATCGCCCGTCAGAGCGGACGATAACTCACATGCCGCAGACAGGAAATACCCCCTGGCTGCCATCGAGAGTGGCGAGGGGCAAAGATCCTGGGTGCAGGCGTGACGAGTAAGGGGCTCACCACGAAATAGTAAGCTACTCGTGCACGTCCGGTTAGAATGGCACTGGAAGAAAGTGCGGTGGGGCCGCATCTCTGCCTAGACACCAATCATCCAGCCGCGAAGAGTTGGCTGAAGGTGCACGAGGCAGCTCCAGACCAATTCCTACCACAGAGCGGAGGAGCAGAGCCTGCAGTTCGGTATCCTCCGCAGACGGGAAAGACACCGCAGCGTGCTGCCAAAGCAGTTTCAGCCTTACCGTCTTCAGCCTCACCCTCTGATGCTGCCGAAAATCAGAGTAAACTATTACAGTTTAACAAGCTGCCGCGGGAAGGACGCGAGGGGAGGCATTTCTCGGACGAGAGGCAGGACATTAGCGTAGCCATGGTCATACACTCGCAATGAATGCATTGACCCTCTGCCTCAGCGTGTTCTCGGCCCAGACATTTTGACAAATTTAGACAAATTTTGCTCTTTCTCCCGGTTGCCCAGGGAAGACCTAACTCAGCAACTCGGTGCACTCAGAGGTCTTTTGCTCACTGTATATGCAAGATGACCAGCAGAGAGCAGGAAAGCAGGAACTTCTAAAATCAGGACTCTTCCTCGATCGTTCTCCAGAACTTCGCAGAGGGGAACTCCTGGATGGCGCAGAACGCAGCACAGGCTCTGAAGCGAAAATCTGTATGTGCATTCCGCTCGTGCCCTCTTATACTCACGCAGTGATGAGGTGCACCTGAGCGCAATCAAATGCATGCCAATATTCATTGGCCTTTTGTACAAAGCTCAAAGGAAATTGGTCTCTCTGGCGAGTACCCATATGTAACGTCGAAGTGATTAGACTGAAAGGGTAACAGACATCATTGAGCTAAAAATAAAGGTTTAAAAAATTGTATTACTGTAATGCAAAAACATAATTATTTCAACATAAGAAAATTTGATAACACTTAATTTTAAGGTTTAGGTTTTTCTCTTTTGGGTAAAAACACGTCATATTGTAAAATTCATATAATTATGTTTATGTAACATTTAAAAAAGAAAAAGTAAAATAAGGGCATATAAGACAACTGTTTAAATAAACACAAAATAAAAACAATATGCAGAAAACTGAAGAATATTCATTTTCACATTATATGTGGATATGAAATTTATCATTAGTCTTGCCCTAGTCTTGTTTCTTCATTCTTTCCCTATTGTTTCTTTACTTCCTATAATGACTAAAAACTAGGTGCCAATGTTTGGGAGGGACATTGACTAATACTAATATTACCTTTGGCAACTGTTTGGCTATGTCTCCACCAACAAAAACAGCCTCAAGGTAAATCCAGAGGTTCTGTACGGTCATCCAGTTCTCAATGATATCTGTTGTGTTGGAGAGGTTCTGAACCCACTTCTGGATCTGAGCTTTGAATGGTGTGTTGTATCTATAGAGAGACAATGGGTATACAAGTATATGCAAAATGATTAATTCCATTTTTCACATCATTTACATTTAAATGCCACGATACAGTCAATTTGCAAAAATCACAGGGAATATCGATGCACTTTATTACAATAGTCCTAACATTGTATTAACTAACTTTGTGCTCACATCATTAGAGAATCATTAGTAGACTGTAGAGGATAGGTGTCACATTTCATGTCTGTTTATACTATGTGTTTATGTATTATATTCTTAGTTTCATGTCTTCCTGTTTCGGTTTCGTTTTTAAGTTTTCTTCCTGTGTGCCCATATTTGGTAGTTCCTGTGTTTGATGTGATTATGAGTTGATTCGTCTCCACCTGTGTCTCCCCAGATGCCCTCACTTCAAACATTAGTTCTTGTGTATAAATCCCCTGTCCTTTGAGTTGTTTTTTGTCAGTCAATGCATGTGTTACTTTGAGTGTATTCTCCATGTGTTGATTTATTAAAAGACTTTATGTTATTGCAGGCTACAATCTCCTGCGCTCTCCTTCGCCTACTGCACCCAGTGTAACAGATTGACTGACCGAAATACAGCAAGATGGAATGGGCCAATGAACTGGTGTGTGAACTTCAGCAGGGAGATCGGCCATTGGAACAGTATATGGAAGATCTCCTGAGCATTTTCCATCTGGTGAGTTGGAGTGATTCCCTTATTAATTTCTACTTTTGGATGGGACTGAACGATGATATGCTTGGTTTAATTTTCCCAGACAACTGTCGTAAACCCGTAGTTGATTTTCTAAATTTAGTCTTAGAGTTAAATAATTCTGAGTTTTTTGTTGATCCAGTTTATTCCTGTTCAAGTCCCACCCAAAACCAGAAAGAAACTCCAACTCACCATGAGCCGGACTCTTCCATATACTGGCCCAATGAGCCCGTTCTCCCTCCTACACCAGCTAATTCCAGCCTTCCGAGCTCTATTGTTTTTGTTCACCCCTCCGTCTTTACCAATGTGTCACTAGAGCGCTG
This sequence comes from Enteromius viviparus, assembly GCA_032353835.1. Taxonomy (NCBI): domain Eukaryota; kingdom Metazoa; phylum Chordata; class Actinopteri; order Cypriniformes; family Cyprinidae; genus Enteromius; species Enteromius viviparus. The sequence continues at coordinate 32,863 of JAUCNO010001667.1, read as the reverse complement.
CACAGAGCTCGCGCTTCCCGAGCGCATTGAACCAGCGCAGAGAGTGCGCCCAGTGCTCTTCGAGCACGAGTTCACGAGTTCGCCTCCCAAGCATCCTCCACGGCGCCCTCCAGAGTTGGCTTTCCGGAGGGGGAGGTAATGTCACATTTCATGTGTGTTTATACTCTATGTTTATGTATTATGTTCTTAGTTTCATGTCTTCGTGATTGGGTTTCATTTTGGAGTTTCCTTCCTGTGTGCCCATATTTGGTACAGTAGTTCCTGTGTTTGATGTGATTATGAGTTGATTCGTCTCCACCTGTGTCTCCCCAGCTGCCCTCACTTCAATCATTAGTTCTTGTGTGTAAATCCCCTGTCCTTTGAGTTGGTTTTTGTCAGTCAATGCATGTGTTACTTTGAGTGCATTCTCCACGTGTTGATTAATTAAAAGACTTTCCCCCAGTTTCACAGACAAGGCTTAAGCTAGTCCCACTAAATTGTACGTTTGAGCTGTTTCAGATGCAAAAATCTTGCTCTGACATATCTTAAAACATGTCAGTGTCATTGTTCTGTATTAAGATGCAAACCTTTAATACTTTTTAATGAGGCATTTTTGTGAAATTTGCTTAAATATCTTAATTTAACTAATGCCTAGTCCTGGCTTAAGCTAAACCCTGTTTGTGAAACCGGGCCTTTGTGTTATTGCAAGCTACAATCTCCTGGGCTCTCCTTTGCCTACTTCACCCAGCGTAACAATAGGGTTACAGTTAATATTAATAGAATAAGCTGTATTGCAAAATTACTTATAGTAGCAGATCATCGAAATAAAGTGTTATTAGATATTACCCAGACATTCTACTACTGTAATGCTGCAATGACTTGCATTACTTGCCTGTAAGTTGACATGTAGTGGCAAAGTTATTTATACAGTAGATAGCAGAAAATCTAAAGTGTAATATCAAATAAAGTGCAAACTATTATGAAAATGCTGTGGATATTTTCATAGCCATAGAATGTTACTAAACTACTGCTGCTTGGATAGTATGATTTTCCAGAGAAATTAAATGTTGGTCTAATGGCTCACCTGTTGCTCATAAGTGAGCCAAGCACCATCAAGCTATCCTCCATGTTAGTAATGATCTCCGATGTGCTGTCGCCTCTCAAAAGGAGCTCACCTCTTGTCTTAAAGTGAGCAAAAGTAAAGGTCTTGTTGTCCCATTCTGCAATTACTTGCTTGAGTTTCTGCTCAATGTCACGCTCCTTCACAGCACTAATACAGATGTCCTGCACCAAAGGGGTGTTAAAGTTATAATACAATTTAACAAAATATAGAGCTTTAAAGGGTTACTCCAAGCCAAAATTAGAATTTTGTCATCAGTCACTCTAATCCCAGTGGTTTCAAACCGTAAAACCTTTATTTATCCTCGTATGAAAGGCATCATCAGAATAGCCCTTCTGCCATCAATGGCTCAACTTGTATTTTATGGATCGCCGAATAAACTGTTCATACATACTGTATATGTAACGTAAAGGAGGCAGGAGGCGTTCGTATTCATTCACAACACAACTCGGGAACAGGAAAATCCCGTTACACACCAACAACGAACAGTGAATACACAAAGACATCCGGGCTATTTATACACTTAAGACTGGGCGGAGACAACAATGAAACACCATGACAACAAATGAGCAGGGCGGGGGCATGAGTTCATGGGAATAAGTCCGGTCATGAAAACAGAGGTAAGCACATACACACAGTTTGCTGGGCATTGGAGTGCCATTCAGAGAGTGCCATTGTTGAATGACAACATTTATTCAACAATCGTCTATACTCTGTATCTCTCTGTGTCACTGCAGCGCCGTTTTGAAGAATATGTACTACACGCAAATAGCTCATACAGATCTGTATCAGCCGTACCATATGGATAAGTTTAGCTTTAGCATCTGTGTGTTGCGGCTTACACAGCACCACATACACTGTTTGCGTCCAGTAGATATTCTCTAAAATGGCGCAACGGTGATGTGGAGAGAAACAGATAAAAGGGATTGTTGAATAAATGTTGTTAGTTTTATTTTCTTTGTGTACAAGAATTCTTGTTACTTCATAATGTTACCATTGAACCACTGATGGCAGGTGGATTATTCTAACAATGTCGTTCATGTTTTTCTGGACCTTTACAGTCAATGGGACAGTCTCCCGGTTTTCATCCAAAATATCTCTTATTGTGTTCTGAGGACGAACAAAGTTTTTACGGGATTGGAGCGACATAGGGGTAAGTGATTAATGACAAAATTTTCATTTTGTGGTGGAATAACCTTTAAGGCCAAAAATATGATCTAATCTATCTATAAGTATCTATTAAATTAAATTCTGACCTCAATTTCTTCTTTGTACTTTAGCAGTGGTGCTTCCATGATGTTGCGGAGCTTGAAGTGATCAGTTTCGACCTCAAATGTGTGACCTGTAACCTCAGTAATCCTCTTCCAGTGACGAGTCATCATTGCTTTGTTAGTCATTAGATCCAACAGGGGGCAGCACTCGCTAAAATCGTCAATAGTTTTTTTGAGGTCCAGAAATGCCTGCCACTCTTTAAGGGCCCGTGGCAGCTTACGGCACCTGCAAAACAAAATAAAGCAGAAAAAAAAAAGAATAATAATCAATAGTAGGTTAATGCATATGCCTAATATTGCACTGGTTGTGAGGTTGCAAGTTAATTTTTGTGCCTGCTTCATTTGTGATTTGTAAAATTGTAAACTTTTGTCCACTATAATGTTATATTATATATTATATACAGTAAGTCTTGCTGGCAGGAAATGACAGAAAAAAGTAAATTTCCTATTGTTCTGAACTTGAGTTTACTTTACAGTTTTTTACAATCGCTATGACAGTTTTTTCAACAAGATTTAACAAGACATTTAACAAGATTTCTAAACTCTTAACGCAGCAGCACACCTAAAACACACAATTGGCAAAACAATTAATTTCATGCTCAAAATCACACATTGGAAACTAAACCCCCAAAACTCATTTACAAAATACAGTAATAAACTACCATAGTACACTATGTCTAGCAAAACACTGCAAACATGTTTCAAAATCAAATAATAGTTCAAAACACTAACACATGTTCTCTTCCAGCATTTAGTCAATCATAACACACTGAGAAACACACACTATCATCAGCTGAAATTACAGAAACTGCATTATTTTATGTCTCAGGTCTGACTTATATTTGAAGTCTTTCTACCATATTTGTTTTGCAGGGTTTAGTAAATGCAGGCATTTTGTTTCTTTTGCTGCAGAAATTCAATACAAAAAAAAATTAATTACCATATCAGAGTAGCTTTAAACAATTTACAGTTTATGTAAAAAAATACAGGGACAAATACAGTCAGGCATACAGTCACTCTACAGTAAAGGGTAAAATGATTTACACTGTGCTGTAGGAGAAAAGCTGTTGGTTTATGACCTGGTCACTGACTGTATTTGATCAGTTCTCCTAGCTCTGCTTCTTTCAGCACCAGCACACTCCTCTTCCTCTACCTCTCTCTGCTCCTGACACTCGTCTTCCTCTCCTTGTGCAGGCATTTCTTTCTTTCTTTCTTTCTTTCTTTCTTTCATTTCTGTTGCTCTATATTGTTTTTTTCAAGATCAGCACATAGAGTCCTCTTGTAGAACATATGATCATGTGATTGGAAAAACCTCAACAGCTCAGTGTGGTTCCTGGATGGGAATCAGCTGTGATTTATATATTTGCATAACTGCAATAATCTGTTTGTTATTGGCACTGGAATAAAATACAGGGAAGATATTTGTGTTTCACTTCACAATACGAACAGCTGTTCTCTGACTTCAGCCTGTAGGAGTTCTGATGTGATCTGTTGTGACACACAGTGTGAAAGCGTTGGTAAATCTGACTGTGAAGTCACATTGTTTTGGTCTTGGTTGAGCTTGTGTGTAAAAGAAGTTCAAGCATTTTAAATTTGTGTTAAACGTATGCATGTATCAAAGCAACAAGAAGTGTGTTAATTGTATAGCCTACATAAACTGATGCTGTGCTAACTGTGTTAAGAGGAAACTTGTTAAATGTATTGAACTAAACTGTCATAGCGATCGTAAAAAACTGTATATACAGACGACTAAACTCTCGTCAGGCCGGATGCTCATTATTTCTCACTTGATTCAACTTTACAATCACATATCATCCAGGTTTGAAGAACAGCAAGACGGACGCACTATCTCCCAGAACGACTCACAACCTTAAAGTTGGGAAATAAAGACTGCTTCTGGTTCAACCTTACACACATCAAAATTAAATAATAATTTTAAAAAAAGTTAATCAGAAAAAAAATAAATACAACTGCACCTGTTTATTAATAGCCTGTGGCTTGTACAAAAGTCTAAACTACAAAAAAAAAAAGAAAAACATTAAACTGGTTATAGGATTATAAAATGTTATAATGTTTGTTTGTTTGTTTGTTTCAGCTGATGAAGGACAGGCTATTATTGCGTGTGTAATTTGCACAGCAGGTAAAATTATGTTTGAAAAAAGCTCAAGGGCAAAACCTGTTTTGGAAACCAGGCTAATGCTGTGATAACTCTTTGTTGGCAAAACTTTTGAAGTAGTTTTGAAACCAGTACTTTACACTTTTACTTGAGTAAAACACTTGAGATGGTACTTCAACTTCTACAGAAGTCTTTTTAAACCCTAGTATCTATACTACTTCTTGAGTAATGAATGTGGACACAGTTGTTTCCAGCTGGTGGCTGTGATTATAATGAAATATTGTGAATACAAAGCATGTGATACAAAGCATCCTTCCTCCAGTCTTCAGTGTCACATGCTAAAGTTGTCCATAAATTATAATTTAGATGAGGGTTAATTGTAACCCAACATAATATGATGGTGAGTGAGAGGTGATCATGGAGGTGACAATGTGGGAATTGCAGAACTAATGTTTTCAGTTCGTGGCACTGATGACAACAGCTTCATTGCTGGTAAAAGTGTGCA
>JAUCNO010001667.1:10028-27772 GCA_032353835.1 Enteromius viviparus | reverse complement strand
CAGAACAGCACAAGACTGACAGATATACAACATATACAGTTTTGTACGATCGCTATGACAGTTTTTTTCAAAACATTTAACAAGTTTTCTAAACTCTTAACGCAGCAACACACCTAAAACACACAATTGGCAAAACGGTTTATTTCATGCTCAAAATCACACATTGGAAACTTAACTGCAAAACTGCTTAACTAATTTTCACGATACAATAATAAACTACCACAGTACACTATGTCTAGCAAAACACTGCAAACATGTTTAAAAATCAAATAATTTTTAAACACTAACACGTTATCTTCCAACAGGAACATTTAGTCAATCATAACACATTGACAAAAAAACACTATCATCAGCTGAAAATACTGAAACTGCATTATTTTATGTGTCAGGTCTGCCTTATATTTGAAGTCTTTCTAAATTTGTGTTTTGTTGGGTTTAGTAAATGCATACATTTTGTTTCTTTTGCTGCAGAAATTTAATACAAAAAAAATGAATGACCATATCAGAGTAGCTTTATAAAATTTTCAGTTTATGGAAAAATTTATATATAGTCACAGTACTGCTAAGTAATCTTCTATTCTGCCCGGTCTTCTGCATTTGGCAACATGTTCTCATCCACGTTACAGCTGATATCTTCTCTTGCAAGGCATCGTGGGAAGAATATTTTGGCATGCCTTATCCATGATATGATAGCCTGTGGTTTATGACATGGTCAATGATAGTAGCTCTTACTGTATTTGATCAGTTCCCCTAGCTCTGGTCCTTCTTTGAGTGCCACCACACATTCTAACTCCTCTCCCACTACCTTGTCCCACTCCTCTCTCTTGTCCAGCTACTCTCCTCTCCCTCGTGCAGGCATTTCTTTCTTTCTTTCTTTCTTTCTTTCATTCTTTGTGTTGTTCTAGGTTGTTCCTTTTCCACACAAGATCAGCCCAAAGAGTCCTCTTGTAGAACATATGATCATGTGATTGGAAAAACTTAAACACCTGAGTGTGGTTCCTGGATGGGAATCAACTGTGATTTATATATTTTCATAACTGCAATAATCTGTTTCTCATTGGCAATGGAATAAAATACAGGGAAGATATTTGTGTTTCAATTCACAATATGAACAGCTGTTCACTTTGACTTTAGCCTATAAGAGTTATGTTTAGAACATGATGTTATCTGTTCTGACATACAGTGTGAAAGCATTTGAAAATTTGACTATAAAATTATATTGTTTTGGTCTTGGTTGAGCTTGTGTGTAAAAGAAGTTCAAGCATTTTAAATTTGTGTTAACTCTATGCATTTTGTATCAAAGCAACAAGAAATGTGTTAATTGTATAGCCTACAAAAACTGATGTTGTGCTAACCGTGTTAAGAGTTTAGGAAACTTGTTAAATATTTTGAAAAAACTGTCATAGCGATTGTAAAAAACTGTAAATTGAATCAAAAAGAAAATTCTTTATTCGTTCTGAAAATATTATTGTGTTACTCTTGTACTTGCTCCAACAAAGCTGATTTTAATTCCAGTCCTTGACAGGCATGGAGAATGATTCTATTCTGTGAGAGGCTTCTGTGATTACCCAGAACAGAGCGGCACAATTGAAATCCCATGGTGCTTTCATGCTTTTCAACGTAACTTTTATAATATTACTGCCAGAGATTGGATATTCAGAAATTTTGTTTGACTTCTGTAACCTTCTCACCTCGACTGAAACTCAAGTAGTTCATTGTTGATTCTGTCAATATTGATGTCAGCCCATGAAATGTCATAGTAGCCATTGACTGTGTCGATAACACTGTTGTAAAGTCCGTAGAGCTTTTGGAGAAGTGTCAACTGTTTTCTGATCTCAAGCAACTGAGGATGCTGGGTAACAGGTAGGCCAAAGAGCTCCTCCCCACCTGTGTATGTAATGTGCTTGCGGAATAGGTTGTCAAAGCGATTCTGTGGAACACCAGACCATTTTAGTAAATAACTTCAAGCAAGAAATCATTTATATCTACATCAACAAAACATATAAAAACATTCCGTAAAAATCGAGTTATGTTTATGGAAACAGGCGTGGTAAATTACAGGATACACTACCTGAAACATGATAAGCCTGTCACTGGCATCTTGGGGAGGCAATCCAGCCACCATGGGACCATCCTGAGAATTTTTAGTGCGCAAAACCAGAAAAAAACATGCAAATATTGTTCATTTATGATAATTTAATTTATAATTTAAACAACCACTTTGTTTTTCCTGTGTAGTGGAAGCTTCAAAGAATCACTTTGATTTATGTGTGTTTTGATTTCTGGCTTTTTTATGTTACAGAACACCCACAGGAATATAAATGCAGGAAAACAACTGTGTTTGGGCTTGTAGCTGTAATTGTAGCTGTAGTTTTACCTGCCCCTCAGGACTCACCCTGTCATAGTCGTGGTAGAAGTGTTGGCAGTCCTCCACAAAGACCTCAACATTTCTGATGAGTTCCCCTCTGAAGTTTGGTTGAAGGGACACCAGTTCATTCTGCACCTCTGTGCTACGAAAAAGCAGTTTCTCCCAGGTGTACCAAAGTGTGTCCACTTTGTCTGCTTCCTCTTTGGCAATCAACAATCCATATTTATGTAGCAAGCTATACGATTCCTGGAAAAAAACAGATATAACACATTGCATTTATAGCAGAGGACAATATATTAGTTACATCCTGTCCCTCTTTCCTTTCTCAAAATATTCCAAGTCCTCTGTGAACTGATGTTGTAATACAGACCCAACATGCAATATTTTTCTTTTTTTCTGTATGTACCTCAATTGGACCAACTTGAAAGTCTATGGAGATTTGGAGTTGTCTGATCTCTTTAAGCGTTGCCATAGCAATACGAATATCATCCAAGTCCTTAATCTGCCTGTTGAGTTTCTTGCTTGCTTCCTCTATAAAAGTGAAGATCTGTTCCATCTCCATGCGATACTTCCTGTTGCAGTGGTGACCAAAATCCACCATCCAACTTTTTGTCTCAGCAGTAAGAGCCATTTTCAGATCCGCTGTTCAGCAACAAACAAAGAATACAGACCTCTTTAAGATAACAACAACAAAAAAAATAGTAATCAACTGAAATAACCAACTCTTTTCTCCTGAAAATTAAAATAATAAATAATTAATTAACCTGAATAAAATTAATTTAAATAAATGCAATATGCATGTAGTACAGTAATATTATGTTGCCGCTCTCTTGTTGTTCTGCTTTCTTCTACTTTGTAAGTTGCTTTGGATAAATGACTAAATGTAAATGTAATTTATTTGTTAAAAGGCAGTCCTCTGTGGCGCTGTCCGACCATCATCAGCGGGAACCTTCCCCTGAGTACTAGTTGCCACTTTCACCCGAATACCCAGTACTTTCCTGCTCAGGTGTTGATCGTTAGTCAAGGACTATTTAAGGCACATGCCGAGTAAAGATCGGCATGAAGTTTTGTTCTCCCGATCAACTCTGAGCGTTTATCCTTGTTATTTCTGACTGACCTGAATACCTACCTTGGATTGTTTATCTCGACTCTAATTCTCGCCTGTTGCCCCAACCTTTGCCTGGATACCGATCTCTGATTCTCGCTTGTTGCCTCGATCTCTGCCTGGACTATTGACTGTGATACTTGCCTGATAGCTCGACCTTCTGCCTGTTTACGGTACTCTTTGCTCTGCCTCTTCTGTGTGTGATTGCCCCCGTTGATATCCTGCTTTGTTTGACTATGAATTCAATAAACAGCATTCACATGGATCTAATGTCACACAAAACTTTGCCACAAACTGATCCAGCTGCTGTTTCTCATCTGGCCAAAGAAGTCAACCGACAAGCCTCACTGCTGAACATGCATCACCAGCAGTTAGAGAAACTCACCAGTGTATCTGAAGAGATGGGTCAGTCTCTACAAGCTCTCAACATGTCAGTACAGGCTCTGAACACTGCCATCGCTTCACTCGTCCAAACGCCAGCGATCGTAACTACTGCTTCAGCTGCTGCTGCTACAATCTCCACATCCCTGGTACAAGATACCACACACTGCGCCTGTATTTCACTGCCCGGGAAGTGCAGGGGATTTCTTATGCAGTGCAACCTCTACATAACACGACAATCAGCCAGCTTCGTCGATGATGACAGTAAGGTCTCTTTATTGTGTTCACTGTTGACTAGCAGAGCTTTGGATTAGGCTACAGCCCTTTGGGAGGGTTCCTAAGGGCTGTACCAGCTGCCCAGTGCGACCTCCACGGTCCACACCTATCCGGGTGAGTCGAACTCAGAACATTCTATGACAATACCAGTTACCATTGTGGTCGAGGGCCAGAGAATCAATACCACTGCATTTATAGACTCAGAGGGCAGAGGCAGAGGGCAAACTTCTACTGCAGATTCATTCGCAACTTCAATCAGGTAGCAGCACCACTCACGTCTATGACCAAGAAGGGCTCAACAATACTTCAATGGAGTCCTCAAAGTGATCAAGCCTTTGTAAACCTCAAAACTCTCTTCACCACTGCTCCCATACTGTGACATTCTGACCCGGACAAGGAGTTCACAGTAGAAGTAGACGCCTTGAATACAGACATTGGGGCTATTCTCTCTCAGAAGCACGGAGAACCAGGCAGACTATTCCCATGCGCCTTCTATTCCCGCAAGCTTACCCCATTCGTTCGTTTACCAGGTCAATGAAATCCTGACTCCAGACGTTGGGGTGCCAACCTGCAGTATCTGGTGGATTGGGAGGGAAACAGCCCGGAGGAGAGATCTTGGGTCCACGCCAGGGACATCTTGGACCCAGCTCTTACCAAAGCCTTCCACCAAGCACATCCCAACCCTTATCCTTAAAATTTCTGACTGACCCAATTACCTACCTTGGATTGTTCATCTCGACTCTGATTCTCGCCTGTTGCCCCGACCTTTCCCTGGATACTGATCTCTGATTCTCGCCTGTTGCCTCGATCTCTGCCTGGACTATTGACTCTGATACTTGCCTGATAGCTTGACCTTCTGCCTGTTTACGGTACTGTCTTTGCTCTGCCTCTTCTGTGTGTAATTGCCCCCGTTGATATCCTGCTTTGTTTGACTGTGAATTCAATAAACAGCATGCACATGGATCTAACGTCTACTGAGTCTCTGTCACAATATTACAACCTACAAACAAAAACATCAATATTAAACATGTTCACATGTTAAATAAACCAACCTCTTATCTGTACCCTCTCTAACATTATTAGTTTCTTAGTTCTACTGATTCAGAGTCTTTCTACCTGTGTATAATGCCAGAGCTCCTACTGAGATAAACTCAGGCTCTGTATTAATTTCTAGTTCCAGATCCCTGTAGTACAGAATCTGAGACTCAAATTCTGAAAGAAGAGGGTTCCCTTGGATGAATTTCTGGATGGTTTCCTCTCGATCTTTCTTCCAAATGTGGTGATAAAAGCTGAAGTGATCCAGAGCGTGTGTTATTTCCTGGGTACAGAAAAAACAAAACAAAATATATATATATTTAGTTAAAGCTTTCCATGGGACAACCATAATTCTGACTGAATATCACACTCAGAATAAGATAAAATCTTTAGCAAGTAAAAAATAACTGAAACAGACCTTCTTGGTGGAATTGATGGATGTACTAAGCACAGAGACCAGCTTGAGAATCTCTTTGTTTTCAGATATGCTTTTGTGATAGTTCTTAATTTGGACAGGAATGACCTGGTTTGCAGATGCCGATATATCTGAGGTACTGCCTTCTGGAAGAAGGAAACATTCAATTCAAAGATGACGAGTCAAAGTTAATAAACAAGAGCAGAGAGGAGATGGGAGAAGGATTCAGCAATATTATCTTTTGCCTCAAATCACTCATATGAAGGACCCTCTAATCTGTTTTAGAGGATCAATGGTTTACAGACAGAGCTTCTTCATTACAGTTAGAAGATACAGTATTTCACTGTGACACTGCTGTACTCTGTCAATTACTGTATGTGTCAGTTGTGGGAGCAAGAGACAGAAAGAGGAAAAAAAGATTGTTACCGTGATACTAGGGACATGTCACCACTTTACAAAATCACATCCACTGTCTGGATTCATTATCCTTATTCCCCAGTTTTATTTATCAAATGATTGGAGATGAACTCAACCATCCAGTGCTTCAATTTTCAATCATTATGAAGAGAGATTTTAAAGTGACCAAAGACCTGTGAGTTCTTGATTTGCTCTACTGGGCCGTGTAATTACAGAGAGTAAGTAAGAGTCATACCGGCTAAGCTGCGATAGGTCGATTCGCCGTCTTCTGATTCACTTTCTTGGCTGTTCTGTTTCAGAGCAGCCATGCGTCGCTCACTCATTTTCCTCTGTGACAGCAAATATACTCAAGTATGACATTTTGCATACATTACACTCAAACAAGAACTACATTGATTTTGTTGGCCTATATCAACTTTTGAATTCATGTCAGTTCAAGAAAACAAAATACTTACAGACTATGAGAGTAATATACTAGGTAAGGTACACTATAGGCTACTTCAACTCAGCATTTTTTCTTATATAATGCATTTTGAAACAAAGCAGAATTTTCTCATAAAAATGAATGGCAGGTAGGACTTTCTATCAAGAGGATTGGTTAAAAATGATTTTTTTTAATAATAAGAGGCCTTCATGACCTTAGCTGAAAAGGACGTGTTCCAGGGCACTGCATTTTGATGAAAGAGAAATAACATGCTATTCTTAAAGAAACAATTTTGAATGGCAGTGAAGATTTTCCTTATGAAATGTCCTGACACACACAGTACTGCACAGCTTCCGATTACATTAAATAGTTTGTGTATATTATGGAGAAAATATTATTAATTCTCTTACAACTATAGGTAAAACTTTGGACATTTGAACAGTAAGTAACTTTGCAACTACATGTCAACTAGCAGTCATTAGAGTATAAGTAAACCATCTGCTTCATTTCTTTAAGCACTTCATTTTGATGGAAGTTATTCTACTAACCCTTAACCTCAGAACATCAGTCTACTCTGAGTTAGTATACAAGCATTTGCAAAATAACAATAATTACAGTATTTGACATGTAGTTAAAAAAGTTACTTATACACTAGTTAGTAGAATGTCTGAAGTCAACTGTCAAAATAAAGCGTAACCCGATTATATCCTTTAATTTATTCTGTTTTTACTGTTGTTTCAATTCTCCTGAATGTCTGTTTAGCCTGAGTGGCTATTTAGAGTAGTGTTCAAATCAAACATACAGTAAATATGAGCAAACATCATCTTGTTTAAGGATAAGCAGTCATAGTTGATATCCACAAAAAAAAGTAATATGCTATTTGTATTAATGGTGTGCACAGTGCATAGTGAAAAATTGCCTTTGTCATTGTGGTTGGCCATTTGAACTGTGTGAATAAACACTGTCTATTTTAGTATGTATATCTCTTAAAAGTTAATTGAGTCAGATGGTCTTAGTGAATGAAAACAAACCTTGGAAATTCTCTCCTTGCTCCACTGTCCAACTCCTTTACTGACACCGACCACACAATCCACAGCTCTGTTCAATGCTTGCTGAACCTCATCTAGCCCTGGAACCATGATAATGTTGGGGATGGCTAAACACACTCCCACCCTAAAGATTGGCTGCTGTCCACTTCCCTTCTGTCTTGAGGAGTCTGCTTCTGTTGAATAGGAAGTGAAATTCAAAGGGTTAGTTCAGACAAAAATGAAAATTCAGAAAATTAATGTTGTTCCAAACCCATAAGACTTTTGTTAATTATTATTAGTTTTTTATATTATTAGTAGACTGTGCTTAATATCTGCTAACGCTTTATTTTGATGGGTCCACAGCATACAACAAACTGACTATGAGAAACTTTGCAAGTGTATATCAACTTACAGTATTCTACTTACCCTAAACTTACCCTAACATTCTACTCTAAGAGTTGACATGTAGCTACAAAATAGCTCACAGTTAGTAGAATGTCTAAAGTGGACTATCAAAATGTAACCGATATTTTTGATGGAATTTAAGAGCTCTCAGGCTCTGCATAGACAGCAATGCAACTGCAATATTCCCAATCTCAGAAACATAGAGGGTAAATCAGTCGATGTCACAAATTTCCCCTTCTACTTGTGCCTGCATGCAGCCATCAAGAGAGGAGCCACTGTCTTTACCAAATTCGACTTGAGGAGTGCATACAACCTAATCAGAAAAAGGAGATGAGTGGAAAACAGCTTTCATCACCCCTACTGACCACTATGAATATTGCGTTATGCCCTATCAACTTGTTAATGCACCCTCCATTTTTCAGAATTTCATGCACAAAATATTCTGAGATAATCTTTATCAATTCCTAGTGATCTACATCGATGACATCTTAATTTATTCATCCAACATCCATGAGCATCAACAACACGTCTCCAAAGTCTTGACTCGGTTAAGATAGTTCAACCTGTTCCTTAAGGCGGAAAATGCTAATTCCACCAGTCCTCAGTACAGTTCCTGGGCTATCACACTCTCACTCCTGAAAGATCAGTTTCGAATCGATCAATGTGCAATCTCGAAGAGTCACTTACCATCTGGTAAACTCCTTTCACTTCCCGTGCCTAACCGCCCCTGGTCACACCTAGGAGTGGTTTATATTACAGACCTTCCCCCGTCAGATGGTCATACCTGTATCCTTGTGATAATTGACTTCCCATCTCTTGTTCAATCATGTCTTTCATCCCTTTGGGTTACCCGAAGACATGGTGTTAGATCGTGGACCTCAGTTTATTTCCTGAGTCTTTTGCCATGGCCAGCAAGACTCCTGGAACCAGTTCCTGGGCTGGGCCAAATACAGTGCCGAAGAGCGTTCTTGGGTTCCAAGAGAGGATGTCCTTGATCCTCCACTACTGGAGGAATTCCATACCACCAACCCAGATCGGCCAGCACCCCTTGGCAGGGGTTGACCACCGTGATGTTGGAGGGGCCCAGGCTCGGGAAGAGGCTCTGGAGGAGGGGGTAATGTTACATCCACGCCAGGCTCCACCCTTAATCAGTTGCAGCGTTCACTCTTCAAAATAATTGTTCAATAAATTGCTATTTTTTTCACTGTTTTACCGATGCTCTTGCTATGTTTCTGGAAATGGGAACATTACAGTTTCATTGCTGTCTATGCAGGGTCAGGGGTCAATTATCTTCATTTGTGTTCTGAAGATAAACAAAGGTCTTACAGGTTTAGAACAAAATGAGGATAAGTAATTAATGGCAGAATTTTTATTTTAGGGGGAACTATCCCTTTAAAAACAATGAGTTACAGTCGTTGTAGCTTCATTATATGAAGCTTCATGCTTGGAAAAAACGAACAAAGGTGTGTTCACATTTACTGCTATTTTGTTAAATCAGTCATTCCAATAATAATCCACAAGAATAAGAATTTGGTGTGAAGGCCACTGCGAATTTGAACATTTTCCATTGAGCTGTAAAAGTGTGTTGCCTTAAATATCAGAAACCTTTGTTGGAAAGCATCTTCTGTGTGAGCACTCCTGCTTTAATTGACAGTAGTCAATAGGCCTATTTGAAGGAGGGAACAGAGACGTTACATATAGGAACTCACCAGAGAGACCAATTGCCTTTGAGCTTTATAGAAAAGGCCAATGAATATTGACGTGCACTTGATTGCGCTCAGGTGCACCTCATCACTGCTCGAGTATAAGAGGACACAAGCGCAGTGCACATGCAGGTTTTCGCTGAAGAGCTGAGCCGGCGTCAGCGCAACCTCAGAGTTGTGGCAAATTAAAGTGTCCTTATCACCTTCGGGCTGCCTGTCTCAGGAACGATTCCCGCCCTCCTGGGTGTTCTTGGCCGGTCCCTGACACAAGTCCTTGACAGTGTCGCCGAATAGGCCAACCTGGGAGATGGGGGCGTAGAGAAAGCGAGCATTCTTGGCATACGGCACCTGCGCCAGGTTCAACAATAGGTGTCGTTCCTGGGCCACCGCGGTGGACATCACCTGACCAAGGGCACGCGCTGTGACTTTCGGCGCCCGGAGAGCAAAGTTACTTGCAGCATGGAGTTCCCGCATTGCCTCCTAGTTAGACCCACTCTCGTGCAGGTGTTTCAACGCTTTAGCCGGGTAGACTTGCAACGTTGCCATCATGTGCAAGGCGGTAGCAGCCTGTCCAGTGCCATAGTAAGCCTTTCCTCGTACCCCCTGGCTGCACCGCCATTGAGAGTGGCGAGGGGTGAAGAGCCTGGGCGCAGGCGTGACGAGTAGGGGGCTCGCAACGACCTAGTAAGCTCTTTGTGCACCTTCAGGAAGAATAGCACTGGGGAAGAGTGCAAACCTATTCCTGTTGTGGTGCAGAGAAGCTTAGCTGACAGTTCAGCATCCTCCGCAGTCTGACTCACCCTCTGATGCTGTCGAAGACATCTCGACCTCTCGGGGCGCCCCGAAGGACACACTCGGCACTGGTATAGTGGGGAGCAGTCTCCTTCGGGAGGACCACAGGACTACGCTGTGTGCCAGAAGTCCGCGGGCTGTTACACAGGACAGAGTATTCTGGACGGTCACTTGGAGCTTCCCCAAGTGCCTCGGCGCGGGAGCCGTGAACTTGCTATGGTCCAACGACTTTCCGTGGAAAGGAAGCAAGGGGAGCCGTCTCACGAATGAGAGGTGGGTCCTCAACGTAGCCATGGTAACCTGTTTGCAATGAACGCACTGACCATCCACAAACGCCGCCTTAGCGCGCTCCCGGCCCAGGCATGTGAGACAAGTGCTCGTGTCCGTCCGAAGATATCGACATCTCAGAGAATGTTTCACCAACCGCAGAAAATTTGCTCTTTCTCCCGGTTCGTTTTTTTATGCCCTTCTTAAAGAATGAGTGGTTAACCAAACGTTTGGTCTTAAAAGATGGATCAGTGCCCAGTTTATGTGGACCTGCTTGCTCCTCTGAACTTCTACCTGTAAGTATGATTAATAATTGATAATTGTATTTTCAAGCGATCGTTCATAATACGTATTTGTGTACTTTATGTTGTGTAACAACCCAGCACACTTGGTAACCGGCTAACTTACATTTCTGTAGTTATGTTGTTCAGCTGTGGGCCTATTGTAGTCTTAACATTGTGATTGACGCAGCTTGACTGTCTATCTGTCTTGTTAGTTGAAGTAATGATAAACAATGTTTAACACAGTGTTATGCATTATACAATGTTGATGTTTACAATGCAGAGGTGCCCGATTCATTTAGAAAAGCAAATTGCGAGCACTTTCCACGGTAGTCCTTGCTAACTAGTTGATGTATTTTCTCAAAAAGCACCTCTAGCAATGTCGAAAAGTATAGTTTTGGTACAAGCTTTGTGGACCGCTGTAGCGGTAGACCAATCATAAAGGACTGTGCCATCTGACCAATCACAGCAGTGAGAGCTCACAGAAAGGCGAGGTTTAGACAGACAGACTGTGAACTGCTTCACACGAGTCGATTACATATCATTTAGAAATGGGGTAAAATTAAATCTATTTTTGGAAAAAACTAAAGTGTTATTTGACCTTGCATACATGTAAACCTATTTTAAGAGACTCATAAAGCAATATTAGCAACCTTTAAAATGGCGTAATAGGGACACTTTAATTAAATAGACCAAAAACAGATGTACTAAAGTATTAGCAGTAAAACCCCTGAATGAAGTGACTTCACAAACCCAAGAAATGCATTAGCGATGTCGCAAGGATGCGTTTGCGCAGAGTCTCCAATGTGTTACGGGTGAGGCGCAGTAATGCATCCACATTTCGATGGTTAAAATGAGACAGTAGCTCCTTTGCCTCCTCTTCCATCACCCTCATTAGATCCTTCTTCTTCTTCTTGTTTCTAATCATTGGAGAAGAGGGGCCGACACTAGGGGCCATGGTGCTACTTGACAACAGACGGCCCTCAGATTTACATTCCTCCTCTATTTTGGATAAATAAAACAGAAAAGATAGCAAAATATTACATGAGAATCTACAACAATAAAGTCTAGTTTTTCAGCATCTTCTGCATATTGGAACACTTTTTAATAAGTGATAATACAATTTCAAGATCTATCTTTTCGCACTCAGGACCACTAAATGAGTCACACAAAAAGATGCATTTACTAAAGATCAAGGATAATTTTATTTATTTACTTTTTTTCATCTGAAATTATGCATTTGACAGATGTTTTCATTAAAGGATAAATTGCATTTCATTAAAAAAAAAAATATATATATATAAATAAAAGTTTATTTCTGGTGCCAACTGAATGGATGATGAACAGCAGCTCTTACCATCACTGTCCATATGTTCCTCTTTGTTCTCTGTCCTACTGTCATCTCGATTTCTTTCCTCTTCCTCCTTCTGCTCAAATTCTAGGAGCATATTAATCAGCTCATTGGCTGCCTCCTCCACCAATGAGCTTTTGGTATGCAGCATTTGGGCTCCTTTGATGCAAAGCTCCTAAAATAGAAAATAAATTGAGTGAACATGATCAGACTGATTATGATTATTTCTTCATTCTGAAAACTTAACTGGTGTAATCACAACAAAAAATTAGGTTTTTAAAAGGATGAAATAGCAAATATTACAAGATGGCAAAAATGGTATTTTGATACTAAAATGTAATGAATTTCAAGAGTTCACGTTTCCTTGTATCAAGTAGAATGAAACATTGCGCAGATTTGGCGAGCTGTCTGGGGGGCGAGCCAGGAGAACAGCGGACTCCGAACCCTAAGGAATATAACCCTAGCGAGGGTATGGGTTCGGTGCTGTGCTTGTTCGTCGACTGCCCCCCGGGCGTGAAGTGATAAGGAAGAAGGAGGAGAAGGGAAGGAGGAGGGATGCGATCAAGGCTAGATGTGGGAATATGAAAATAGTGGTATTTTATAGTAAAGGGAAGCGGTGTGATTGGACGTGCTTGATTGGGAAATCGGCGGCCAGCCGTGGGTGATAACTGCGTGCCCGTTCCCTTTGAAACCATGTTTTTCGCAAAACATATACTTTAGTAAAAAAGTGCTTTAGCTGCAGTACAGACATAATTTAGTTCTCAGACATGTTTCCTTAAAAATCTGGCATGCATTCTGACCAAATAAACAGCTCTACCTGCCTGACACAGGCCTTTTTTAAACTAAAAGAAGACTTAAAATTGATAATAACAAGCTTTGCTATCACATGGAAATTAAAATTGAGAGAGTAGGCTAGTATCAATTCATATAAATATATTTTACTTTCTCATTTAATCTGCTGTCACCACTGTCAGTTTTAGAGGTAGACGTTTATGCTACTTTCTAAAAGTTGTATGTTTCCATACAAATTCATACAAAATCACCACCTCGTTAGATAGTTTTCTGATGTGATTGGAGATGTAAGAGTCCTTTAATTTCACTGTTCTTAATTAAAATTTTTTTAGAAAGTGGAATTGGTTCTGCCTAAAATCCCTTTGAAAATACAGAATACCTTGGTGGTCTGTACAAACTCCTCACAGGTGCATGGCTCATCTTCAGGCAACACACACAGTGTAGTCGTGCTCATTTCCTGGAAAACAGCATCTATTCTAAACTCCACCAGGTCATTCACTCTTTGCAGCAGAAGTTCAAGGTCCTCTGTAAACCAGGAGAAATAAGCCTTACATTTCAAATATCTATTCTTGTGAGGCATGTTTGTCTCGTGTACACAACAAGGCTGCAAGTATGTGTCCAAACTAATGTTGTTTCTGCAATGCAGGATATCCTAACAGTCATATTCCTGCATAAACTGGAAAGCCTTTCAAAAAGAGAAGAAGCTGTTTTAATGGCATTGGACCAGCTTCCAATAATTGGCAGTGATCTTGACATTAAATGTTTAACAAGTATATAATTGGATGTCCACATACTGAACTGGCGGCCATTTAATGCAGTGCAAGATCCTAAAGTAATCATGCAGACCATCTATAAAGTGGGTTCTCTCACCAAGTGCAGTAGTGATTTGATTAAGATATTTCTCTATGTTTAGAGAGGTCCAACTGAGGGATGTCAGACCAGGCAGGATGACGTCATTTACTTTAGTCACATGTGGCATGAGCAGTTGCTCAAAGGCTGGCTGGATCTTAGATCTCACCCTGGTGTTCTGTCTCACCATCAGCTGAAACAAGGAATAAATAACGCAACAGCACACACACAAACACGCACACACACACAAAAACAGCCTTGTTAGTGAAGCTACAAATTACACTACATTACTAAAAAAATAAAACCTGTATGAAAAATAATCACATTTTAACTGTAAATAACACAGAACATTAATATAAATATTAACATTTAAAGATTCAACTGAAACCAAAGACCAAATCTTTAAATAAAAAACAATTCAGAATATTAATGAACGCAAACTAGAAAAACACTTTTACACTGTATGTGTGTATTTATTTGTAAATAGAATCCCAAATTAACATAAAATAAAGATTGTGTCTCTTTCAGAATACTTGGATTAAACTGTTTTATTCATATGACTTATGATATCTTTAACTTTAAAAAATACAAAAGATAGAAAAGGCTTACAGGTTTGAAATATCTAGTTCATGAAATTTTACACGGCACAGGCTTACAGTTCCTTAATGCAATCTGCAGACTAGGACTAGGACATGGCTTGTACTAATTCTGCTGCCAAATAGCTTAATACTTAACTTTTAAACAGTTTGGTTCAGAAACCTTCCACCTCCACCAGCTCCACTCATATAGATCTACCAACAATCAAAAAGGCTACAAGCAGATATACCTGAAGTTTATTGTAGTTCATTTTTAAAACATCCTTTTTCTGCTGCAAGATAGCTGCGAAGGGTGGAATCTCCAGTCCCATTCCTAGAATGCAGTCTGTTTCTCGAATCTGGGTCAGGATCTGGGGGTCAAAGTTAACATACAACTCCCCAGTTTCTGGACTCTTGATGAGCAAAGAGGCTTGCAGGCCAACTTTAACTGCTTCAACCTACAGACAAATAGATGATTTTTTAAAATGAAATATAAAATTTCATTTAATTAATTTATTCATTGCATATCTGTAAAGATGACCAGAATAGACTTCCATGAAAATATAAATACAATTTTAAAAAGTCTACAATCTTAAAAAAGATGGAAGTATAATATATATAAAAATATATAATACATAAATAAATTAGAGGAAAAGAAAAATAATTATTAGAACAATTCACCAAGTGAAAGTGGCACATGAGCAAAGATCAAAGAAAAGTAAATAACAATCAGAAAAAAGTAAAGTAAAGTAATGTAAAGTAAAGTAGTTAACCTTAATTTTACTCTACAGGACAACTGACCTGTGCCATCCAGTTCTGATGATAAAGCATTTCAAACTCTAGCAGCACCTTGGCCACTCGGTTGTAATTACGAATGATGGGTTTGGCATCTGGGGTGCTAAGTAGCCCAGGCATCTGCTGGAAGAGATCCATGGGCTCCTGTATGCAGTTGTACAGCTGCCGAGCCCAGAGGATCTTCCCTGATATCGGAGGAAGATCTGGAGCAATGGGGGGGTCTGTTTTTTGCTTGGTGTAAATTCGAGAGATCTTCTCAATGTCCCTTCCAAAGTTTTGCAGAATTTTCTGGTACTTCTCACAGATACCCAAATCTGGGATGCCAAGCCTGGTGATATGAATGCAGTTATAATACAGAATATTTTGTGAATAACAGTAAATAACATTCCAGCTAAATGTTGTACTTTTAAACAGTCAAGAAAACAAATCAAACAAACCTTAAAAATATATAATTTCTACAAAAATCTTATATATAGATTATTAATTAAAAAATGTATATTCTGTAGAAAATATTATAGCATGCATATTTGGCTTTTTTTAATACTTATACTCTACTTACATACTTATAATACTACATACTTAATCATACCCAACACTGATCTTAATAACTATCTTACTGACTATTACTAAGCAGTAACTAGAATTTACTGAGACAAATTCATAGTTAATAGTAAGAACCGATATTTAAAAATAAAAATCAAATATTACCTTTCAAATTTCTTGAGCACATATAAAGCCCTCTCAGTATTTTGAATTCTGTCAAAGGTGTTGTCCATGAAAGTTCTCAGTTGGTTCTAGAAAGAAATATTTTAAGCATAAGCAATTGTATAGTAATAAACAAATATTACAAAACTGAAAAAATACTTACATGAAGTTCATTGGTTTGTTTACAAAATTCATCATAGTCCTGATCAAAGTCTGTCCTTCTTTGGTCCAAAAAACTGTACTGTTTTTTCTTCATGGTCAACACAATGGACTGGATATACAAAGCACAATATAATCACTATACACACAAATAAATCAAATAAATACGTATTAAGTGTCAAAACATGCAATAGTTTAAAATTATTCAATTATTTATTCAACTTGATGTTGTTCAAGATTGTTTGTTAATTGGGATATGGATCATAAAATAAATGTTTAATAATTAAATCTTGTGTAATCTTTCTGTAATCAGAAGCACACATGTGTTTCAGGTAACCTTTTCTGGATTACAATCCACTATTAAATTATATATATTTATTATATCATTTTTAAATGCTGCGTGTACCAGAACACCTTAAATGCCCACATGAGCAGTTTGTTGTAAAATATTTATTGACCCCTATAGACTGTCAAATTTAACAAAGAACAGGAGTTAGCAATAGATCTTTATCAGCTTTTGTTCAATTATTCAGTACTCCTGGAGCATGGAGTCCTCTGGGTCTGAACTTTGTTTCCATGGACACAAAAACGAGAGTGAATAAATAAACTTGTGACTGGAATAAAGAAATGCAATGAATGCTTGTACGTCGCTTTGGATAAAAGCGTCTGCTAAATGTATAGATGTAAATGTAAATGTAAATGTTAATGGACTCGCAGTACGACAGTGCTTGGTTAAAGCTACAGGTAACATTTGCCCTTTAATGCAAATCAAGGACCGGCCTGCCAACTTAAATCAGGGCCTTTATGATTTTAAAATAAACCACAAAACTGATGTCAGATCAGCGTTAAAGGGCAATTTTTACTTATGAGTAAGGCTTTAGTTTCCATGCTGTTTAATGCGTTATGAAGAGGCATGCATTATGTTAAAAGAAGTTATTCCTTTACAGTTACCTCCCATTTCCCCAGCATATCTGCAGTCTGTCCATGGTAGGCAGCAGAAAGAACAAATACCACTTAGTCTATGTTAACAATACTTACTCCAGTCAGAAAATTGTTATATATTAAATCAAACCTGAATTAAAATATTTTATGCAAAAGCAGTTGTATACAGGCATGACGTACGGTGTAAAGCCAGACAATCATTATGTGTATTTTCTTCTGATCATTATTAAAGCGATGGTCCATCCCTTCTGTTATCATTTACTTATCTTAGTACTGTTATAAATGGGTAAACTATAAACTTGCTACTATGAAAAAAATAAATAAATTTGCACTTCATGAATGTATAAAAGCAAATTTGTCCTGCTTGGGGGGCGAGCCGGGAGCTCGCGGGCCCCCGAGCCCTGCTGATACTAACCCTAGCGAGGGCTGAGCTCGGAGTGAGGCTTCGTCACGATCGCCCCCCTTGAAGGTGCGAAAGAAAATGCGGAGAAGGAGAGGAAGGAGGGATCATGCGTAACTAGATACTGGGAGGAGGGAGATGATGGTATTTAAGCCGAGGCGGATTAATGGAATTAGGAATAATTAATAATAGGCTAGTGGGTGATGTCACACCGTCACTTTCACCTGTCCCTGGATCAGTTACTACAAACCATACACAATCATCCACACCTGTCACCCG
>JAUCNO010001664.1:330687-344044 GCA_032353835.1 Enteromius viviparus | reverse complement strand
ATATATTATGTAAATAAAGACTTTTATTTTGGATGTGATTAATCATGATTAATCATTTGACAGCACTAATTTATATAAAACATCAAGAAAAATTAGTCTAATTTTACAGTGGTATATTACAAATGAATCATTAAAACAGATTAGCACTGTAACATTTCTTTAGTTATTTATTTACATTTAAAACAATATAAAAATATTGAAAAAATAATATTATATATATTTGATAATTGATTTATAGATATTTAATTTGTGTTTATTGTATTTATCTAGATTGGTGTTCTTTGGTCATTGCAAATTTATGAATGTAATTAGAAATTTTATTTTCTCTAATTTTATGAAATATGTATGATATAATTTACATACATCATGCATGATATAATTTGAAAGAATTTAGCAAAACAATTATTATTTTTTCACTTTTGTCCACCGACTCTCACCTTTTGCAGCGGTTGATGTGTGCATGCAGTCTGGTGTCATGTGCTGATGGATCGAGCGTCTGAGGATTATATTTAGGTTCTTTGAGACACCACTAATGACCCACTAGGAATTATCATGTGTTTTTGGTTAATCAGCAGATGGAAAACCTCACAGAAGTGCATTAAAGTGTGTACTAAGAGCTTTGAGGAGATTTGAACTCCATGTCAGGCTGTTTTTTGTAACTCCACTGAGATTGAAGCGAAGGTTTAATGTGACTTTGCTGTTCACTTGTGGAAGTTTTAATCAGCTTTGGTCTGGAGAGAAAGGCCTGCGTTTAGCTGACACTCGTGTTCTCTCCAGTGCACTCCGTCCCGGACTTACGGCTGTTATTCTGACTGCGCTTGTTCTCATTAAATTCTCTCGAACCCAAATTAAAAGTCTAATTTTAGCCGTGCATGTTCTGTTTATTCAGCTTTATACATTTCCAGTCTCAGTCAGACATAATTCCAAAGAGAGAATCTCCTCTGAGGTGTTTGATGTGGAACTGAAACACATTCAAAGGATGTTTTGACCATTTGACCTGTGTTAGTAGTTTAAATGCGACATATTCTTTCTGATTTTAACACTTAATTCAGAAGGAAAGCATACCCTGTTGTTGAAAATATGTTTTAAGAGCATTTTGCTAATATTTTTGTGAAAATGTTACTTTTAAATGTTCTCTGAATGTTCCAAGCTTCCAGTTTTTAAAACAAATTTAAAAAGATTTTATTTATTTATTGCAAATTTTTTGTAATATATATTACAAAAAATATTTGGGAACGTTCAATTTTTTTCAATTTGCAAGCATGGAAAGGCTACTTTTGAATGTCAAAACATTTAGATTTTTCAAAAATTGTATTTATTTATGTATGATGTTTTTTTTCAAATGTTCCTTTCTCTTTGGAGTGTTAGCTGTTATTTGCAAAGATTAAATCTCAAAATCAAAGAGATATTCTTTATAAAAGTTATGACTTAACTTTATTTTCTAAAATAGTTTGTTTAAACATGCCCTCGCTTTTCTTCGTCACAGAGTGGGTTTATTTTCAAACAACACTCAAATGTTTATGTAAAGAAAGAAGGCGGAGCTATTATTCTGGCTGTAGTGTTGCTGCGGGCGCCATGTTCTGGAGACTGTGTGTCGTTGTGAAAGTCAAACTACTGACTCACAACCTTTAAGTAAGTTATGTAAGCTGCTACTTACTATTCAAACATGAGTTTTGAGCAGTAAAGGGTATTGCTTGTTTTTTTTTTGTTTCTCTGATCACAAATGCAGACATGGTGTTATGTTTACAGGCGTGGTGCAACACAACGTGTAAAAAGACAGAACTGAGTCATGATAATCAGTAATTATGTCCCCACTGGATCAACAAATATCTGGTTTGCAATGTGTTTTGATGTCATAGCACCGGGACACAGCATCACGTTATGGTAAGGGCGTAATATTTCCATCACATGCTTGAGGAATTCAGCCAATCACACCTTGCTTTTTTAGAACGATGAGCATCCAACTAAAATGTTTCAGAAATAAAATGTTAAATATATTCTGAGAACATCAGTAAGACCAAATAACTCTGCACAAACATTGTAATAACATTACTGCAAAAACGTTTCTTCATAACATTTAGATAACCTTGCCAGAACATTCTGAGAACGTTCCTTGTTAGCTGTGAAACCATATCACTGAATGTTTCATGTGAGACAGCCATGTTTTGGGCGTTAGCATAATGCATTGATAATCATAAGAATGCAGCTCAGTTTTGGAGTAGTTTTATGGTTCATGTATGTGAGCTCAGGTCAGCTCTATTTATTAGTTCAATTTTGGCATTTTGATGATGCAGTGAAGGGAAACAGGAGAAGCTGGTGTCGGGTGAATCCTGTACACTCAGCATTTTCCTTTCACTCAACATGACTGTTACTGTAAAAACTCTTATCTGTGAAACAGCACACCTCCACATTCTCACGTCTCGTCTCTTGCCACTAACTTTTCAATCTGGGTTTGCGCGTGCCAGTCGGCAAGATTACACTCTGGGAATCTGGTAATCTCTGAAGATTACACTTTGCTCCTTCCTTCTCTTCTTCTTCTTCTTCTTCTTCTTCAGCATGTTGTGCAAACGTCTTGTCGGTTCCTTCTTCACCTTCAGTGTCTTCTTTTATGTCAGCTATGACAATACAACTTTATTATTTAATGGATTTCTGTGGGTGGTGTTTGCTAATACAAACCCAGCAATTGAGTTGTTTTGACCCAGCGGGGTTACTACTACCCAAAAAAATCAGGTTAAACATTTAACTCAATTGCTGGGTTTGTCCATATGTAACCCAGCGTTTTTTAGAGTGTATATGATAATATATGATACATATAATGAGCAGATGTTTTTAGAAGTATATTTTTATGAATATTTTAATTGTCTATTGTTATGAGTCTCTCTCTCTCTGTTATAAACACATACCACACATACATTATATAATAATAACAATATTTATGGTGAGCCTTTTATATACAGTACAATAAAATATAATATAATTTATGTTGGCCCCGGTATATTTTAAAGTACTATTTATATATAATATTATTTTCAATTGTATTCATATATCGCGCCAAAAATAAACATTTATTTGTTGTTTACATTATATATATATATACATATATATTTAAGAACAATATGTTACGTTTACATATTAATTATATTTATATATAATATAACATATAAATGAGTGCATGTCATTTTTTTATATATATATATATATGCTGTATGTGTGTGTATTTATATATGCATAATAAATAAACCCAGTACACACACATATATTATGTAAACAAACAGTTAGATTGGATGCGATTAATCGCGATTAATCATTGGACAGCACTAATAAAAACAATATATTCATAAATATATCATTCAACAAATACATACATTATATATCATATTATTGTTATTATATAGTACATATTTTATAAAGCATATATACAGTGGGGTTGGCCTGATACACATTGACACTGGTTCTAAACTTAATAGTGATGCAACATTTTAAAAGGGGGAGATGAAATATGATGAAAGTTTATTATGTAAGAAGAAATTGTGTGTGAAATGATACACAACATATGAGCTGTGTAATAAGTCTTTATTTGTCCTGTATATGCAGAACGTCTGTGTATGCGGAGTGTTCTGAAATGATGTAATTTCTCTGTGGGGGATGTTCGCTCAGGGTTATGTAAGTCTGGGCTCAGGATACTAAACACATTTAACAAGCTGCTTTTTGGTTAAAAAATGTTGGTACGATAGATCAAGGAAAGGCTGAGGAAAGCGGTGTCTGTTGTGACGCAGAGGACGGTAGTTCGGGTGTTCAGATCCAGGACGTCTGACAGTGCTGAAGCGGTGTCTGTTTTGAGTTTTCATGTTAGAAGCCATGAGTCAGCGTCATCGGTCCTAGCTCAGCATCCACCAGCTGCGTGTCCTTTAACCCCCACCGATCGGACATTTCAGCCTGCACTCAGATTATGTGCATTTATGTCTTATTTCTATGGGTGGGGTCTGGAAGAGTCCATTAGTGAGTTTAGCTCATAAATTTTGGGATTAATTTAGAAACAAAACTACTTGGAAGAGCTTTTAGTGTGCTGACAGTGTTATATGTTGAAAATATCTCCAATTTATATGTTTTTTTTATTTTATAACAATATATTCTTATACCAGTTTACACTTTCAAGTGTTTGAGGCTATGGGTTTTACCAATTTATCATTACATTCTTATATTTTATGTTAATTATATATATAACTATTTTTTAGAAATATATTATATGAATTATACTGCATTTATTGCTATTTTATTACACTTTTTTCGATAGTCCATTTTGCCATTCTACTAACTATAAGTAACTTTGTAACTACATGTCAACTACATGTCAACTAATTCTCATTAATTTACAACTACATGTCTGTAACTCTCAGAGCAGGCTGTTAGGGTAGGTTTAGGGTTAGTAGAATAAGTTGACATATACTTGCGTAGTTTCTGATAGTCAGTATGTATTATGTTGTGGACTCATCAAAATAAAGTGTTTGGAGATATTAAGCACACAGTCTACTAATACTCTAATGGCTGCTAGCTGACATGTAGTTGCAAAGATACTTACTGTTAGTAGAATATATACCAAAGGTAAAATTCATTAGAATTTTTGCTGATTCAGAAGGAGTTACATCTAAATGTTTTAATGCATTATGCTTTTAATCAGGTGTAATAATTAATCATAAGATGCATTAATAATTAGATAAATTCATAACAGTTGTTACAGTTATTAAGGAGATTATATGATGCATTTTTAAAATGCATTAAAAGGCATCTGGATTTTAATGCATAATTAATGCATTAAAATACTAATCTATATATTTTAAATAAAGTGTTAACAGGGTCTTAGTTTTGCTGATAACTGTTTCTCATTGTAGTTTGTTAATAATCCCTTGTTTGAAGGTTTGTTCATTTGTAAACCCTGGATAAATATCATGTTTGCATCTTTACAAGGTAAATAACCTGGATTGGTCAACTACAGCACAATCAGCTTTTCATGCAATTTTGCTATTCACAGAGAGTTTGATTGATTGCTGAATCTGCCGTTTTGCCTGACAAACAAACCACACAAGAGTTAACTAACTTCAGTGGATTTAAGCTTGAGAAACTTCCCACACATGAAATGACACACTTCTAGGCGTTATTTATGTTTATTTGGTGCTACAACTAGTAGTAAAGCATATAAGATGATCGGTTCATCTGAGGCACTAGTGACGACACATTAAAGAGTTAAAAAGTTATATTTATTGTTTAAATTCCTTAAAATATGGCAATATTTCAAAGCTGATTGTTTGTAGTTCCTATTTTGATTTAGCAACAGTTGTAGAGTGAAACATTTATGCTAAATCCATGATTAGGCGTAATGTAAAAGGATTATTTAGCTTTAGGATGTAATTCCTGTATTATGTGAATAATTTCTTGATTATTTGTGAATTAAGCTGAGTCATTCTCGTATGATGTCAAGTCTTTCTCTTTCTCTCTCATCTGCTCCATTACTTCATTATTCAGTTCATTACACACTCGAGCCGTTTGATTTCTCTGCACTGGCCTCTTCTGCTGATGACACTCAAAGTTCACCGCACACACACACACACACACACACACTTATCTTCAGATTCTGCTCTGCAGATATTTTTGTAGTAAACCTCAGTTTTGCTCTTCGTAGTTATTTGTACAGCATATGATTTGTGAATATATTTAAAACCTTGCTGCTGCTTTTTAGATTGTCAATAAGAACATCAGTTTTTATAAATTTTACAAAATTACAATTATGGATTATAATATTGAAAATGTGTTAATAATATAATCGTAAAATATAGTAAGTAATATATTTGAACATTATTTACACAGAAGTTTTACATATTTGTGTGTGTGTGTGTTTAAAATGATGAAATATTGGATATTTAAAAACTTATTTTTTTTTTAAGATTGTTTTTAAGGTTTAATGTTATTTAGGCAATTAAAATTAAGGATGCAGAATTAAAAAAATATATATATAAATAAAAATTTTAGACTTTTACCACTTCTGAATGTTGTGCACATAGGTAAAAAGTGTGTTCTTGTTGTGCTCCAGTTTTATAAGCACATTTGTTAAGCATCCAGCATTGTGAAATCAGTCTATTATCTGTCCAGATGTAGTTCTGTTGTCCCCGTAAGCCTTTTGATTTTGTAAAGAGCTTGTGTCTGTCCACACGTGCATCTGTAACAGATGTCCCATCTACTGATCTGTCTTATGCAACACACAAATACATTTTAAGATTAGAGTATTAAAGGTTAATTGCATTATATTGTAACATGACAACATGCAATGTTCATCCAACTCAAATTCAGTGTGTAACTGGTCTGCCATAAAGAAGGCTTTTAAGGCCCACTAAGCAATCAATGGAACATTGTTTTGAGCAAGAGAAAAAAAATTAAGTTAAAAATAAATAAAAATTGTGATATCAACCTGTAATTTTGAGAATTGACTCTTGTTGAGCATTCCATATTACAATGTGTAGGATATTTATCTCGTAAACTATCTCGAAAAAAGTCAGTATTTTGAGATAAAATGTTGCAGTTACCCTTTTTATTTAGAGAAATGCAGTATTCTGTTATAAACACACTTTACTTTCTTTACTTTCACTTTCTCAATTGTGAGATATTCATTTAGAATTTAATTTAGAATTAAATTGCTTTCCGTAAAGCATATAGTATTGGGATTATATAAACACAGAATGTGGAACTGCAAGAGACAGAATCAAAATCGCAAAGAATAATGTAGAATTGCAATATTTAAATAGAGACAGTAACATAAATGCAGAATTGTCAGAGACAAACTCAGAATTGTGGGAAATAAACTTTGAATTGTAAGAAATAATGCAGAACTACAAGATATAAACATAGAAACGGAGGAAAAAAACAGAAATGTGGGCAATTTATTTAAAGTAGGCAAATATAAACTCAGAAATGCAAAATAAAAACATAGAATTGTGATATATAAGTGTAGAAATATACATAAATGGAGAATTTTCAAACTCAGAATTGCGATAGATTAACTCGAAATTGCAAGAAATAAACTCAATAGAGAGAAATAATGTGAAATTGCAAGATATAATTGCATATAGAATTAAACAGAAATGCAAGCAACTTAAAAAAATGTAGAATTGCGATATATATATATGTGTAAAAATTTACATAAATTCAGAAATACATGCAGATTCCCATGTACCGTATATAAATATAAACTAAAATAATGTACAATTGTGAAATATAAACTGTGAGAGAGACGGTCAGAAATGTGAGATAAGGAATTAGCATTTTTACTTATTCTATGAGGGAAGCAGGCTTGTGACTTTCACTTACACAGCCTTCCATGAGTTGCACAGCAAGCTATAAGACTGGGCACAGACACTAAAATACCCCTAAACTCTAATTATTGTAGAAAACCTTCAAGGTCATGCCACTGATCATCCGTCTGTTCTTATGATTTAAGTGCATGTTTCTTCCTTCCTCACTGATAATCCTGTGTACAGTGTATTACAATGTAGAACACTTATCTTCACATTACTGGGGTCTGAAGCATACTCAGACTCAGCTAATTGCCTGCGATGATCGGTAGCTGGAGAAATGCGATGAGCCCAAGCACTCGTGAAGGAAGGAGGAACGTTAACCACGACACAATGGAGCAGTGAGTCTTCACACTGACCTATTGTGATATAAATCATGATGAGCACAGATGAGTGTGTGTCTCAGGAGAGCATGACATGTTCACACACACGAGTGACATTCTCATGAAGCAATGCGTGGAAACACAAACGCGTTTAGGGAAGCTGGATCACTTCTGTTCCAGTTCACATACTGCAACTATTGTAAACAAAACGTGCTTCAGTGTTTATGGGAAATTGCATATATGCAGTGTTAAACTATTCTTGCATAAAATATGTATGCTGTGCACAATGCACTAATTTCTGTATTACATGCTACTGTATCCCACAATGCAGTTTGTTAACTTTTTCCAATATAAAGAATAAACTTGAGGTGGTAGCATTTTTAACATCATTTTATCATTTCAATTATTTTCTATGTGTGATGGTGTTTTAATGGTATTTGAAAAAAGAAATAAATGTTAGAAGCATGAGAATGTAGTAGTGATATCTTGAGAATAAAGTCTAAATATATCAGGAATGATCATCTTATTGTTATCATATTGATACAACTTTGTCCTGGTCATTTTTATTTATTCTATTATTAACTATTAGTAATTTAATCGTACAATGGTAAGTGAACACGCTGAATTAAATTTAGTATAATTTATACATATGAAATTGTGTATACTGTGCAGTATTTGCTAGTAATACATACTATCGCAGAAAAAAAAGCATTATGATTGTATACCGTTGTGAAAAAGGGAACGTTGTGTCCTATAAACAATAAAGAACGTAAAGCACATCCCGTTTATATATAAATATATCAGTACTACAGTAAAGACACATTAAATTGATCAAAAATGACAGTAAAGACATCCATAATGTTACAAAAATGTATCTGAAAGTACTATGTATTATTATGTATGTATTGTTATTTAAACAAAATAATCAGCAGAATTATTATTTGTTTCAGAAATGTTTTTTGAGCAGCAAATCAGTGTATTAGAAGGATTAAAATATAACTATTTTAGAATGTAAATTTAGAATAGTAGTTTTTATTCACTGCATACAGCAAAAGACAAGAACAATATGGTATAATGCTACCAGACCTTCCAGGGCACTTAGTGTCTTTTGTTTTATTGAAAATGCACTCATCAAAATCACACCGCATCGTTACTTAAAGCTGTTTCTGTTCAGTCATGTTTTCATACTGTCTGGATTTCTCAGTGATTAATGTAACTCTAATTACGAGTTTAATCACATGAACATAATCACAGTATTCAGTTTCCATGAGCTTGGGCTTAACAGCACTGCTTTAATCACATTATAGAGGTGCATGTAAGTCGTCGGTGTGAAAACAGAGGGACAGAGGATTTTTTGATGGTTTACGATGAAGCTTGCTGCCGTCCTTGATCGTGTTTCAGACGAGGAATATTGATGCCTTCCCTGCAAAACTAAGCGCACCCATGATGAGCGGCCTCTTAATGAATCCATTGCCTGAAATGGAGCATAAAAGTCACCTTCACCTGTCCAGGAGTTTAATCTATATGCTGCTATTCTTAGAGATGGCTGAGGAGACACGGTGTTGACTCATGGTGAGGGACGGGCTGCTTTTGCATGTTCTGGCATTTCTAATGACGTCCTGCTGCCCGAGGATTATCTGACAGGCCTGTGGAAGTCAGCTATGGTTGGAATAGCATGCTATCGTAGTAATTTTCATGTACGGTATGCAAAACATGCAAATGTTCAGTATGCATAGAAAACTAG
The DNA here is from genome assembly GCA_032353835.1 of Enteromius viviparus. NCBI lineage: Eukaryota > Metazoa > Chordata > Actinopteri > Cypriniformes > Cyprinidae > Enteromius > Enteromius viviparus. Next base: position 334,637 of record JAUCNO010001664.1, on the reverse strand, counting down.
AATGGCAAGCAATATTGGCTCGGATATGACAATCAGTGAAAAATACTGTACTCCACAATACAATAGACTCGACTCGACCTTGAAACAATATTAAATCTGAATTATATATAGTGCTTGGCAACAATGAATTGTGATAAAAAAATAAAATTGCATCTAAAATAAAAAATTTTCTTTATATAATGTATTTGTCAGAAAAATATGTACATGTATGTATTTATATTCATATAATTTCTATGATATATAAATATATTTTATATATAAATATAAAATATTTTTCTTAAATATGCAGTATAAATGCATATGTTTATTATATATACAGTGAGGTCAATAAGTATTTGTGTAACATGTGGTCCAGGAGAAGGAGGACGCAGGAGTCAAAAATGTATATAAAATAAAAAGACTTTTAATAATATAAACAAAAACATGGAGCAGTATCCATAAACGAAGTTTTCAAACATAGAACAAAACATCCATTACATATATTGACCGACAAGACAGAACTCAAAAGGCACAGTACTTAAGCACAAACACTAATTACAAGACAAGGCACAGCTGGGAAGAAACACACCTGAACAAAATAGACAATTAAGGGAAACTGGGTCAAGGAAGGCACATGGGGAGACAAAGCACATGGAAAGACAAAACAAACATCACATGACAAAAGAACGCAGACAGAATCAAAAACAGATCAAGAAATACATAAAACAAAGAGCAAAACAAACCATGGATGTTACATTACCCCCCCCCCTCACAAGAAGGCGCAACAGCGCCGTAACAAAAAAAAACAAAAATAGTAACATCCAAAGGGGCGGGAGGGTAGGCGTCCTGGAGGCAGGTAGGGGTAACACAGTCTCGGGTTGCCTCCAGGACGGATCTGGAGCCGGCGGAAGCCGGCGTGGTTTGGGAACCTCAGGAGGCGGATCAGGAGCCGGCGGAGGCCGACGTGGCATGGGAATCACTGGAGGCGGATCTGGAGCCGGCGGAGGCCGGCGTGGCATGGAAGCCACTGGAGGCGGATCTGGAGCCGGCGGAGGCCGGCATGGCATGGAAGCCACTGGAGGCGGATCTGGAGCCGGCGGAGGCCGGCGTGGCATGGAAGCCACTGGAGGCGGATCTGGAGCCGGCTGAGGCCGGCGTGGCTCGGGAGCCTCAGGAGGCGGATCTACAGGGATCCAGTCCCACACATTCAGCCCACCCACCCATTCCCTGACAATGTCTATATAGCCCCCCCCAAAAAATTTCTTGGGGAGGCTACCCAGCTTTAAAGGTTCCGGTACAGGTGGGTGAGTGAGTTCTAGGGTGTGCCCAGGCGGTACAGCAGACTCAGGAGGCGGCGCTGCAGACTCAGGAGGCGGCGCTGCAGACTCAGGAGGCGGCGCTGCAGGCTGTGGCTGCGGCTCTGGCTGCGGTGCTGGCTGTAGCGTTGGAAGTGCCAGCTTAGGCACTGGAGACTGCCACAAGTCCAGCACTTGGCAGACTGCAGGCGTGAGTGCTGGCTGGAGCGCGGCAGGCGCGGGGGCTCGCTGGCGCACGGCAGGCGTAGGTGCAGGCTGGAGCACGGCATGTGCGAGTGTTCGCTGGCGCACGGCAGGTGTGGGTGCAGGCTTGTGCACGGCAGGCGTGGGTGCTCGTTGGCGCACGGCAGGTGTGGGTGCAGGCTTGTGCACGGCAGGCGTGGGTGCGGTGATGGACGGGTTTAGGGCTATAGTGGGAAACAGCTCGAGCACATTGGGACAGTATGAGAAGGAGTTGGGCTCGTGGTGTGCTGGAGTGTCTTTCTGCTTTTGGATGGGTGCTGAACTAACCTCAGAAAAATCAACAAAAAACTTGGAATTCTCAAACTCTAGGATTAGATTTAGAAAATCCATTACTGGAAGATCTAGATCGCTTTCAAAAATTAAACAAAACAATTCATCTCTTAATCCCATCCAAAAGCAGTAATTAATCACTGAATCACTCCAACTCACCAGGTGTAACACGCTCAACAACTCATTCACATACTGTTCCAATGGCTTAGTCCCCTGTTGGAGTTTCCACAAAACTTCAGCCGCCCTATCCATCTTGCTGTATTAGGTCCGTCAATCTGTAACGTGGCGTGTCACGTTGTTCAAGGAGTACGAGGAGGCGAGAGTAAAATAAACAAAAATACTTTTAATAATGAAAACAAAGTGTGGAGCAGTATCCAATAACGAAGATTACATAGAACACGAGCAGACAGACACCAAGGCTACGTTCTGGGTTGACGGACGGGGATACACTGAAATGACAAGACTTAAGTACACAGACACTAATTACAAGACACGATACAGCTGGGGAGAAGCACAGGTGAAGGATATGATCAATTAACAGACACTAGGACAGGGAAGCACATGGGGAGAATAAACAAAACATCACATGACACGGAGACTAAACCAAGTACAAAGAACAAAACAAACCAAGGATGTTACAGTGTGTGTGTGTATGAATCTGTAAAGCTTCATTTTAAATTGAATTTCATTTGAACTATACATAAATAATTACTTCTGTTGTTATTACTTCAAATGCCAACAATGTGTTTATAATGTATTTATTTACAAATAACCAAATTTACAAAATTTACAGAAAGTATTCATGGTAATTTACACATAAGTTACATTACAAAAAGAATAGAACTCATAGAACTTTGGTTTTAACTTGAATCACAAAAATATATTTATATTAACATATATTAACAATAATGTTAACCATTCTCTTCTGTCTCCACCAGCTTCCACTCACTCCATGTTTATATTATTTTATATATGGATATTCTTCTTACAAAATTGCAACATTTTAATAATTGCACTGCGACTCAGTTCATGTCTATTCTTAGTACACCATCACATTACTAATATATTTTTAATAAAATGCATTTAAATTTACAATGAACTACATAAAAGTGTAGTAATAAGGCGTCTGTAGCACACCTTTAAGCAATTAATTTACAACACTACTTTATCTGACTGCACTTAAAATCAATTTAATCTTGGTGCTTATTAGTGTATTTATATTAAAGGAATAGTTCACCCCAAAAAATGTCAAGCCATCCTAGGTGTATATGGCTTTATGCTTACAGACGAACACAGATAATGGGGTTCTTGCAACCAAAATATTTATATTTTTAAAATTATAACTGACTTCCAGCAGCGTCCAATTCTGGCTTCTGACTTCACATATGACAAAGCTTATTTAAGTTATAATTTAAAAAAAAAGTAAGTGTTTTTGTTACAAAAACCCATCGATCTGCTTCAGAGCATGTGATAAACCCCTGAAGGCGTATAGGTTAATTTTAACGTAGCAGCTATTGCAGATATATTTAATTTAAGGAGCTTCACAATCATGGTCACCATCTACCAGCATTACCAAGCTTGGAAGAGCCAGGATACATTTTCATTCCAACTGTGTTCGTTTGAAAGAAGAAAGTCATACACCTAGGATGAACTGGGGGAGTAGATTATGGTGTAATTTCCATTTTTGGGTGAACTGTTCCTTAAAGTGTACTTAAACAGCACAGTTGGAAAAATAGAACTATTACATTACTAATGTATTTTAAATACAATCAATTTCATTTAAAAAGAGCACTAACTTTGAGCAGGTTTTTTTTAACCATTAAAAGCAGTCTACTGTAAATTGTGAATTCTCATGTGGCTTCCTTGCTGAAAGAAACCCTTTCCACTTTGTTGGCAGAGGTCTCAAACACAACTCCTGGAGGACCACAGCTCTGCATAGTTTAGCTCCAACTCACACCAGCTTGGAAGCTTCTCGTAATCCCGAAGAGCCTGGATCAGGTTGTGTTTGATTAGGGTATGAGCTAAACTGTGCAGAGCTGTGACCCCTCATGAATATAGCGTGTTAAGACTAGGGTTGGGTATCGTTTAGGGTTTTTTCGATACCGGTGCCAAATCGATACTTTTAAAACGGTTCCGGTGCCT
>JAUCNO010001664.1:309122-326528 GCA_032353835.1 Enteromius viviparus | reverse complement strand
TCATCCAGTCTTTTATATTTTTAACACATTCTGTTAGCTTCGATAATTTAGATGTTTCATCTGGTCTTGTTGAGATACATAGTTGAGTATCATCAGCATAACAATGAAAATTAATCCCGTGTTTTCTAATAATATTACCAAGGAGCAGCATGTATATTGAAAATAGTAGAGGACCTAGGACAGATCCTTGTGGTGATAACTGCGATGACTCCCCATTTAAGTAAACAAAGTGGAAGCGAGGAATTTCACTGGAATTTCACTGAGATAAAAAAAGAAATCAGTCCAAATCATGGTCAATATCCCCACATGCCTCCTCCATTGCCTGTAAAAGTGCTATGCGTTGATGGGGATGATAGTCATAGACCTTCCAACGCCAGGCAGAAAATAACTCTTCAGTTGGATTCAAGAAAAGAGTGTATGAGGGGAGGTTGAGCACAGTGAAGAGTGGGTGATCTGTAAACCAGTTGCAGACCAAAGCAGCCCTATGGAAACTATCATTGTCACATATGATGACGTATCTGGTCTCTGAACATTAGTGAGCTTGTCATGTAAGGTGTCCAGGAATGTAATAATGTGTGCAGTGTTATATGGGCCCAGGGTTATATGATGGTGAACAACACCATTTTGACTTATAGCTGCACACATAGTTATGTTACATCAACATGATGATCATATACTTTCCACCACCATGCTGAAAAGAATTCCTCGATTGCATTTAGAAAGGGGCTGTAAGAGTGCAGGTATAACACTGTGAAATAATTATGGGTGTTGAACCAATCTCGGACCAAAACTGCCTGGTGGAAACTAACATTGTCCCAGATGAAAACAAACCTGGACTGCTCTGGTCTGTCCAGCACAACCTCATTTAGAAATGCAACAATCTGTCCTGTATTGTAGGGACCTAGAGTGGCATGGTGATGCAGGACTTCTTGGACACTACAGTTTTTTTCAATTTCTTAGACACTTAAAACTTTCTCGAAATGAACAAATCCTTATACTCAAGGAGCAAAACACCGGCCTACATTTGCAGAACTGTAAGCACCTTTTCAGCTTCACACTTTTTGCAAAACAATAAACACAATTGTATACATTAGACACAAAAGTGTCAAATTCCCACACCTATAAGCCAATAGATGTTTTTGAGATGCACTACACTAGCCTGCCGCTGGCTGGCAAGAGCAGCCCCTTTAAAGTCAAGTCGGACACTTATAGGTCTCCGTAGTGACTTTTATGCAATGCAATATGACGTTTATGATTTGTATCTTTGTGTTGTAGTTAGCTATAGGACATTTTTCAAATCTAAGCACTTTATTCAGTGTATTGAAGCCTCTCACAACATCCATTAAAAAACAGCCTCTGGTCGACCAGTTTTTTACTCTTGTACAACAGGAATATATATTTACCATATTGCCTAATCTTAATTTTCATCATAAATGTTTTGTTGGAATATCAGATATTCCATATAAAGAGTGATTACATAAGGAACTTTTTAAAGAAATAAACAGGCAGCACATCGTGCTTGTGGTCACATAATCTGACCAATGAGAATAAAGTGTGTCGTCATCAAGCATTTTGCAGTACTTTGATGGCACATATTCATTAACCTTTATTTAACCAGGCACACCAGATTAAGAACAAGTTTCTTATTTGCAACTGTGGCCTGGCAAAGGCAGAGCCTTTAGGTAAAACAGCTTATAAAATAAACAGTTTAAGGAATATATACAATACACATAAATATACAAAAAAAAAAAAGGCAGAAATAATCACAGAAACGAGCAACTTAGTCTAAACAGCTGCACTCGTCTTTAAAGTGAGCCGAGATCCAGGATTGAAAAATAGACTTAGGAATGAGATTGTCCAGTTTTAAAGTTTTTTGCAGGTTATTCTAGTCTCTAGCAGCGGCAATCTGAAAAGACGACAGGCCAAATGTAGATAAAGCCTTAGGGACAGACAGCAAAATCAGATTAGCAGACCGAGTGTTATATCCAGAAGAAAAGGAATGTAACAATTCTTGTAAATAAGAAGGGTACAAGCCAAGAAGAGTTTTATAAATGACCATGTACCAATAAATTTTACGGCGAGTGTACAAAGACCAGTTGAGAGAAGAATACAGTGTACAGTGATGAGTTTTGAAGGGAGCATTTGTTATAAACCTAATAGCAGAGTGATAGAGAGTATCAAGCTTTTGAAGCAGGCATTTAGAAGCTGATCTGTAGATAACATCACCATAATCGAACAAGGGAAGTATGGTCATTTGCACTAGATTTTTTCCTGGCAGATAATTTAAATGCAGAACGCATTCTATAAAGGAACCAAAGTTTTGATTTGATCTTAGACTGCAATTTTTCAATGTGCTTAGAAAAGGACAGAGTGGTATCTAGCCAAATACCCAGATATTTGTATTCTGTGGTTTGATCCAACGATGTCCCATCAAGGGAGCAAATACTTGGAAAACGATGTAATACGACCTTTTTTTCCAAACCACATAATTTTAGTTTTAGAAGTATTTAACTTAAGGTGCAGATTGGATAAAGTCTGTTGCAGTCTATTAAAACTACATTGGAGTTGCTGCGATACTATAGCTGGAGAGGGACCAGTAGAATAAAGTATTGTATCATCAGCATAAAGATGGATAGATGAGGCCATGACAGTATTAGCTACAGTATTAATATAAATAGAAAAAAGTGTGGGTCCAAGTATAGATCCTTGTGGGACGCCACTGGTGATTGTAAGAGGTTTGGAAAGAAGTTGTTCAAATTTCACTGACTGCAGTCTATCACTTAAATAATTAGAAAACCAGGACAAAGATTTGTCAGAGAAGCCAATATTGTGAAGCCTATCAATAAGACATTTATGATTAACAGAGTCAAAGGCCTTGGCAAGGTCAATGAAAATAGCAGCACAGTATAATTTAGAGTCCAATGCCAAATAAATGTCATTCAAGACTCTTAGAGTTGCTGTTAGACACCCAAATCCCGATCTAAATCCTGATTGAGCAGGTGATAAAATATTGTGAGCTTCCATGTATTCAGTAAGTTGACGATTTACAAGTTTTTTCAGAACCTTAGAGATACATGGCAAGACAGAAATAGGCCTATAACAGTTTGGGTCTGACCAATCGCCTCCCTTAAAAAGAGGGAACACTAAAGCTGACTTCCAAGCACAAGGGATTTGCGCTGTGTGTAAAGATAAGTTGAATATATCTGTGATGGGAGCAGCAATAATGGAGGCAGCAATTTTAAAAAAGACAGGGTCCAATTCATCAGACCCAGCAGATTTATTGGAATCTAACGCAACTAATTCATCCAGAACCTCCTCCTCAGAAAAGAGTCGCATAATAAAAATATGGGAAAGGAGAGGAAGTGCTGTTAGGTGAGGGAGAGTCGAAGGAGATGCACTAGAGCAGTTAGTTGGATTAATAGGTGAAGAAATAAAATTAGATGGATCAGTAGTAGAACCGGAAGTTATAAAATGTTTGTTGAGAAGCTCTAGCATGTTTTTCTTGTCTGATACTATAGTATTCTCTAAATTTAAAGAAGGAGGTAGCTTACAAGGTGGTTTATTTTTCATCTCCTTTACTGTATTCCAGAATTTTTTAGGATCAGAACTACTTAGAGAAAACTGCTTCTTAAAATAGTTTGTTTTAGCATTGCGAACGGCTTGTGAGGATCTATTTCTAAGTTGCTTAAAAGCCAAAATATCTGCTGGGGATCTAGAATGTCGAGCCTTGCGCCAAAGAATGTTTTTTTGTTGTAAAAGCACAGTAAGCTCTGTGGTAAACCACGGACTATGTCGGTCCTTTACTCTGAGTCTTTTTATTGGGGCATGTTTGTCAACAACAGGCCTAAAAAACTTAAAAAATAAGTACCACGCATCTTCTACAGTTGGAATCAGACTGATTATAGACTAATTACCATCTGCCATGTCATGTATAAAAGCTTGGTGATCAAATGTTTTAAAAACCTGTTTACAGTAGATTCGTGTCGGTTTCCTAATGGAGCAGCCATTTCGAACACATGCAGTAAAACAATGATCGCTAATATCAGAGCAGAAAACCCCGGAGTAATACTTTTGAGGAGAGTTAGTTAAAATAATATTGATTAGTGTAGCCTTGTCTATAGATCTGGCATCATACCTAGTGGGGGAGCAGATGATTTGATGTAAATTTAGCGCATCAAATTGTTGAATGACTTTATCAGGTGGTTTAGTCATATCCCAATTTAAATCACCAAGGAGCACAAATTCAGTTTTGATCAAGGGGGCCAACACACTGGACAATGTAGTCAAAGTAGAGGCCGGAGCTGATGGAGGACGATAGCAGCCACTGTCAAAGTAAAATTGTTAGTAAGCTCAATATTTAGAACAAGCAGGTCAAATTGCTTGGGAACTGATTTAGACAAGGTGATTGAGCACTTAAGATGCTCTTTAATATAAATTGCCACGCCGCCACCTTTAGAGGACCTGTCCTGTCTAAAAAAATTATAGCCAGATAAATTTAAGTCAGGATAGGAAATAGTTTCGGTAACTACCAGGAGTTCGGGGTTTGAGCTTTTGACCCAAACTTTTAAGTTTGCTATCTTTGGTAGGAGGCTTCTCGAGTTTATATGAAGAAACCCCAATCTCTTTTTAGCGCAAAAATCATTAAAGGACAGGTCGTTTGAGGCTGAGTCAGGACCAGGATTAACATGCACATTACCTGAGATCATGAGTAAAAGAACAATTAAAGCCTGGGCTAGAGCTTTTAAGAGACCACATTGTCGAGTCTTGCCCCTTGATCTTTGCACACAAGATGGTAGCTCAACAGACAAACATAAAATTCTCGTTGGGTAATGAATATAAACAAGTCAATATGACTCATTACAGAGAGACAATAATGAACACAAGTAGTGATAGAAACACATCTATATATATCACTAGGTATGTCATGGTCGTCATAAGAGTAGGAGATTAGATTTAATATAATGCTAGAGGAACATAAAAACAGTAAAAATATGCATTGTTCTTGCTGAATTGAGAACCACAGTAAATGTCAAAATTGTAACGGAGTTGCTGCCCGCAATATAAAAAAAATATATATATATAAATAAATAAAAAATACAAAAATAAAAATAAAATAAAAACTTGCGATCAGGGTGCAGGAGATATTTGCAGCCGTGGAACTAGAGATCCAGATAGCTTAGGATCCGTAGATTGAGCGACCAGAAAGCCGGAGAGCTAGCAGCCAGAGAGCCGGAACCAAAGCCAGAGAACTTACAGCCGGTTAGTCAGAGAATAAGCAGCCGGGGAGCTGAGAAGCTGGCAGCCGGGTAGCCTAGCATCGCTTAGTGTGTAGGATCGAAGAAACAATCGACTGCGTCAAAGCTCCGACTAGTCACGCTGGAAGGCAACAGAAAGCAGCGCCGAGCGCAGAAGTGTAACCCACGCAGCGATGAATCAAGCGCGGCTCAAGAACAGCGCGCGGCTCCTCTCGCGTCCTCTCCAGAGCAGATCAGGGAACATATAGGCCTACCATATACAGCTCTGGAAAAAAATAAGAGATCACAGTTTCTTTTGGGTTTTATTCTTTAAAACTGTTAATCTCACTAATAGAAAACAATGCATTTGTTTCATTTTTTTGTGAACTGCCTATGAAATTTTAAGGACAGAAGCAACTTGACGCTCACTGAATCCTTGTGCCAGTGAAGCTAGGATTGAGCCCTTTTTTCTTGATTCAGAAACTTTTCACTGTTTTCAGCTGTTCACATGTTTAGTGTTTATTTTTTACATTTCTAATTACATTTGAAAGACTTCTACTTTAACTCGTCAAACTGCAAGATGATAGTGTTAATTACAGCAGTGCTTTTTATACTTTTCCTGTGCAATACAATTGGATTGGGTGCTCACCAAACAAGTACCTCAATAAACAGAATGTGTATGTTTGTGTAGAAATTTAACAAAGACTGGCATGAAATGCTTGTCATACTCAGAGAGGTACTGATTTAGGAGTAAATTACAGTGGTCTCTTATTTTTTTCCAGAGCTGTATATGGTAGGCCTATATGTGGTGGAGGGCCAGCTGGACCATAAAATGCCAGGGCCGATTTTTACTCCCAGTCCAGCACAGCTAGCAACAACTTTCCCAGAGAGACGCCAAGAGGACCCAGGCCCCCCTTCCAGCCAGCCAGCCTGAATTTCCACGGGAGCCCACTGGCTTCCTATTCGAGGCCACATGCCTCCACGCTCTTCGATCTTATTCTACTCGCCATCCGCCAAAGCAACCCAAATGAAAGAATCCACATTACTCACCACACGCCGGCCCTCCGTTATTTTCCTCAGCCCGAAAGCAAAACAAAGCCCAGCATTGCCATCTCCCAATCGCAAGTTAGCGTGGAAATGCCTGGCGCCACCAAATGAAGTCATACGCAAGCCGCGTATCCATGATGCCAGCTCGGCATTTCTTTACTTCCCCACGGTCATGTAACGTATTTTAATGCACTTAATTCTCCATATTCATGTTTTGCTTTGACTTTTTAGCATCAGTTTCTGTTGACAGAAACAGAAAAAATATTTTCTTCTTTTTGTTCTATGGTGGGTTGCAAACCATTTTCAGGTGCATACCGCCACCGTACAGAGCGTGAATCAGAACGAACTAATCCCTTCTAAATCCTATTATTCAGCCCACTATTATCAATCTATATCACAGCTGCATTTACTTGTTTTCAGTAGTTAGACCATCATACTGCTTGTAACTGGTCAATGACTACGTTTAAATGCTTGCGAATAGCTCCAATAATCAGAGTAAGGACGTAATCGCATTATTATGTTTACATGTCAAGAACAAGTTTCACTCCCATTTACATGTTATTTCCATATTCTTATTCGCTAAGTGTGGTTAAGTTTCTACCGCATAACCACATATCCACTGCATAGGTCAAATTATGAAATTATGGAAAGAGCGCAGGTGCATTACCAAACCACCATCCGCTGCTTACATTTATTTGACATCTAATGAAAGACGCTTACATTTATATTCCATGCTGCGCAGCCATATCTGAAAACATGTAAATGCACCCAATGTCTCTATTTTGTCTGCTGAATTCTCATCCTACCCTGATACTAACTTCCCTTAACATCTGTTATCAGGCCTATCACAAGGATTCCATCCCGGTGTTTCCTGCATTCTCACCCAGTCCCATATTTGCCCTAACCTCCAATCCGCCACCACTGAACCCGACACCGTGGATACTCTAATCAAGAAAGTCCCGCCCCACCAAGTTTCAACAGCTCTATACCCCATAGTCGTCGCCGCCACCCTCTGGGGCAAAGAATGCACTTCTTCTTGCATTCTAGTTCATTGCGACAGTGAAGTGACAGTCCACTGCATAAAAAAACACAGCTCCCACTCCCCAGCCATCATGCCCTTGCTCAGACGCATCGTCTGGATTTCTGCCATCAATCAATTTGTCATTACTGCTAAGCATATTCCTGGTAAAGACAATACCATTGCTGACTCCCTCTCTCGCTTTCTGTTACAGAAATTCAGGATGCTGGTGCCAGATGCCGACTCCCTACCAATCCCAGTGCCTCCCTTTTCACAACTGATATTCCCCTAAATCACCCATTAAGACCGCTTTACGATCATTCTCTCAATGCTATGATCCAAGCAGTTGTCCCCAGAATAACCACATATCCACATATGTGGTTACAGTCCTACCTCACAGCCTGGAAAGTTTTCAAAACTTTCCACACTTGCTACAACCTCCCCTTCCCAGATTTTTCCCTACTATCTATCACCTCCTTCATTCGATTCTTTCACAATTATTACACGGCTCCGTTTCCCCTGCTATCTCCAATGCCCAAACCAGCCTTATTATTAAAGGTTTCCAAAGAGAAAACCCTTCCCGCCCCGAGCAGAGGCTCCCTATAGCAATGGAGATCTTAATTCGCTGCATCTCCACTCTCCGCCAAGGCTACTGCAACCCTCTTGTTTTCGGTATCCTAAGAGTCTCCGAATTTATTTCTAACCCCCTCTTCAACTTATCCATCCATCCCACCATTTCCAACCTTTCCATTTTACAACCACGAAACCATGGCCTTTTTCATTAAGCACAACAAGACAGACCAGCTCAATAAAGGTCACCATGTCTATATCTTCAAGCTTCAGTCCCCTACCCAACCTTACCAAACACTACGAGCCTTCTTAGCTTTCAGAAGCTCATTCGCCTCCTCTCCCCACGAGCCCCTTTTCACTGATGAATTCAATCAACCTGCTACAAGGTCTTGGTTTCAAAAACACCTCAAAAGCATCCTCTCAAAATCCGGAATCTCCCCAGAAAGATATTCCTCTCACTCCTTCCGGATTGGAGCCGCCACTTCGCTGGACCTCTGAAGCTTTCAAAATTACATCCGCTTAGACCCCGCTTCCATCCAGCTAGCCATGAAAACCCTCTCCTGTCCAAGCCAAAAGCCTCCAAAGATGTCCTAAGCACCCACCACATCTCCGCAGAGACTAGCTAATTGACTCTCTAATCCCAACACCACAGAGGTCAATCCTGCTACCTTCCACCGTCTCCGCAGAGACTTAGCAACCGCATCCTCCACAGAGGTCTATTCTAACCACCTCCACAAAGGCCAATCCCAAGCCACCTACCTTGTCTCCACAGAGACCTCCGCAGATGCTATTTCATACTCGCCTCTACAGAGAGTAATTCTTAGCTATTTACATCCCGTCTCCGCAGAGACCTAGCTACCACTACCTCATAGAGGTTCGTTCATACCCACCCCTGCAGAGGTTAATCCCCAGCTACTTCCATCCCATCTCTGCAGAGACCTACTTATTTACTAACCTTCCTTCGCCCAACACTCCTCCCTATTGCGCTTTTGGGGGGCCGCACTCTGGCTGCTGTCCTCTCTAATCTCTCTTGGGGGGCAGCCAGAGTTCGAACGCCAAACCAGCTTATCAATATTATATGAGGAAGCATGAACACTTGAAACCATATTAGTTCAAACATTATATACGGTTTTCTGAGTGGATACATCTGAATCACAAGGACAGAAAAGTGGCTGACATAGCATGTGAGTACTAAACTAGGTACATACACATTTATATTAAAAACATGAGTTAACAGTCAGTTATGTCTGTGAAGGTACACAGCAGGGGGAAAAAAATCATGTTTATTTTAGATCTGTTTGGCAGCAGCAGTATAAAGTAAATCTATAAATCCACTGCTCTCTCCTCTGAGGCTAGGACCCACTCTGGCGAAATATTTTGGAAGTTGCAATGTTCTATTTTAAGATAATGTGGCAAAAGCATGAAAAATGTGTTTTGTTTTCTTATTTTTGGGCTAATTTCAACGAACAGACATTCAAAAATAATCTCCCAAAGTTCCATTGTTCAGATAATTGAGTAAAAGTATTTAAATGACTATTAAAGTTAATGTTAAGTTATTAAAGTTAACTTAACCCCATAAGGTCATTAACCTGGTACTGGGAGAAAAATTGCTCATTGTGTTGATTTCACCAAGTACTGTATAAGATGTTCCTGTATCAACATTTCAATCAACCAATCAGAATTGAGGGGTAATTTCAGGAAACATCTGTTTTAGGCTTATGATCAGGGTTAGGTGCTTCTACATCCTTGTTAATCACATAACATTTCCCACTGATTTTAGGCATATATTTTAGGTAGGGTTAGGTTTAGAAGTAGGAATTGGGATAAGTCTATATTTTTGAACAGTAATGTTGATCCAGGATCATGTCTTACTTGGCAAAATCACGACGACCAAGATAGTAAGGGTCTAAGTCAACCCCACAAACAAGTCAGAGAATAATGATCAAAATAATCGCTACAATGAAAATGACATCTTTATTCCAACACAAGACATTTAGGTCATATTCCTGCTCCGATTACTACATCTGAGTGTTAAAACTGGACACAAACATTTGATCAGATTTTAGATTAGGTTGTTATCCTTAAAATGAGACTATTCTCACATCTCTGTGAGCTGGGATTTCCATACGGTATTCTAATTCTGTCTCAGATGCACTGATCAGTGCTTGCGATGGAGTTGAATGGTGTGGTTTCTGCTTGTTTGGCCTAAACACGTTTGCATTGATGGCCGTTTACGTTGTCATGTAATGTGTGATATGTCTAAAAAGCTCGGAGTCAGATCTGTCCAAAAAGACATTGATCAAATGCCTAGACCAGTGGTTCCCAACCAAGCTCCTGGAGGCCCCCCATCTAATGTTCCTCTTTTCAATCTCTCTCATTTTTTGTATGCCACATCTTTTGAGATTTAAAAGTCTTTATTTATTTAATTTTATTTATCCTCCACAAGATACAAAATCATTCGTGCCTGGTCACGTCGAACACGTTGCTGAAGTTCTTCTAAAGATCTCCACGTCTCTTTAGTTAGTTTGATTGATCAAAACGCTCAGCACTGGTGTAACAGTGCTTTAACAAACACACTGATCAGGTTTGATTGCTGCTGGTTTCATCAGTCTGACTGTCTGATGTCTGGCTAGTTTGAATGATGAATCATATTGGATCTGCTCTATGTGTGAGACAGGAGCTGCTGTAATGTTCGTTTACTTTGAACTGAAGATGGATGGATGTCATCCGGCGGATCTTCCTCCTCTGCATCTCTAATGTTCCTCTTATCAATCTCTCTGTTCTGGTTTCTTCTTCCTGTTTGTCATTCCAGCACACAAATGTATGCACAAACACTCACGCTCTCCCTAATGACACCATCAACAGTAATGTATCCTTACCATCAGTCTTGTGCTCAATTTAGAGAATCACGGAAATGGGATTTACAGCACTATTAGTGCTGTAACTCCCAATAATAATAATTTGACATACATATATACATACACACACACACACACACACAGGTGCTGTCAAATAATTATTATTGTTAATTAGTCACATAATATATGTGTATACATACACAATAAAATATATAAAATTTACACATTTTACAAAATATGTTATTTTTATTTATGACATATACATATTCATTTATTACTGTAAATGTCTGTAAAAGTGAACAAACACAATGATATACATTTTTTTTTTTCAAATTATACTACAAGATTGTTGAATGCTTGAATCTGATTGGCTGACCAACGTTCTGTTGTGTGCAATTATTTTCAGGGAACTGCATGGAGAACGTAGTTCCAGGCAGCTTTTTGACCGCATCACAGTTCCATATCAGATCACCTAATGGTTTCTTTGATTTTAAAGGTCTTACAATCATAGATACTGTATACATGTCTGTACGCTTCCAACAGCAAAATAACAAAAACTCACAATGACACCTGCCAAACAAATAAATATAGTATGTGTCACGCTCAGACAATACAGACAACGGGGAATACAGTAAGTTCAACAGGTACTAAATAAATACTGTAGGTCTTCAGCGTTTCAATAAAAGGTGATGTGAGCAGAAACAGGATTCAACATAGGAACATCGCTGGTAAGCATTTTCAGGTAAGTCTTTCAGGTAAGTATTTCAAAGGTTGGGAGCAGAGAGGCAGGAACACACAGGTAAGTAAATGGGAAGTATACTCAGTCTTTGAACGTTCTTAGCACAGAGTCCTTTCAGCCACCTAATCCACTCAATACATGATTCAGACAGAGAGCACACAGCGATCACCCAGGTAGGCAGACGAGGTGAAGATAGAGCAAGCGTCTAACCTTGAGCTCAGCCGTTGAGTGTCTCTTGTAGTGCACAGTTGATTACCGGCAGGTGTTAATAATCTAGTGATTGTGATCGTGTGACTAGCGGCTGTGTGTTTTCTGTGGCTGCTGATCCAGGTTCAGGTGAAAGTGACGGTGTGACATTGTGATAAAAATGACAGCTCATATTTTGCCACAAATTACATTTTTTATGTACAGAAAGCATATATCTCTCCTGCTCTCTCTCCCTCAGAGATGCACACACATTAACATAATTTTGTTACCACTAAAAAAATGAACCTAATTGTACAGTGACAAACTGCATTTTGATGAAAAAAAAAAAAATCAAACATGGTTTATAATTTTTTTTTGTTCATTTAAATTGAAAGTAACTTGTTCAGATGACTGCCTTTCCTCATCGGTCTCACAGCTGTGCTGGTGTAAAATCTGCGTTTGTTTGAATAATATTCCATGCAGGTACACTCTAAAAAAACGCTGGGTTAAAATAACCCAAATTGGGTTATTTTGATAACCCAATGCTGGGTCAAATATGGACAAACCCAGCGTTGGGTTATTTTAACCCAACTTGTTGGGTTAAATCTTTGACCCAACACGTTGGGTTGTTTTATTTACCTAGACTATTGACAAAAAAAATACTACTTTGCTGGTTGAAAACAAACCTGAAATATTTAATAATAAAAGAAAATAAACAATAATCAAAGAGAATTACTTAAGACAACAAAAAAAAAGACTAAATGAATTTATAAAAGGATATTTTATTGCAAAATAAAAAAAAATACAATTTGCATTAATGTTAAAATATACATGTGTTTTTGTGTGCGTGTTAAGACAACTTTCTTCTTTATAAACTCAAATTTTAGAAGTATGTTTAACAAAGTGGCACGTAAAGATTCTAATCTAGGTAGTCTGACAAACTTCCTATTCATATAAACCCATGTTAATTTCAAACTCACAACATTTAAGATATACATTTTTATAAATAAATAAATACACACACATATATATAAATAAATAAATAAATAAATAAATAAATAAATAAATAAATAAATAAATAAATAAATAAATAAATAAATAATTTATTATGTAAGTCTGACAACTTTCCTCTAACAACCCCATATCAAGTCACAACATTTAGAAAGGGTTCTATACATTTTCAATTCATATAAACCCATGTTAATTTCAAACTCACTTAACATTTAAGATATACATTTTTATAAATAAATAAATACACACATATATATATAAATAAACAAATAAATATATATATATATATAAATAAATAAATAAAATATATAAATATATATATAATTTATTATGTAAGTCTGACAACTTTCCTCTAACAACCCCATATCAAGTCACAACATTTAGAAAGGTTTCTATACATTTTCAATTCATATAAACCCATATTAACTTAAAACCCATAAAACTCTGACATTGTAGATGAAGATAAATAAATGTAAATATCAAGTCACAACATTTCAGAAAGGGTTCTATATGTATATATTAATCTGACAACTTTCCTCTTCATATAAACAACATTTTAGAGAGGGTTAGTTGTTGTCCAGTAACAATTAACATGACAAATAGCTACGAAGCAGTCTTACTGCAGGGGATTCTGTTCCTGGTAGTTTGTAGACAACAGTCTGCAAAAATTCCCACACTGGTGCGCACTGCTTCAGAAAATGGATGTCCAACACGTAAAAAAGTTTAAAGAATGTGTCCACAGCACAGATAAGTGTGTTTCGCTGAAGTGCCTGATTGCCGACAACAACAAAGGCTTGATGGCAGTTACTGCAATCCCCTAGCCCAAGTGATTTTTCATCCAGCAGCAAGAGGGTCTCTTCATCAATTTGTTCCTCTTTAAAGACAATAAGAGAGAAGAACAGAAGAATGTGCCAAAATTAGCATAGCTAGAGCACAATGGGCTATAATTAATAAAAATAAAACAATAAAAAATACATTTGTATCTTATCTAAATAAAATGTACCTTTAAAAATTGGTATTAAGACATCCAAGTTCCATTCTTTCAGCTTCTCCTGTACAAAATCATCCATTGTCATTAGCTGTAAACTCCACACACTGTCAGTGAGAAAAAAGGGCAGAGGCATCATGCTTCTTTAAAACATTTAAAATTTTACAAAATGGTCTAATACATCCAACAGATGAGAATTTGAGAAATTTCAATACACTTAACTTTTGAGCACATACTTTTAATAATCAATGAAAAAGACAGCATTGCACTAGAAATACACCAATAAGATTTTTTTTTTTTTTTTTTTGGGGGGGGATGATTCTAAGAGATATTTAATATCTAAGAGAGAAACCTATTTTTATTTCTATTATTGTTAATAAAAAATAAAACCTTTTCATTTGAGCAGATATGCATTTATTTTACACAGAGAAACACATTGGATTATGAGAAAGACATGTCCAGTGCCTTCATATTTAATTAATAAACAACCCATGTAATGGACAGTTATTTTTTTATTTAAAAGACAGCTCAGCTCGAGGCAGAGGCGGGAGCAACCGCGCTCGAGCGCAGCACGGTTCGATTGGCCTAAGAGCCAGCTAAACAACCGCTGACAAAAACTCATATCTCAGAAAGTGTCTAAACAGATTATCAAAAAGGCATTGCTTACATAAATCACATCTCTTACGTATAAACATGTACACTCGCCTAAAAATGTACGGTATTAAAACTAAGTTTCGTGACAGAATAACCGTGTTGTTTGTGACAGTTGCCGGTAACGTTAACTTATAGGAACGTTTGCATTTAACACGACGCTCGAGTATCGACCTTAAACTAATATAAAGACACGTTAACTAAACGACTCACCAAGTCACATATTCCCGAGGAAATGTTGACCAAAAAGACGTTTTCAATAAATATTGAATATAAAGTAGACAGGAAAAGGCTGTACGTTAACGTAAAGGCATTCCTTTAACGATTAGCAAACCAAAACGAACAGAGATAGATTATACTTTTTAATTCTGTTAATGTAATGTGAACCGCCAAATTTGGTATATTTTTGCATTTGCTGGTGTACAGTATTAAGTTTCATACATTAAAAATCCACAAACCTACCTTTTCTGTCGTTGCTGAAGGACGGTTGTTCCTGAGCCGATTCCTGAGGTGATTCAAAATGGCCGCGAAGGTAGCGCTTGGCTTGTCGAGTAGGGGGAGTGGCTTACTCTCTTAAATGTCACTTAATTGGATAAAATCAGTAACCCAATGTTGGGTTACACAAAAACAACCCAACACTGAGCAAAACAACCCAACTAAATGACCCAACAGGCTTAACCCAGCAGTTGGGTTAAAAAAACAACCCAACATTTTTTAGAGTGTACTGTATCTGTCCTGAGATTATTATCATGCAAATCCATTGAGCTGCTCTTACATCGCACATCTTAGAGTTAACATATACCTCCTATTCTACACTTTTAAAATGTTAATAAAGACAGAATTCACAGTATTTTTATATTACTTTTCACAATAGCACAAAGAAAACATTTACATTTTAAAGTGAGGAAATATACCATTTAAGGGGAAAAAATATACTTTGAATTTGATAGCCGGAAAAAAATGGGACGGATTTTTCTTCATTCCACAGAATGTTTCCTCATAATTGGTCTGGGGAACATTTAAAACCAATGAAACTTCCCGTTAAACCACATTTAAAACAAGAGCAGCTTAGAAGGTAAGGCCTTATAACAATGTTATCTAGAATGGCATATCTGTAGGTATAACTGCATTTCTAATAATGTTTAATGCTCTAACGATGCTCTAATTACAAAAACAGGACTTCTGTCCTACATTCTGGGTTTGTCTCTGACTTCATCATCATGAGACTGTCTCTGGTTTTACATCTGCTGGTGCTTGTATCAGTCCTGTCACTCAGTAAGACTGTGTTCCTGTTTGATTTATAGTGATTGTAAAAATAAAGATTAAAAAAAAAACTGAATTTAACTTTAATGGCTTTATTTCTCTTTAACAGCCAGGGCACAAACAACAACTGCACAAACAGCACTGGCAGGTAACTATGGACCTTTGATTTAGAACCAGACCTAAACAAATCCAAGAAAAACCTGTGTTACATCTTTCATGTAGCATAGAAATCTTTTATAATTCAATGTCAACACAAAATAAAAGTATGTTCTTTCCTATTGTAATGTATAACTGAGTAAAACAGCTTCTCAAACAACAACAAATAAAATGTACGATGGGACTTGATTTGGTTCATCGGGAATAGATTGGATTGCTGTGGTTTGCTGTGAGTGACAGGTTGTTCTGTCCTCGCACAAGTAAACACTTCATCAGAACAGAGATGATGCTGCAGAGAGGGAGAGGAATTAAGAGTATGAGGGAACACAAATATATAAAAAAAAAATCTAAACCGTTTGTAATACATTTATAGTATTCCATTTAAAAGAAATTTGACTTTTATTATTTTCTTTTCTTTTTTTCCCCTTTAACAGGCATTACAACAACACAGTCACTGACAGGTAATTGCATTAAATTAGTAGATATACATTCATGTCAAAACTACCACAGTTACGATTTCTGCCATTATATGTCAAAGTCAGCCCTGATGTTTACTTCCAGAAAGCACAATTGTCTGATCTCAACCATAGATTGGGTTAATTAATGTTAACACGTTTAAATTGTTTAAGGTGCATGAGTGTAGATTATCCCACTTATAGTTACATTTAAAGCACAGACAAATTAAAGCTGATTGTTTTTATTTTTTTTATTGAAATCTAACCAAAATTGTAATACGTTTAAAAAAAACTAAAAGCATTGTTTCCATCTCATGTGTTCAAGAGAACATTGTTACTTCCTGGAAAACTGGCCTGAAATATTTAAAATACCAATAAAATAATGTAGTTGGACCACTGCTATGCAGAAAAATGCAAAACAAATGCTTTGATGTTATTGCCTGGAGTTTTCAAAAAATTGAAAACTAATCTAGATCTCATGCCACAATATGATTAGTCATTTCAATCACTTTTATGGTTGGTTTTAGACCCCTGCTACAAATACACTGTGCTGGATGATCCTCGGAGATCCCCAGACTATCTACATCCCCAACAAATATGTGACAGTGGTGTCAGCGGGTTCGATTGGTATCGCCTCTCCATTAATGGTCAGAATGCTCAGATGCCAACCACATGTGTTATTTACGGTAGATGTGGCACTGGTGTTTCAATGTGGCTGAACGGAGCACATCCATCGGTTGAGGATGGAGAGGTGACCCGAAGTGTCTGTGGTAGCTTTTTAGACAACTGCTGCATTTATATAGCCAGTTTTATTAAAGTTAAAGCCTGTCCAGGAGGTTATTTCGTCTACATGTTTCAAAAACCAACTTTCTGCAACGCAGGATACTGTGCAGGTAAGCTTAATTTTTGTTCACCAATATACAGCATGTTTTTGTGTCTGCTTTATACTGTGGAGGTAAATACTTTGACGTTTGTTTTGTACATATTTATTTTTGAATCTGATAATATTATTCATTTTATTTTTGTGCAGAAGTTAGTACTCCAAAGTCAAACTTGGCAGGTAATGTAATCCGTTATGCCCCCTACTGACTGCTACAGTTATGCACAGCAAAAAGCCCAGTGTTAAATTAACTCTCCCGGGAGTTTATATGATTCCACACTCAAGAGCCTTAAAAGTAACACTGAAGAGTGTCAGATTAACACTGAGACAGTGTTACACGTAATGAGATA
>JAUCNO010001664.1:294131-306057 GCA_032353835.1 Enteromius viviparus | reverse complement strand
GGGCGGAAATCCCCGCGGTGTGCTGATGAAAAGGGTCCGGCTGGGAACTAGAATTCCGGCGATAGTTCCCGCTGATGGCGGTCAGACGGCGCCACAGAGGACAGCCCTACAACACAGTCTTTTATAGTTATGTTTCTTATCTTATTTTTAGTTTATGATTACTTAAACTAATGAGATAGACACAGCCAAGCTGCATCAATCACAATGTTTAGACTACATTAGGCAGACAGCTGAACAACAGAACTACAGAAACGTAAGTTAGCCGTTTACCAAGACGGGTTGTTACACATCATAACGTACACAAATACGTATTTTAAACGATCGCTAGAAAATAAAATCATCAATTATTAATCATACTTACAAGTACTGTAGAAGTTCAGAGCAAGCCAGATCAAATAAACTGGGTACTGTTCCATATTTTAAGACCAAGCGTTTGGTGAATATCGCGTTGTACTCCAAGATTGGAAAAGCAGTCATCAGTAAAATGACCTGAACACAACAAGCGACTGTACTGCTGAGGTGTTGTTAAAAAAATTAATTTTAACCATTTGTTCTTTGTAGATTCATCTTTCGGAAGGGCATATAAAACAAATTTACTCTCACAGGTTACAGCATCATGTTGACATGATGTAATCCACATGGAAATTGTACTGTTTGTGGGCAGGGCAAATTGTTTGCGACATTGAATGTGGGTGGACATTATGCAAATATGTTACTTGACGTGGATACGTAACCATTTAAATTCAAATTGCTGATGACTCTTTTAGACAAATGTGAGCCGACTTTTCTTTTTTGATAGACAATAACTTTATATCGACTTCACAACTTTGCAAATAGTTTATGTTTACATACAGCTACATGACACACTGCATGAAAGATCATATTTGAAAAGGCATAATAAAGGAACTTGGTCAAATGGTACCAGTGAACGGGCTCAAGTCCCCTGGGGTAAGCCAAATTTCTGTGATAAACAGAAAGTCTAGTTTTAAACACAAACAAACTTTATATTGTTATTTAATCAATGTAATAAGTGATTAATTATAATTGTTTAAATTAATATAATGTTATTAATATAATTAATAATTAATATAACTCATCTATTTTCTTTAAAAAAAATTTTTTTTTGAAAACCTGGGAAGTCATGTTTTTTACAATCCTTTTACAGTTTAATATGTTACCATAGTTATTAACCTACACTGATATGATATTATGCTGGTCATTTGAGCTAAAAAATCTTACAGATACTGAGTTTAAGATGACTTAATGGACTTAAGGTGGCTTAAAGTTTTGGTCCCTCAAATTTCTCAACGTGGACGAGTTACTAAGGACTTAAGTCTAATTTGTAGCAATGCTTAAGGGGACACTTAAATAGGAAAAAAATTTCGAAAGGCTTTCATCCAGCTCGGGCTGGGCCCCTTCTGGGATCTCTGGAGGCCATGGTGGATCCGGAGCCCTGGGAGGCCATGGCTGGTCTGGAATCTCTGGGAGGCCATGGTGGATCGGGAGCTCTGGGAGGCCATGATGGATCTGGAATCTCTGGAGTGTATGGTAAGTCTGAAACCCCAGGCCTTGGGAAGCCCTGGCAGTTCTAGGACATCCTCTGGCAGTGGTAACCAAAAGGCTGCCTTTTATAGTGGCGACTCAGGAGCGCTCTGCTGTAGTGGGGGTTCGGGTGCCAGCTGTGGCAATGGTGACTTAAAGATTGCCTGCGGCAGTGGTGGCTCAAGGGTTTTCTTGGCCGTAAACTATGAACTGGATTCCAGAACGGCTCTCCCTGCCATAAACTATGGATTGGATTCAGGATGCGAGTCAGGAACTGGATCGGTTCTACTGGCTGTGACTCAGGAACTGGATCTGGAATTGGCTCTACTGGTTGTGGCTCAGGAACGGGATCTGGGATTGGCTCTACTGGCTGTTACTCAGTAACTGGATCGGGAATTGGCTCTACTAGCTGTGACTCAGAAATTGGATCTGGAATTGGTTCTACTTGTTGTGACTCAGAAACTGGGTCTGGGATTGGCTCTACTGGCTGTGACTTTGTAACTGGATCGGGAATTGGCTCTACTGGCTGTGACTCAGAAATTGGATCTGGAATTGGTTCTACTGGTTGTGACTAAGAAACTGGATCTGGGATTGGCTGTGCTGGCTGTGATTCGGAAACGGGATATGGGATCAGGTCTACTGGATGCGATTCAGGAACTGGATTGGGAATCGGCTCTACTTGGTGTGACTCAGGAATTGGATCTGGGATTGGCTCTACTGGCTGTGATTTATAAACTGGATCGGGGTTTGGTTCTACTGGTTGTGACTCAGAAACTGGATCTGGGATTAGGACCTGGTTGTGGTTTTGGCCCTAATTTACCTCCATAATGTGTAGTTGTCTGGGGAGTTGGCACTGATTTGTCTCCATACTGTGTTGTATGTGGAAGTTGAATCCGCCTAATAGCTAGATTAGCTAGCCGTGCAATGGATGACGGATTCCTGGCCATGAAGGCGAAATCAGTTTTAGGTGGAGTTCAGATGGAGAAACCCAGGGATGATGATCCTGTAGCACTGAGATCCTTGAGAGGTGCACGGATGGCCAACACATCGGCTGGTGTTCTGCCGTCAAGGCAGATTAGAATCCACTGGGGATTGGGTGATTTTGAATTGGTTTCTGAAGATCTCCAAACACATGAAGATCAGCAATCTCTCAATCTAGTCCCGTTATGTCTGGAAGTTCCATGGGATGGTGGTAGCAGGCCAGATCCGAAACACTGAGATCAGAGCGACGTCATTCAAATCAACCTCCTCAGCTAATCGATAAAACTCCACAGTGTATTCATCGAAAGGAAGGTCCCGCATAACCAGGACGCAGTGGCGGGAGGTAAATTCCATATGTGTTTCTTGGTCCGAGCTTCTGTTATGAAGCGGACAGATGCAGATGGTAAGTGAAAACAAATATAAAGTTTATTTACAGATAATGAGTTCAATAGTCTTTTGGAGCAGTGCAACAGGTGAGTAAACTGAAGTCTTGTAGTTTGGAGTATGCATACACTGGAGACTTGATGGAATCCTTTTCCTTCTTTTCAGATGGAAGACAGCACTCAGATGGAGACCCACACCACCCACCACAAACCTTTGGAGACACGAGGGATAGGATCCTGGGAATCTGGAGAGACAATATACAATGAGGAGCACAAGGGGAAAATTCAGGTAAGTTATAGGTAAGGATACAGAAAATCGCTTGAAGTAGCGTGATTCTACTTCGCGGAAACTGTTTGTGTTGTTGTGTTGTGTTTGCTGATTTCTGAGATGGGGAACAGGTGGTGATCACAGGTGTTGGTGATCGTAGGTGACTATGAGAGGATGAGGGTGGAGCCCGGTGTGGGCGTAACAGAGGTCTTCCTTTCTACATAAAAATGTAGGTTGAAAAGGAATTGTATTCCTTTTTTTATTCATTTAGTCAAGATACAATTTGCTGTCAAACAGAAAAAAACCCTATTTGTTATTTTTATTGAAATGACAAAATGTAACATTTTGCTGTTAACACAGTGGGAAAAGTTTCGCTGATAAAAAAAAATACAGCATCTTAAAGTGCCCCTATTATGCTTTTTCAAGTTATTGTCTATCAAAAAGTCGAGTCGATTCACATTCACCTAAAAAAGTCGTCAACCTTTTTGAATCTTTCTCTGTTACCGAGCCACGTCACTAGGTAACATTTTGCATAATGTCCGCCCACGTTCTTTGTTTCGAACAGCTTGCCCCGCCCCCAAACAGTACAATCTCCACATCGATTACATTAAGTGAAGAAAATACTTTATCCAGTGAGAATTAATTTGTTTTATATGCCCTTCTGACTGAAGAATCTACAAAGAATGAGTGATTAACATTCATTTTTTTCAACAGCACCTCAACAGTACTTTTCCAATCTTGGAGTACAACAGGATATTTACCAAATGCTTGCTCTTAAAAGAAGGATCAGAGTCCAGTTTATTTGGACCTGCTTGCTTCTCTGAACTTCTAACTGTAAGTAAGATTAAAAATTGATTGTATTTTCTTGCAATGTATTTGTGTGCGTGATGTTGTGTAACAACCCTGCATATGTATTGGTAACGTAGTTAACTATTTTGCTAACTTGCTCTGTAATTCTGTTGTTTAGCTGTGGGGCTATAATGCAGTCTAAACATTGTGATTGATGCAGCTTGACTGTCTGTCTGTGTCATCATGAGTTTAAATGGCCCTGTTTACACGAAGGGAAGAAGCAGGTATTTCCCTGCGTTTTTGTTTCGCGCCAGAAAATGGTTAACGTCCTATTTAATGTTACATAGGTTTGGCATAGTTATTATTGCGCTCGATGGCATATTTATGCGGGTTGATATAAATAATTTAGTAATGGGGTAAAATAAAATCTATTTTTAGAGATAACTAATGTGTTTTTTGACCTTGCATACAAGTAAACCTGTTTTAAGACACTTATTAAACAATATTAGCCACCTTTAAAATGGCATAATAGGGGCACTTTAAATAAGCAAAATATGAACAGAACTGTTGGCTTGTAGACATTGCAAACTAAAATTTCACTTTTTAACTTTTAATTTACCATCCCTGAGAAGAATGTGGATTTCAGTGTCTCTCCTACAAAATAAATAGTATAAATGCAACAATGATAACTGATAATAAAGGGTCTTTTGTGGCTTAATTACTCCCACAGACCACTGCACTGAAGAACCAGTGAAGCACTTGAAGCTGTGTTATTGGTTTCTAAGTCATCAGTTGTGTCTTTAAAGGTTTTACGAATTATACTAATAACTTAAGTGTGCTTACTTATGCTTTTGATCTTGTCATAGTTATTGCTCTCAGTCAGCACAAATGCAATGTCTTCATAATATTCCAAAATATAATTCAGCATGACGAAATTAAAGTTCCACTGTGTCTCTATGGATATTTCAGTGAGTATTTTAGTTTGCCCTGCTGCCCTAAATTTTTGGAATATGTGACCAACTTTTTAACATAGGTTAGAAGCCCAGGGATCTCTGGAGACCAATATTGCAGTACCAAATGCACTGGACAGATCACAGGCACTGATCATGTTCCCTCCATGATCTGTGACAATAACAAAAATCTTTCTGCCCATTTCTTTCTCATCAATGCCAAATTTTCCCCGCCATTGAGGTGTTGGGTCAAAATGGGCAGCAAAAAGCATTCTTGAATGTACTGTAGCTCAGATTGCTCATTAACGTCATTGATGGTTGCCAGAAAAGAGGTGCAATGGTCTTGGTCCTGGCTTGTTCTCGGTTTAGACAGTCTTGTGTAAAACACTTATTAAAGGTATATAACCATGCAGAGCTTGAATTGTCCCAAAAGGCTTCATTCAGCATATTGATGAATCACATACTGTGATGATAAAGAGCACCGTCCCAAGTTCAGTTCACATTTATAGCTTTGAAGGGATTACTGATGTACTGGAGAGGTATCATAGTAACTGTATATTCTGGGTATTTCCTGACCTAAAGTCACGTACTAACAAATTTCAGTCACTTTGCATGATGTTCAGACAGACTGTCTATGTGGGTGGTTCTTGGCCAGATTAAGTTTAAGTTTAGATCAGTCAAAATGGAAAAGCGGTTATAGTCATAAATCAGGTTAGGCCAGCATATTAACATAGGATAAAAGAGAAAAGACACAGGTTTAGTAATCACATTTTCTGTTGTAGAAAGAATAAATTGCATTGAATGTGTTTCAATCTATGATAATAGCCTCATCTCTTGTTACTGGATGAGGAATAAGACAAACACTTTCAGAAACCTTTCAAAGGGTACTATGTACTTTATAAGTACTAATATGAATTTTTACAAATATGAACCATTTATGTTTAAATAATTTACAAATACATAGATTTTTTTGTTTTTGTATTTTCGTATACTGCTCCAGTGACAGTGTTACGGCCCATAACCCTCTAAAGGCTCGCTTAAGCTAAGTAAAAAACAAAATCAACTAAATGATACAGGCCAAACATAAAAAGAGTCACAACAACTGATACCCTTTGAAGACGCCTCCATTTATTAGAAAACTAAATTCAAATCAACTAATACGCACACATGCCCATAAAATAAAAATAATACACAAACGAATAGAAACAAAAAAAAAGACAAAAGGAAAAATCTTTGTTCGAAAACAAAATTCAGTTCACGGGAGAGCTAAAAAAAACCAGACCCCTTTCTATGCCTATTCTTAAATTAGGGTTCTTACCTGGCTACCGGAAAAATAAAATAAAGGGCAGGTGAGTCTTCCGATCAGCTGCTTCCCTCGCTCAATCCTTATTAACTAAAAAATGTGAACTAATAAATAAACCCTCTACCCGGAACTGAAACCAAGGTTCAAAAACGAACAAAAATAACTTAAAGAAAAATCTGTAGATAGAGCCAACAAAAATAGCTAAACAAAAACGGCCTCAACGAGACCAAACAAAAAGAGGCGCCACAATGGAACCGAAGAAACAGAAAGAGAGAGCGCCATTGACGCCTCGCAGCCTTTATATCCGGAATCCTTGATGACGCACAAAACAGGGAATCCCCCCGTCGACACCACCTATGGGCTCAGAATATAAGTGTCAGAAAAGTCACACATAACAGTGCTAAAATGGATCCCTGTGGGACACCTTTGAAAAAATGAAAATTCTGTTATCATTTACCTCTTAAAATTTTGTTGTTCCAAACCTAAACTTTTTCATGACTGAACCTATAGCTTATTTTTTGGACTTTGATATTTCTAATAACTTATGTGTACGACTGCTTTAAAGGTGAAGCTCACACACTGGAATTTAACTCTCGACAACATTTATGAAAAACACTCTTTTCAGTTAGTTTTTTTAGAAACTTTTTATTGCGGGTCTACCTCAATTAGGCTACTACCTTTCACACAATACATGTCTAAACATACTACATGTTATCCAAACTTTCCACAAAACAACAGTGCAATAGGCTTTACAAAAAAATAACATTCAAAATTGAGTCACGCAAGAGCCTTTCATTTACTTGTCATTGAAAGTAGACAGCATGGTAAAATGTATTATGTGTGCTTCAGGATGTGGAATGAATGCTCAGATGTTTTTGGCAACATTGTTTCCCTCACTCACTCACTCACTCACTCCTGCAGTTCTGGGTCAGTCTGACCTGCCTTTACTAAAGGCCCTTTTGAGGATGAATGACAGCGGATTTCGAACCAGGACAAAGCTCAATAAACCTCTAAAAAATAATGAGGGGTATAAAATGTGTTTTGCATTAAAGAGCTAACAGCATCCCACACTGACTATTTTATGTGTTTTTTCTGGAAAGTATGAAAGCCCACTCTACTTTGGTCCATCATTGTTTTATTGTTCTGGTCTGTTCTGCTTTGGGATTTCAATGACACTTTACAAGGAAAATAGGCGTATCATGGCAACGAGGATTTTAAAGCACTTTTAAAGAGGGGAAAGACTATATATTGGGCTAAAACACCAGCCTATGAACTTCAGGATGATGGAAGCAAGTTAACGGCAGCTCTGAACAGCTACTGAACAGCACATTTAAAAATGAAGCGGATGCAGATGTAAAGAGGTGAGTGTGTTTGTTATAATACTCCACTGGACATCAATTCATCAGGCAGAGCTGTCATTTATTAGCTGGACTGATAGTTTCTCTAAAATAATGTTTACATATTAATTCATATGGTTAAGTACAGGACACATCATAATGACTTTTTGAAACTCAGTACTTTCTTCTTTGTAGATATTTAGCAGAATGTGAAAGCATGTAGCATGTCAAGTAAAAATAAAGAAAAAGCTCAGAAACACAAACACATTTTTGTTAGTATTTTGAATTAAACTGTATTTTTATACTTTCACTTCCAATTTATTCAAAATTTCAATATTTTACGTCATTTATCCGAAATATGTCTATGTAGATTTTAAAATAACATATTTATTTGTTAATTTTATTGTATTCAGTTTTAGTCACTTTAGTACTGGTGTTAAGTTAAATGAACATGGGTAATTATCCCTTACTAACTATAGCTTAAAATAAGCTTAATGTTCCTTTATTTTATTCTACAGAAACCCATTTTTGATGATAATGATGATGATGAAGCCTCTATTTGTCACATACAATGTTACATGAAGTGAAATAGTACCCCTCCGACCATACATAAACATTACATTGGGGGGGAGAGACAGGTCAGTCGAGAAGTAGCAAAGGAAATAAGAGAAGCAAGATACATTTGGATAAGGAGGTGAAAAAACCCCTCCCAGACTACTTTCCCCTGAATTAATTTTTTTTTAAATGTCATTCCAACTTTTTATTTGCAACTCCATTGCAGTTTTACATTGCAGTTTCCAACATTTAAAGACACTTTATCATATTTAGGTGCACAAGCTGTGTCAGCAGATGACGTGATGATGGAGCAGGTTGTCAAGGGCACAGTAAACATCTCTGCAGCGGTGCAGGGAACATTACTGGTGTTGACAGGGACATTACTGCTGATTCTGCTGCACAGAGTCTTTACAGCCAAGAACTGGAGGAACCATTCAACCGTCCCAGGTGAGTTAAAACCTGTCAGATATACTGGGAACAACCTATCGACTGGTCATGCTGGATGTGATGTCATGTTTTCAGGTCCGGGTTGGTGGTTGGGTCTTGGTCCAGTTATGAGCTACAGCAGGTTTCTGTGGATGGGGATAGGCTCCGCATGCAACTACTACAACGAGAAATATGGCAGCATTGCTCGGGTCTGGATCAATGGAGAAGAGACCTTTATACTTAGCAGGCAAGTTCTCAAAAACATGAACATCATTCATTCAACGTTCCCAGATGTTCTGGCATGTTCTCACAACTGTATGAACAAATGTTTTTCAGCTACAAATATTCTTCCAATAATAATTGTTCAAAGTTCACTGGTTTTTAACGATAGTTTCAAAATGTTCCCACAAAAATATTATTTCTGCATTGTTCATGGAACAAGTTTTTCATGGAACATGTTCATCTTACATTTTTAAATGTTACCACTTGCTCAGGGAACGTTCTAGAACTCCATCAAATTCAAATTAACTTTAAAACCCTTTTGCAGTCTTCAGGGTCTTTTTCATCTAAATAGTTTGAGATTTAAAATAAACACTTGCTAGATATTGATTTTATATTAGTGTAAAAAAAAAGTCACTCTCAAGGTCTTCAGGGTCTTTAGAAACCAATAAAATAATTGGATTTTTGTTCTCAAATGTAATTCTATTATGTGTATTAATGTTTTTACTCCACATTTTGTAGTTTTTAGAGGACTTATATTTTAAAAAAGTATATAAAAATTATTATATTTCTTTTTACATAGGTTTGTATACAAAAACAGTTTATGCAAAAATGTTATACAAATTTGACATGGTTTAGTGTAAGATCTTAGTGTAATGAAAATTTTTATAAAAAAAAAAAAACATTTTTTACCAAATAATTGTGTTGTCTCTAAAGACCCTAAGTGTACACACCAAATAGGGCCACACAAGGGTTAACCCCTTAGCACCCGAGCATAGAACTAATCATTGAAAAAATTAATTTTGGCTTGTTTTGCATTTTTTTGGGGTGGGAGTAAACCAATATCAGTGGAATTTTTGAAATCGGACCAATTTTGACCATTTTAGGCAATGTTGCATATTTGCAACTGTGGACTTTCCAGAATCACAAAATCAAGTCATTTTCAGCATTCTTTTGGTAGAAAAGTATAGTGAAAGCTATGCTAGTACTACAATAAAAGTTACAGAATAGACCTTTATTGAACTTTCTGAATACAAATTGCTGAACGCAAACATCTCAAACAGATTTAACTGAAAAATCAATTGTAAAAGTAATGTAAGTAAATAAACATGTAAATGTAAATAAAAATATAAAATATTAATAAAAATATGTAAATAAATAATAATTTTGCATGAATAAATTCTTTAAATTAAAAAATGAATGTGTGAAACACATAAAACATGCAAAAAACAGTGTAAACATGTTCAGGTTTGAGTTACCTGAAAGGCCAGAGTTGCATATTTGCAACACTATTCAAAATATATAGATATATTCACTTTTACTTGGTTTCTTACCTTGAAGTATGTTATTTGGGTGTCTCAATTGGTCAGAGATGGTGAGCACATGCTTGACATAAAGGAAGCCATTTTGAAATCTGCAGTTACAACATCAGGTGATAGATAGAAACACTTCCTTTGCGTATTCGCAACTATGCTATATACAGTACAGGTAATGATATGTGCAAAAAAAATTGTGGAAGTCATTTTACTTTTTTGTCATTATTTTAGTTGTAAATAAGATTGTATTAGAAGAAAATACTCTTTTAGTTTATGTTAAGTGTATTTTTATGTCAAAAAGTCAGAGTATGGTTCTTTACAATTGTTTGTGAAAATGATGTGAAAATTGTTTCAGCACCATTTCTTCAGGGTATTACAGTTTAGTTTTAGTGGAAAAGTTAATTATTCTATACATTCATGCATACTTAAAAAGCTTTACTGATTTTTTTATTTATGCTATATTTTATTTTAAATTTTTAAATATTTAGCTTTTTTATGAAAGGTTAAATGAATGCTGTTTTTTTCATCTAACAACACAACAAACTTTATAGAATTCACTAATCTAATTAAGTTACA
The DNA here is from genome assembly GCA_032353835.1 of Enteromius viviparus. Taxonomy (NCBI): domain Eukaryota; kingdom Metazoa; phylum Chordata; class Actinopteri; order Cypriniformes; family Cyprinidae; genus Enteromius; species Enteromius viviparus. The sequence goes on along the minus strand of JAUCNO010001664.1, from coordinate 295,412 downwards.
CATTTTCAGTTGCACGTTGTTAATTTATAATTGGTATGTTTGTACAAAAATCCTAATTTACTCATGTACAGATTTAAAGAAAAAGACCAACATCACTCTACATACACTTACACTACATCAGATTTATTTGCCAACTTACAATGTTAAAATTCTCCTTACGTATTATACGTTATATATTCATTATTGCTAAGTCTAACTGAATCTGATTTGCTAAAGTTCCAGTTTGGTTAAAATGATTGTTCCTCTGAGTCTTTTCAGAGCAAGTATGTAAACATTATATAATGAATAGTTAAATAGCTGAGCAATATGAAGATGCATGCTTTATGTCTGGGGTCGGTGAGCTGTCATCTTGATGAGAATAGATCAGCTCCTCTGAAAACACACAAACATGTGGACCTCCAGATTATTGATTCTCTGCGTGATTTGACACTGGAGTCTCAGATCAGCGCCGGTGTTTGTCGTTTTGTTGTCATTGCACATGAGTGACATTTGGACGAGTCTGCGTTGGAAGTATGTGTGTGATTGCTGAGAGTGACTGACGCTGATGTAATTATTGTTGAGTGCTGACACCTGTTACTGAGCACAGCGCTGCGTGTTTGCTCATCTCTGCTCCCAGCATGCATCTGAGGAGGAAGAAGATCCATTTAACAGCCTCCGCGAAACCAGCACAATTTCACAATTTTCAATGATTTTCAGCTGAGGTAGCAAACAAAACACAGAATTGCATTAGCATTGGGCTATCAATTAAAAGTTTGGGGCTGGCAGAGACTTCTTTGTAAAAGAAGTCTCTGCACAGAAATTGTACATTTAAAATTGAACATACTACTCGACCGTTAAAACAGTACGTTCTATATAGTATATATACTATGCGCAGCACAATGTTCTGAATGTACTTGAAAGTAGAGGTGCATCGATCCAGATCAGCTGATATGTTTGCTCGTTTTGTCAGTAAAGCCGGTCCTGTAATCAGCGGCAAATGCCATCAGGTGCGTGATTTCACATTGGCTGTATATACTACACACAGCCGTTGTTCACTGACGAGGTGTGCAAATCCATGCTGATAATGAACATGGTTTTGCACAGCTCATCAGTGAACAGCGACTGTGTGTAGTATATACGGCACAATATTGGTCTGTTGGACTTGGTTGAACCAAAATAGGTAACACTTTATAATAATGTTCAGTTGCAAGGCAATTCATAAGTGGTTAATGATCAACTAATCATTTACTAAATATTCATGAGCAATTAATAAGTGATATGCTAGCAATTTATGTATGTTTT
>JAUCNO010001664.1:263462-283038 GCA_032353835.1 Enteromius viviparus | reverse complement strand
TAAAACTAATAAGCATTTTAGTCAAAAGACTAAGACTACGACTAAATCTAAGATGGTTGTCAAAAACAACACTGCTGTAGACCATCCTCTGTAAACACTAGATATGGTTGTGCGTGACAATCCCAGAAGATCAGCAGTTTCTGAAATACAATGAAATACCATGTCAACGTGCCTAAATGCATGAGTTGCCACCATGTGATTGGCTGATCAGTAATTTGTGTCAACAAGCAATTTGACAGGTGTGCCTAATAAAGTGGACTGTGAGTGTATATGGTTACAGTAAAAATTCTTTAAAACAACCTGAACTCACAGAATTGCGGGAAATAACCACATATTCTTAATAATTCCCTGTTAGTATCACGTAATCATCGAAAGTTCTGTGATGAGCTCATGTAAAAGATTCAAATATTGGGTTATGATATTGCCATTATTGCATATGTATTTGTGGTGTGATTTTTCGCTGTAAAGTTCACAACAGTTTTATTAATATAACTAAACCTACCATCCGTTAATAAAACACAAGATAGACCAGCAGCTACAACTACCAACATTATTTATTAAAAGTTTATTAATATTCTAATTCTTCCGAAGCAAATGGATTGATCCCCATCTCTCCGTCTGCCGTGACTCATCTGTGCTGCAGCTGCTGCCTCGCACAAATTTAAAAAATGCCTGCAGGAGAATCCTTACGTCAGCCTTGGTTAAAAAAATATTTTTGCTCTCGTGTGTCTCTTGACCAATCGCGTCATGCTGTTGTGAAATGTTATTGGCTGTTGTTTGTCTGGTGATCGATTTGTCATTCTACAGGATGAGAGTGTCTTTTGAATAAGAGTCAACGGGTTTACGGAGGATAATTTTCAGCGATTAAAACTTTGTGATTTACTTTCTTCTTCATATAAAGACATCGTATGTCTTCAGAAGGACTCGAAATGCAACAACTTGTTTGTAATTCTTTTTACTGCTTATGGTCAGTTTTTGCAATAAATACCTGTGACTGCGCTTTTATTATCTGTGTGTGTTTTATATTGTTCAGAAGTGGCTAGGTTTATGGTAAAGGTGGGGCTAGGTGCTACAATGAAAGTATATATTTTATTTCAAACGAATCCGGTTATCTGTGGGTGGATCACAGCTGATGCCTGTCACTGTCTAACATTGTATTCTTTTCCGTGGTAGCATCTTATATATATATATGAATTAAAGAGTTGCTCTGAATGGTTTTTAACACATGTGTGCCTCCTCTTGTCTTTTGAATTATGTTTATGGCTCAGGGGATGTTTTTACAGGAAGAACGCACCACTTTTTGCAGCTTAGCTGGAATAAATTATAACACTCTGTCTGGATCCTCCGGCTGAAGCCCCATTAATCTTAGCCGGGGTGACGCGTGAAGCCACGGGCCCTTCCACGAGATTATTTGCAATTACCAACAGGTCATGATGCTCTTCTGCTTCCAGCGGTGACTGTTAACATCAGGCATATACTGACACCTGCTGGATGATATGGAAAATACAGGCTGAAGAAATATTACATTTATCTTGTCTTAGCTAACAGCTATCTATCTTTCTGTCTGTCTATCTGTCTATCTAGAAACTTCTACAGATGGAAATATATTTATTCTGCGTCATATATTTTCATAGTGTCATAGTTTTCCATGTTTTCATTACGTTTAAACTGAACATGACAGTTTTCATATTGACACATTGTCACTGTGTGTGTGTGTGTGTGTGTGTGTGTGTGTGTGTTGGGATATTCACTCACACAAGCGTCTATTAATTATTGATCTGAGCGTGCTGCTCTCTTGTGACGGCACGCTTCACTCTAAAGCACACTGCAGCAGAGCAGTAGAGGACAGGACAGACCAGAGAGGTGTTTTACTGGAGAAACGGGTTAGAAACTGGGGCAAAAAAGACAGAAATGTCCTCCAGAGAGCAGATGGGCCAGAGCAAGGCTAGTGCACTTTAATTTTCAGCTTACAGTCTTAAAGTAGAAAAGGTTCATATATATATTTATATGTATGTTTTAGCTTTTTGGTTTATCCCCTTTGGCCATTATTCGCTTCAATCCTGATTTTATCAGCAAGACCTGAAAAAGAGAAGAGATACTCTGCCTATAATCATTTACAAAACACACACTGATGTGCTTTTTATCCTCTGTTTCTTCCAAAGATACAAAGACAAGCAATTATTACTTTTTGAAGGCCATTCACTTTATTTTACAGAAATTGTGTTTCATATAGAAAAATATATATATATTAATAAATATAAAAAGGTATAAATTCCTCATACAACATTTCATATGAAAGATGATTCAGTAATTTTGTTGTAGCCATTCACATCTCTTTATACTTCAGACTAACAACAGCGGTATTAAGAAACATCTGGATACTGACAATGTTTTAATATCAGTGCATTAATGTACATTTATTTATTCATTTATCAGTTGTTTGGTGATTTTAAGAATTTCCCTAAAGAATCAGTGCAAAGCAAAATACATTTTAATATTTTATTTGATAGAAATGACATTCAGACACGTTAAAGTCTGTCTTAAGTATCCAAAAACTTTTTGGGCTTACTTTATTATGTAAAAAAGAATGGAAGCAGCCAAATCTGTTCTCGTTCAGAGCAAGTTTTGGTGTTTGATAAACCTGTAAAACCTCAACCTTGGATCTTCTCAAAGGTTTCATCTCATCTGATCTGAAAAGCAAGCACAAAAGCAGTGGAGGAGAAAGCAGAAGGAGAAAAAGGACAGATGAAGAAAGGCTTTTAGGAAGAGGAGAGCAGAGTGTGCAGAAATGCACCGGCACAGCAGGGACACACAGGGGCCTCAGGGGGCCCCACTGAAGGGCTCTTAACATGCAGCAGGCTTATTTATGAATGCAGAACAACCTTATCATGGCCCACAGGTCATGTGAAGAGTGTGTGTGCATATTTATCTGCTGTGTGTGTATATATATATATATATAGTATATATAGTTTGTTCAGAAATATTCAAAACAAACCAGAAATGCTCTTTTATATATATTTATAAAATGTATTACATTTTTGTAATGTCCTAGTGTGTTTGTGTGAGTTTTGCATTTTGTAAACTAATACTGTAATACTCTTTCATAAGTACTTTAATAATATATTTTATTTGTTTTAAAATATTTATTGGACCCTGTTATACTCTGGTTTCCAATTGAGTCTCAAAATGGAGTCAAAGGGCATACACTCTGAAATCAAAAAAATAAGCTGGTTAATTGAAATATTAGTTTAGATGAATGTTTAATCAGTTAATATGCAGTATTTTATCTACTGTATATCAAGCAATATATCAGACATAATCAGTCGAAACATGTAATTATGTTTATGTATGTGTGTTAGAATAACGTAACTTTGTCAACTGTGTGCAGTTTCTTTTTTAATTGCAGTTGAGTTACTTTCTCTTCGTTTCAGTCCAGTTTCTGGTGCTATGGTCAATTTATTTCGAATTAATGAATTGAAAGGAGCCAGTTCTTAAATTAGAATTTTGCCCAACCCTGATAAGTAATTCTATTTTCTCTCTTTCCCTGTGTGTCAAGCAGAATCCTATCATTTGTCTCTGTAAGACACTTTCTCATTAGTCATCCCACTGTCTTTTGCTCTCAGTGCAGTAAGTCTGTCATCAAAGTGCAGCACACATCTCACAGCAGCAACAACAGCTCTCTCACACACACACACGTCTGCAACACAAAAATCTTCAATAAGGGATTTGTATGATATCTGTGTGAGGAACCCACTGACATTTGTCAGAATTTACTGATAATCTTGCCTCTGTGGTAAAGTAGCTTCCAGATATTACATGCAACAGCCAGAGGTGTCATTGACATTAAAGAATTGTTCACTCACAAATGAGAATTTGCTAAAAAGGTCTTCACCCTCAGATGACATTGATTTGGAGAAATGTAGCATTGCTTCACTTGCTTTGCAATGGATGCTCTGCAGTGAATGGGTGCCGTGAGAATGAGAGCTGACAAATGCATCACAATAATCCACAACCCCTCCACTTAATGTCTTGAGCAATGCACCATTAACATGTTTTTGGCTTTGATCTGTGCAGTAGACACAGATCACACAGCTTTTGGCTTATCAAGACATTAACTGCTCGACTGCTGACGAAGAAACAAATTCATCTACCTCATCTCGGTGGGTACACTTTGGGTGAATTGTTCCTTTAAATCCCAATGAACTAGAAAATAGGTAACACACAATGCATATGGACTACTACTGTAATAAGATAAGACTATTTATTTATGTTTTAGAGCTGGACAGCATCATTTTCATTAAAATGATTTTGCTTCTTGATTCATTTGCTACTTTAAAGCATCACAATTCACAAACATTATGTCAACTTTAATTTCTTGCATGCACTCAATCTCATTTGTCAGTTTACTAAATATGTTTATACTGAAACTCCATGAAAATTTTCCACTAGCATTAACATACTGTAGCTTTGCTAAAACTGGGCCAGGGATTTCCAGTTCCCAGCATGATTAAGATGGAAACGAGATTCTGTTGTCAGTTTTAAGGGTTACGGTGAAGAGTGGGGGTTTTGTTTTAGGTTCAGGATATCTGCATCAAGAACATCTATATCTACAGTACATTTCACTATTTGGCAGACACTTTTATCCAGAATATGCCTCCATTATTTACGGTTTTATTAGCACTTTTGCATAACTTGCTGTTTAATATGCCCACTAATAATGAGCTGCTGGGCTGCTTTGATATTTAGTGCCTTTTTTATGTTTTAGGTTTCTCACACACAAAGTGTTTCATTTAATGTTAAGAAAACCCATTTTCTAGTACATCCGTGGAACCACCATTCACAATCCAATGAGTTCTGCCAAAAGATTATGTTTTGGTGTTAAGTGGAAGAAGGAAAGTCACACGATTGGAGCCGCATGAGGGTAAGTAAATGATTTTTTTTGGATGAACTAACCCTTTAATATTTATTATGCAGAACCAGATTCTCTGTCCGTGAGCGTTTGAACAGCAGAGCTGCTGTAATTCTGCTGAAATGACACTTTCACTGCTGAGTAGAAACTTCACCTCATCTAAAGCTCTGAGACTCTCATGACCTTATTAGAACTGCAGAAGGGATTCACTGTGTGTGTGTGTGTGTGTGTGTGTGTGTGTGTGTGTGTGTGTTGTAATGCTCGTCATCAATGCAGGGCATTCGAATTTAATGCTAATTCATCCCGCGCATGGGAGTGAACGTGGAAGAGATGATGAGTTTGCTGATGTTAATGGAAATCTGTGTTTCTCCTTCAGTGATGGCTGTGTTAATGCTTTTGCTTTAGAAAGTGAAGTACTTGCTAAACTGTTGCTAAGATGTTCTGTGTTGTTTCTAGTGATTGAAGAACATCGCCTGAACAAGACAGAATGCATAACTTGACAGTTGTCCAATTTGTCAAGCACGCTGAAATTGTTTGTTATAATTCCTTTTGCCATGCTTAAGAGACTTCTGAGCAGGAAGAAACCAGTTACTGAGGGAGTGAACAGCACCACCTGCAGCTGTCATATAACCAGTGTTGTTGTTTATTTATAATGCTTTATCCCATATTCATTTCAATAAAAGGTTAATTTTGTAATAATTCCGACCAGGGTTCTTAACTGGGGGTTCATAGTGAGGCCTTCACTTTCTGTTTGTTGAAGCTTAAAATCCAGACATTTACAGTAGGTGCATTAGTTTTTTAATTGCTTTTGATCATCTCATGATTGGTTTAATAAAAGGAACTTTACTGACATTACCCTCCTATTAAAGATAAATAGTTGATTAATATATTAATATGTTTTAAAGGGATCCATGCATTTTGTATGATAAATATCCATTTCAAACTTTATAAGCACTTTTCTCTCTGCTGTGAATAGGTCTGCTGTTGAAACCGGTAGCAGTCCTGGCGGATGTATGTGTGTCGTGAGTGTGCCTCTGGGAAATGCAGTTTCAAAGGAAAACCAGTCTCCTCTTGGCTCATATCGAAATCCTCTTATATTTATCTTAACAAATCCTTGGTTTGTGCTTCTCATTCATGACTGGCCTTTTGTTTTGTTCTGTCTCTGCGCTCATCACTAATCACGTGATACATTATACATCATCCACCGGGACTGCCTCAGGTTTTCACAGACAGCAGCAGACATGAGAGAAAAGTGCTTATTACATTTGAAATATGGATATTTATCAGACAAAAACACATGGATTCACTGCAGGAGGACTCGATCTCCACCCTGATACTGAACAAACAACATATGCATACTTTTAATATTTTGTGTGAAGGTTCAATAAACTGTTCTATTTCTGAAAAACAAGATTTTACTGCTCCTTCATACGTAAGGCTTTACAGAGTTGACATCTACTCGTATTCGAGGGAGCTTCAGGTTGGCCTGCTGATTTTTTTCTGAATGAGTCTCTACTATTGCGTGACTGTCTCTATTAGTCATCTCTTCCACTCTGCTGGATTCTCTCTCCGACAGCGCCGTACCTCAGCCTGATCCCCCGCGGCGGCTCAACATGATGAAGACAGCCATGCAAAGGTTCATCACTGAGGCACCCAAAAATAAACCAGAAAAGTCTAATGTAGACTGACCAGTGCTGCATCTGCGACTAGGTTTTTAGAAAAATTATAGACATGTGGCTGGTATTTCTTTCATAAGGGCCATTGGAAAAATCAGTATGTCATGCTAGATCCTTATAAAGCCTACAGTATCACATTTGATAGGAAATTATCACTGTGGTGTAAAAAACCATAGATTCTGTATTATTCTCATCGGATTGATGATTAAGACTTTTTTTTTAGCCTTATTGTTAAATAAATAAACGTCTGCTTATACTGCTTGTGCTTCATTTTTTTTTTTTTTTTGCTTTGAAATCTTAAATAAACAGCAGACAACACCCCACTAACATTTTTGCATTTATGCATTTATTTTATAATTAAAAATATTTAATTGTTTGATCAAAACTATTACTATTGTCTGGGGTTATTTAGCAGTCGCTGGAGAAGCCTGTTGCTACAGACATCTACGGCCTTGATTGTTAGTAATATTTCAGCCTTACAAAGACCACTGATTTACATTATACATAATATAATTATGTTATTATTATATTATATATATTATTTCGTCTAACAGGGTTAAAGTCACCATGAAATCAAAATAGAATGCTGAAGTTGCTTTTTTTTGTCTAGTTTCATACTCCAGATTTGGAAAGGTTTGACAAGGCAAGATTCAACAAGAATTCAAATCATAACAATCGACATCACGAAAGAAAGAAAATTAACAGAATTTTGTGGTGATTTGGAGATGCATTTTTCAAAAGTATGCATTAGAGCAAACATAATTCAAGCACACTAAACGTCCGCGGGCAGTTTGTAGGAGATCATTCGGTGAGCTGTACATGACTCATGATTGGAGCATCAATGTTGGGCCGCTTGTGTAATGAACTGATGGCTAATGTGCTCTTCTCTTGTCTTTTTGATTCCTGGCATCATTGTGTAACCTTTTATGTGTTCATTTGAGGTTGTGTGATCTAGTGTTGTTCAGATGGACTCTAGGATGGAGATATTGAGGTCAGATTACATACTAACCTTTGCAAAACTATGCAGCACATGGTGCCAAATGAGAGCTTGTCTCTTCTGCTTTCTTTATTTATCAGCTTTTTGCTTCTCTCTTCTTTTTTGCTTCTTACAGACCGTCTATATACTCTTTTATTGTTCTAATAACTGATTATTTTCTGTTTGTTGAAGACCTTTAATATCACATTAGTTTTGACAATATACATTCTGAAAGGTACTTTTCTTCCCTACATTTCCTACAATTTAAGTTACGCCAAACTTTATAAAGCACAATTATGCATTTTTTATACATTTACTTTATTTGTCTGTGTTTGACTTATGATATATAATGTATTTTTAAATTTTTATGTGGATGATTTCTTCTGTTCTCTTTCTATTTTAATTGATTTTTAGAACATATTATCATCTACCTTATTTATCTGTATCCCAAACCTTTGCCAGTGCTGTTTTAAATTCATAATTTACCTTCATTACCTTCAAGTTTATTTTGTTCTTAGATATTTTAACACTGCATTTCTATTTTATTTATATATCTATTTTCTAATTTGCTGCTTTCTTGCCTCTCTGGTCTCGTCTGCTATCTGTTTTCTTCTGATCTGTTCTGGTTTATTCTTCGTGTCGTTTCGTTCTGTCAGCATGTGAATAAACATGAGCGGTTGTATTATTAGCATCAGTTCTACCGTATCTGAGCGTAAAATCTGTAGGTTTAAGGCGCCTTAAATCAATTACACGGCTGAACAAAACGGCTAGCGGTGATTTGGTGTTCCACGTCACTCCTTCCTGTTTGCTCAGTGAATGCAAATAACGCTGCTGAAACTCGGTGGGTTTGCGTGTGAGCTGGAAAGTTTCGCAGCAGCTCAACACTTGTCGTCCTGCAGTAATGCGACACCGCTGACCGGCGCGCGGATTAACTCGGAACAGAACGCGCGCGAGAATCAGATGTAATGAATTTGATTCTCTCTTGCTCCAGGCCGTTTTCTGCGCTGGTGGAAAATGAGAGCGAAATGGATCTTTCTCAACTCAGCATGTTGGATCGTGTTTAACGCTCTGTTGATGTCCATCGATGTCTTATCAGGCTCCTTTGCATAACTCATACTTCATACTGAAAATATTTATTTAGCATATTTCGAACATTCCCTTTCACGTTCCATTTGAAACATGCAATGTAATGGCCATTCAAAACTTTTAAAGCAAACTGTACAGCTTCAGTTAATGATTATTAGCTTACTATATGTTTTGTCGTGTTTATGCCTACGTTTAGTCAAAAACATGCTTTTGGAAGTCTCTACAACTTTAATTGAATAAATGCTATTAAAAGTAAATAAGCTTATGCTAGATAGAGTTTAACGCTAGATAATAATATAAACAGAGAGCGTGCGTAACTGAGAATGTCCATCAAATTACAATTAGGTAAAAAAAGAAAGAAGAATAGTCCTTCTTTTTGAAAGCAAGTGACTGGATCTGTCATATCTAATTCAGCTTAGTGTATTAAATCTACCTGCTAGAGCCCCCTGCTGGCAATACTTAACAATGTAGGAAGTCAACAAAATGTGCCAATGGTGTTCAGTCAAAACCAATTAGAAAAGTGAAACACAGGTGTAATCGATGTGTTAAATAAATTATATATATACACTGCCAATGTCCCTGTAATTCAAAAGACTTAAAATACACTTTTTTGGTGTAGGACAATAGCACATACAGTTTGTACAATATAAAAACCATTACACCTGGAGAGTCCAAATGAACCACAAATACAAAGGTGTGTGTGTGTGTGTGTATGTGTGTGGGTGTGTGTGTGTGGGGGGGGGGGTGTTCAAAAAAATACTGCAAACTAGTTTGTGTGGACAGATTACAACACAAACTGGATTATGATAAAGATCTAGAGGTTTTGTGAGTGGGATGTTGGTGTTTCATTAAGTCTGTGATAAATCCATGTTTTTGAGAGAAAAATATATCCAATATTTCCCGTCCTTTAGGAGATCAACACCGAATGCATTGATTTGCTTAAGAATATTAAGACTAATATCAGAACACATGCTTTAATCCATTTTAGATTCAAATGTTTATGCTGAGATTCTAAGATTTAGCATCAATAAATATAAAATTGTAGAATTATTATATAGAATTATGATTATGTAAATCATAGTATTTTATTTAATAAAACAATTTAGGAAAACCATAACAATGACAAATATTATTGCAATTAAAATTATTATTATTAATTAAAAGCATTATTTTCATTACTCCAGTCTTCCAGTGTCACATGATTCTTTAGAAATCATTCTGATATGCTGATTGGATGCTAAAGAAACTTACTGTACTTATTTATTTATTTATTTGTTTATTTTATCCAGTGGTGCTGCATATTATAATTGTGTAAACTGTGATGCACTACTAAGTAAAAAAACATATGAATCTGTAAGATTTTAAATTAATGCTGATATTTTGAACTTTCTATTCACTGAAGAATCCTGAAAAACAAAATGTATCATAGTTCCCACAAAAATACAAATCAACTGCTTTCAACATTGATAAACATATATTCACAATATATGCATAGTCAGTCAGTAAGGATGTTCTATGACTTCTTTGCATCTGTGCAAGTTCTCCATAAAATTGTCAGCATCTTAGATGCAGCCCCCAGTCTGTATGCCTGATGTACTTGATTTGCTTTATGATCAGACAGAAGTGTTATGCAAGAGAAGATTCAGAGATGCAGAACTGAAATAATGAGGCTGGTGCTTGTCTGCTGTCTTTGAACACTCCACATACATGATACCTATAAACCACTCCGAGAGAAAAAAAAAAACACACAGACTTACACTAAAAGAAGAAGACCAACCATTTAGAACAGCTTAGAATGATTAATGCAATAGCTTAGAAAAGCACATCGCAATACCTGTTTTCTCACTGTTTCCCTCAGAGATTATCCGTAAAGTGTTGCACTGATACGCATCTTTGTCTTTATGCTTTCCCAGCACTTAAATGTGCCTCATGAATAATGAATCTTGACATAGGAGGAAGAGATCTGCTGTCTTTTTTCCATGAGAATAAACAAGAAGAATTACACACCGCAGAAGCGTGATGTGGCGCTATAAATAGAAACGTGGCTTCTGCTTCAGGCTGTGATTGTATTTGCACAGGTCAGGGCTGCTATCATCTGCAGAAGGAAGGTTCAAAAGCTGAGACTTCCTGTGTTTCAAAGCAAATAAATCAAAAAATGCCAGACATAAGAAAGGTTGTGACCCGAGAGGTGATTGACACGTCATTGTACTGCAGTGTTCCGTAAGTCCAGGAAAGGAATCGATGGAGCTCTTCATGAGTTAATGTAGAAAAGCCCACACATGCATTACTAGCATGGCATTCAGCCAGACTTCAGGTGTGCGTGTGTGTGTGTGTGTGTGTGTGTGTGTGTGTGTATGTGTGTGTGTGTGTGTGTGTGCAGCCCCTGCATTATGATCCACTGATGACATTCACATTGATTCATATATTTTGTAATGGACACGAGTTACTTAATATCTCTGAAATCATTAAAACTGTATTAAGTCCTTGTCTGTCATCATGGTGTTGTCTGAGATGCCAAATGTTTTGAAATACGGTGAATAGTATTGATTAGAACCATTACTGATGTAGGTAGGTGGGGAAATTGGATAAAAAATTGTAGAGCTGTAAGGCATTTATTGTATTGCAGAGTCAGCATTTTTGTTTTGGTCTAGTATACAGTAAGTATAAGGACTCATCAGGATCAAAGATTTACTTTTTTTGTCAAATATCTGGGCGATTGAGTTCCAGGAACCAATAAAAGATGAACAACACAAACAAACTCAAGTGTTTGTGATAAGAGAGAAGAAACTTTGTGAATATGGTGCGTATATTCATTATAGGATGAGTTCATTATATATGATCATTATGAGTGAAGTGTGGTATAATAGTAATTCAAATTTGGTAATAATGTGATAAAATATAATATAATATAATATAATATAAAAACAACTTATGTACTATATATACTCTTTAGAAAAAAGTAATTCATGCTCACCAAGACTGCATTATTTGCTAAAAGCAAACAAACAAGCAAACGAATTAAGAATCATTACCACATTATTATTATACTTTTTAATTATTATTAAAACAACTGTTTTCTGTTTATTCCTGTGGTGCAAAGCTTAGGTGTCAACATTTGATCTGTTAATCCATTTTTGCTGAATAGATTTTCGTTTTTGATTTTTTTTGTAAAGAAACTCTGACCTAAAACATTTGAATGGAAGGGCATATAAGTACGTAAATTAATTTATCTACATAATTAAAAGTCTGTTATTATGTAAACCTACAATCTAAAGACCTTTTTGTTTTGTTGTTAGTTGATTTCCCGGTGAGATGATATGATCGCTGAATCTTCGCTCAGCTGCTCTCGCCTGCGCGCTTCCCTCATTCCCCCTCCAGAGTTCGATGGGCTCGGCTCTCGGCTCTGCCTGGAGTTCTCAGTGCGGCGACAGCGGTGCTGAATATGGCGACAGACGGGATGATTTTAACAAACCACGACCACCAAATCCGGGTCGGCGTCTTGACAGGTAAAGGCCAGAATCCTTCAAGTCATTGTGGGGTTTATTTTGGGGGAAAGTGGCTGCATATTTCCAGCTGTTTGGCAGCGGTGCCTTTCCTCCCCAAGTGTGTGTGTGTGTGTGTGCGTGCATGCATGTGTGCGTTTGTGTGTCTCTCTGCTGGTCAGCGGTGATTTAAAGCCTTTTCCCTCTTTGCCAGAGATTAATTTACCTGCCAAGCCTCCTGCACGTAAACAAAAAATAGCCCAGCTTCTGGTTAAAGGTGTATTTGTTAAATTGAAATGAAATTTCACAAGAGGATATAGCTTTATCTGCGGAATTAAAAATTGTCGTGTGTTGCACCTTTAGAAATAGCTCAACGTTTGCGCTACAGCGTTTCATGAGAACATTTAATTCGGTGGATGTGGTATTATTTGTGAAGCACCGGGCCATTGAGATGTGATTTACTGTCAGAGACAGTGGATGCAGTGGGTTGATATTAGTGAGGATGGCTGTGAATCGTGGGCAGAATGCTGGTTTCCTCTCTGCATGACAGTCTTGTTAACGCAAATATGCACTGGTATTCGTGCTTCATGTTTTATTTTTATATAGTGATACTGGTTTATAACGAATTAAATGTTCGAGCAAAGACTGTATTGTATGCGATTAATCCCCTTCCTCTGTTTAAATGGAATAAAATCAAATGCAGACCGAGTTACTGAACGATGGTATTTTGTGTTTGAAATCTTCTAAACTGGCAGGATAATACAGCTTTAGGCAAAGGAAAAAACCCGAAGGCCACGGATTTTCGTGTGATGTGATTGGTGATAACCCTCTCATGGAAATCCGCTAGTGAAGGTGGTAATGTGCAAAGATGGAGAGAGAGAGAGGAGCTCCATCCAGCTCTGAGGGAAACCCCGCTTCACCTCCCCCCTCCTCACTGCTGTAGAGCGGGGAAACCAGAAGCGGCGGCGGCGCTGTCCATGGTGCTGAATTACAGCGGCCGTTTGGTAAGCGCTGTCCGCGGTGCTGAATTGCTGCGGCCGTTCGAAGATCGCTGTACGTGATGCTGAATTGCAGCGGCGGCTTCGTAAGCGCTGTCCGCGGTGCTGAAATGTTGCGGCTGCTCCGTGAGCGATGTCTTTGATTGCATCTAGCGCTATATATTGTGCTGAAACATAAGGGACAGTCGTTTTTCGCTGGGGTATTTCCGTAAATGTTCTTTTTGTTAGTGCAGGAGACATTTAAGGGGGGCACATTCCCCCAGTATTTAGATAAACTATATTGGTTTAATTCATATTTTATTAGATTTGGCCTCAGATTTGGTTACAGACTTGCTTTATCATTGCATTTTATGACAGGGGATGTCCCATGGGAGTAACCTGAGGATATGTATTCTGCTCAGTGGCACAATGCATCAAACCTTGTTGGGCTTAGATCTGCAATCTTTTGTTTAACCTTTTTTTTTTTTTACTTTTTTTTAACTAGATGTGATGTACAGGGTAGTGAGGGTTAACAGAGTATTTGTTTTGCATGTTATGCTCTGTCATTTAGACTCTTTTATTCAGCAAAACCAGGCATCGAACAGTACATACCCCAAAGTTTTCAGATTAGTGGCTTCCTAAACTGATTACATGCATTCATTCTTTTGTGTTTTATATATGGTAACTATTGGCAAGGATAGTCCCCATTAAGTACAGTAAACAGTGGATACATTCTCAATAGCAGAATGGATTATACTTTGGTGGATTTGAACAAACAACCATTTGGTATACAATAATTGATTTTTTTCTGGGGAGACATGACTTCTATTGTATTGACCTGGATTGTTCAGATCTCATTTATCAGATACTTTTATTAGTACATTTATTATAGGTTCAGACACTATGGTGTAGCGTGAGGTTAAGAGTCTTGCTTTGGACATACAGCCCTTTGGTTACCAAGACAGACAATCAACTACTGGTTTGCAGTTTACTGGGGTGTTGCCCTGAATTGTTCTGTAGTGCTTAGCCATTTATCAGATGCTTTTATAAGTGCACTTTACTAGGACAGTCCCCCTGGAGGAACCTCAGGTTAAAGTATGCTGCTCAGTGGCACAGTGGTGATAGTTCATGACTTGCTCCTTTAACCATTAGACTACAGCAATGCTGGTGTATTGGCCTGCATTGTTTTGTCATATGCTTTAATGTGATTACTGCATGGGCATCGGCATCGATATCTAACACCTATAAAACCTCTAGTGTATTTTACCACACATTGTCAGTAAAGCAAATACAAGCCAGCAGGCATGTGCACGAACAAGCAATTGTCACACTTGTCATGCATCAGATTACTTTTGTGACCCTCTCCATTCAGGGATGACATTTGAACAGGAAGACCGCCAATATTTGTCTTGGTAACAAATCTACCATTTCCACTTCTACTAGTGACCCCCCTCTCTCTTTCCCTGTATCACAGAAGGTCTGTGTGTTTAGGGGAAATGAAGACAGGAAGGTAAAAAGAAAGAGGAGAGAGATATCCCAGTCTGTGCGTGTCATCTGACCTTTTAGAAATCTCCCTCTCCTTGCTGCTGCTCTTCCACGTTGTTGAAAAGTGATTTCCTTTCATATCTCTATCTTGCCAGTCACCTCTGAAACTCTCACTTACGGGCCATTGAGGTATCTCTATTATCAACCATCTAAAAATAAATGTGTTCAGTGATCAGAACTGATAGTGTTGACCTTTGACATAAGTCTGTGTTGTTACCTCAGTCTTGTGTGCCTGTGCTTGACTAATCATCCAATGACAGAGGGTCCCTTCCACATCTGCTCCATCTTCCCCAATGACAGTAGGGTCATGTGACCAGACCTGTCCCCATCTCTGGGGTTGAGAGGAGCTTTGGTTGGCATAGCAACACTGTGGAGGTTTTAGGAACATGACAAGCATACAGCGACTCCAAGATGTAGGGTGGGGTCATAATATGAAACCCGGAAACAATTCAGAGCTGTTGTTGGAGTCACTGAACCTTCTTTCACTGGGATTGTCTATATTTGTTGAGGGCATTGAGAAAGAATTTCACTTATGTGAATGAGTGTTTGGTATTAGTGCATATTATTACTCTATTATCGAGTGTTATTTATGTACGGTATATATTATTATAGTATTTATTAATATTTTTATTAGCTTCTATAATTAGCAGGTTTTTGTATTTGGTTGTTGTTGTTCTTTTTTGTGTGTTAACAACACTGGTTCCATGCAGGGTTTGATTTGCTAAAATCATGTAACACATGAAAAACTAATCTACTGGAGTAAAGTGAAAATTAGCATGTCACTTATTAAAAGATTTGTCATGCTGCGATCTCATGATTAATAGATCCAACCAAAAAGCATTCCAGATTCTTCTTATTTGTAGTTTAGGTTTGTGTTTCAGTAACTGTTGGGTTTTGAAATATTAAGTTCTAACCTCAGCACTGTGTCTCCAAATGGCTTCTTTTTTAGCATCCTCACCTTGGTGAGTACTGACCTAAAAATAAACCCAATCTGACCTTGAGAAGGATCGCCATCTTCCTGTCACTTCTACAAAACATGAGTTACTATTAAAGGGAACCAAAGAAAGTAGTTCAGCTCAGACAACCTTTTAACTGATCAGTGGCTCACAATGGTTTTGTATATAAATGCTCATTGCAGTGTTTTTGTCTAATAATATTTGCTTGATTTTGTCATCTTTTCCAATAATTCATTGTGTTTGATTAGTCATAACATAATAAAGAAGGATTTTAAATTGAGGTACTGTATAACAAACAGGATGCAGAATTACAATAGGAATTTGAATGTAAGGAAAAAGAATAAAAATGAATGTAGTTTTCAGGGTTATTTTAGTATCATTCTATTGAATACTATTGGTGTTTTGTATAAATGTTTTAAATGTTTCATATATTACATTTTCATTTTAAATTAAAATTTTGTTGTGTGTGTGTGTTTATTTTTTTATATAATAAATGTGTATGTGTGTCAGTAAAGTTTTTATTAATATTTTTATACTAAATTAAAGATGGGAAATACATTTTGAAATATTTTATTTTATTTTAATTCATGTTTAATGTCAAGATAAGGATTTTTTATTTGGTTTTAAAATAAGTATTGCCAAAAGCCTTGTTAGAAAGATTTGAACATAGTATATAAAGCCTTAAAGGAGTCATACAAGCTAATATGATTCTTTTGGAAAATATGCAATATAGTTTGTTTTTAAATTTCTCAAAGATAGTGTAAAAAAAAATTCTTGTCAAAAACAGCTCCTTTGAAATCACTTTGTTTTGTGTACTTCCCCTTTATATCTTCACAAGCTCCACTGACCCCGCCCCTCTTTTCTGAGGCACTCTCGGAGTATTCATAGTGAAACTTGCTAATTAGCACATTATTATGAAAGGTGATTTTGCAAAGTATAAAGATATTATACTCACTGCTGCTGTAGGTGAGGCTGTGATTCACACAAATATAAATGCATTCCGTTGTATCAAGGGTGCTTTTCCTTCAGAATCAAACATAACATTAATCCTCTGCGTCTTCAGTCACTCAGATGTCAGGGGTAAATGCATTTGAGAATGGCTTGATTTCAGAAGGGGCAACCTTTTTTAATTACGTTGTGTACACACACTCCCAACACACATTTCAGTCCAAACTGCTTGTAAAAGTGCATGTGGCCCCGGGTGACCACTTTAAAGTTTTATGGGTTATACAATCTATGGATGGAAAAATAGATGGCTTCTATAGATACATTTCAACATATTTAACTTACCTCTTATGTATTAAGATAAAAAAACTCCCAGAATGAATCACTCACATTCAATTTCTTTGAATTGCGGTTTAATAACATCCAATCCAAATGTACAACCATAAATTAAAAAGGAACCAATGTTTTAGTTACAAATTTTTTCACAACACTGTAAAGCAATTGAACTTAGGGTATAACTTTCATCCGTCAGGCGCTAAAATAGGTGATAAATCCTTGTGACAGTGACAGAGCGCTTCTGCTTTAATTTGACACAGCGCTGTCATTATAGTCATTACATAAAATGCATTACTTTTAACTTGTCACACTGTTTGTATGCCTCATTAGTAAAGTGCAGCGTATTGTTGTCTAATTGTTGTTATCTGTTAAAGCACAACTCTGTGTGTGTGTGTGTAAATTGACCTGGCAGTGATCAGAGATCGTGATCCAAACGTTTCAACGGCAACGCAGTGGTCAGTGTTATCGCCACAAATGGAAATGAGAATCTTTTTGTCTTCACCCCAGCGTTTCTGTTTGTTTCCTGTGATTTTAAACATGCATATCCCCTTTCTGCATGTCATTGAGCTGGAATCTGTCTGAACTTGTGTCTTACAACAGGACCATTGAAATTCAGTCACTGAACTGAACTGCCAATGAGGAAACATTCTGCGGCAGACAGCACACATCTCTCTCTCTCTCTCTCTCTCTCTCTCTCTCTCGCTTCTTAGTTCTAACAAATCTGGATTGCACAGGATTGTGTGGGCGGCATTCCAATCTCACATGTGTATCAAAGAGACATGCATCGACCACATTTACACGAGCTGCTAAATTTAGATGCCTGACAAAGTCATAAATAGTTATAAGATACAGTCCCCACTGGTTATTTAGCACGACCAATTGAATGTGTGTGTTTTAACTCTTCTCCTACCATGTCTTTTTTTCGATCTAAGCTCAGTTGTTCTGCCAGGCTTTTTGAGTTAGTCACCTGAATGTAAATGCCATGTGACTAATGAATCTATTTTAAAGGAATTATTACATTTATACCCTTTGTGGAGTAAAAATAGCAGCATGCCTGATTGCAGATGCTATTTTAATGAATACATGCAAATAACATAACAACATGCAGATCTTTTTGTTTAATGCATTTATATGCTTTATTCTTTCATCTAATGCCTATTCATAAACTACTGGGTGCGTGTGCATTTTTATAGATAGATAGATAGATAGATAGATAGATAGATAGATAGATAGATAGATAGATAGATAGATAGATAGATAGATAGATTCATTGTCAGTTTGCTTACTGCAACAAAGTGAACAAAGAGAGAGTCTCATCTGGACAAAATGTGTCTTTACGCTTTAGTGCTTCATTTAAACATCCGTGTGTGTGTGTGTGTGTGTGATTGCAAAAAGGGTTAATGCATCTAAAAAATATTTGGACTGACCTCAAATCCTCCATCACAATTTCACAAACACACAAATGAATCAACCATGTGATCCAAATACTCTGACACACTGACCTTTGGATGGATTTGGGATTGAGTTCATCTTTTGTGTTTGAGCAGAAAAACCCTGACAGGTTGCACTGAGTCTAGAATAGACGTAATGCAAAATAAAGCTTTCTGCAATGTTAACGTGAAATCAACAGTGACCCTAGTTACTTAACACCTGTTCCTGTGCTTCTTTTAAATGATTTATTCCTGTACACTTCAAACACATTCTGATCAATTTCTGATGGATAATGTCAAGTCTTGAACTGTTTTATTGTGTTTTCACTCAAAAATAGTCAAGTCAAATGGGTTGTGAGTGCTTGGAGTTGACTTTGAACATGTGGCGGAGAGGTTTTATTTGAGCTGGACTCATTAAGAGCTGCTCCAACACACACATGATTGCCAGTAAAAAGGAACTGCTGTCAAGGGGACGGTGAACATGAGTTTGTGTGTGTAAAGATTAATAGATCGTGACATTACATGTCATGACACTTTGTACGAGAGTTGTTTCTGTGTGTAGCCATGCTGGAAATTTGTTTTAAGCTTGACATGCCCATGAAAAAACACTGAAATCACCCTTACAAATATCTCATTGCACTCACTTTTTAGGGAAGGTTTACATTTTAGCAATTTAGCTATGTGTGTTATTTATGTATTTATTAATTTTTATTTTCATTTAATGTATACATTTTTAGCACTTTTAAATGATTTAGAGATTGCTGGCAAGAAAACTCATCTTTTTTTTTATTAGTGAAGCCAATTTTTAATAGTTTTGAATTTTAGTTAGCACACTTATTAGCACAAATTTCTGTTTTATTTTATTTTATTATATTCTAAATATTTTTATTCTATTTCAGTTAAATGTCATTTAAAAAAATGCAATAGTTTCTTTAAATATATATATATATACTGTAGTGTTTAAAACATTTTTTAAAGACATTTTTTTTCCTAATGCAATGACATTCAGACACTTTTAAGTGTCCAAATATTTTCTGGGGTCACTGTACTGTATATAAACACATCAATGCATCTCTACATCCAACCTGCAGGATCTGAAGCTGAAAGAGAAACTTTCCCATAGTGTTTGCGTCAGGTCTTGAGTTAATGTCAGTGTGTAGAGTGTGTGTTTGTTTACACACTGTGTGTGTGTGTGTGTGTGTGTGTGTGTGTGTGTGGACAGGTTTTTATATCCCCGTGGGGACCAATTGTCCCCACA
>JAUCNO010001664.1:218865-242520 GCA_032353835.1 Enteromius viviparus | reverse complement strand
GAAAGTGGCTCGTGTGCGTGGTCACATAAGACTTGCATTTAAAAGTACACTTAAAGCTTTCTATAGATATGTGTCTCATGTCTGTGTGTTATGTTTTCGCGGAGTTCCAGCTCATTTTAGTGATGCGTTTCTAATAACAGTCGCGGAGAGAACAAAGAAAAAACTGTTTATTTTCCTTATTTTGCAAAATCACACACTTTTGTTTTTACTGAGAGTGAATTCTAAAAAGTAGACACCTATGAGATTCAAAAGGTGTATAACATTTATTTGTGTGTATCTGGCTGTAATGTTTAAATATAATACACACCGCCTCAGAGAGTAGAAACATGACGGGCTTACGCTTGTCAGATACTACGTACATCATCTGGCAACATTTAGCTACTTTTCAGGTTTATAGGAAATAGTTGGCAGCACTGATGCTGTTAGGCAGTAGAACTCTCCCTATAACTGTTCTGTCTCGCGGAGGAGTGAATTTGTGTGCATCTGTGTTAAACACAGAACGACAGAAAGAACGGCTCCCTCTCAGCCGCGACTCGGATCCCATCGTTCATCTTTATGAGCCGTTCAAAAGAATCGGTTAGTTCGTGAACGTCACAACTGTAGCTTAAATGCTATGTATTTAAGTTTCTTATGAGTGTATGTACACTAGCAGTAGAATCAACTACGATGCAACAAGGCGTCAACCGAGATCTTGCCTAGGGCACCAAATTGGTTAGAGCCGACCCAGCATCATTAGATCATATATTTAGGCTCATTTCCAGTAAGAAAGACTGTCAGGGGTCTGAATATGAGTTTTGATTAAGTAACATATAGATCTGTGCTGCTCGAGATGCAAACTGATTCTGACGATTCAGTCTGATTAGGTGAACTGGTTCAACTAGCTCACTAAAAAGATTCAGTTAGTGATCCAGACATCACTCTGGACTATTTGCCTCAGGATCTGAATTACAGGTTATAATGTTCAGTTTCTTATCATTTCACTTCATAAGACCTTATTATATCGTCAGGATCCACAGGGATTGATTTCATTGTGCCTGTATGTGTTTTTTTGACTCTTAAAGTGACGGTAGCCATTGACTTGCATTTTATGAAGCCCCAAAGACCACAGATTTAACTAAAGATTTTTTCAAGAAAAGGAGTCACCTACATCTTGGATGGCCTAAGAATGAGTAAATTAACTGCTAATGTTCATTTCTGATTGAATGCTCCCTTTCTAAATCCGTGTGTTATCAGCTGAACTCTCATTGTCATTCATCACATTAAATCCCTGTGCTCTCGTTTATCTGTAGAGATGAAGGACAGATGAAGATATCTCTCAGTGAGAGAGGTAAAGGACAGGTCGTAGACAGAAGGGTGGATAGAAACGAGCTGGAGAGGTTAATAGACTGACAAGAGGATTATAGTAATGGTCACAGTGTGACCTTTGACCTTCCGTTTCAGGAATACATTGGACTAAAGCATCCTTTTTGAGTATTCAGAACTGAATTTCTGTGTGCTTTAGATGTAAGTGCGCGTAATCTGATTTGAATAATCGCTCTTTCATTTGCATTTTCTGTCACCGTTATATTAGGTTTTGTGTTTTATTCAGTGTCTCTGTGATTTCACCTGCTGCGGTTTCCCGCGGTCGGCGGTGAGCGCTTTGAGCGACAGCTTTAAATCCAGCCGCATGATTAGTGGCACCTTGTAAAGGGCGTCTTTGTAAAGTGCGGTCAGTAATTGCTGCAGATGGCGGTTGTTAACAGCACTGCAGCAGAAAGCCTGTCAATCAATAGCAGTGCATCTGCTCGACTCCACCCGTACCGTCAGTCAACCTACCATTACTAACATATCCATTCAATAACCTCCTGTCATCAGGCTCCACTGCAAAAAAATAAACTCAGTGTTTATGTTTTCTAGTACAGATCTAGCAGTCAAGAAAAGCTGAAAGACCTAAGATATGAAGACTTAGGATCAAAATGAGCTTATGGTTAAAGCACAAACAAACATATTTACTGGCAAATAATTATTCTTGTTTTAAGTATAAACTTTCATAATTACACAAAATGATTAAAACTACACACACACAAGCACATATATAGTTTTTTTCCCCCATCAGTGTTAGTAATTTTGGAGTTAAACTAAACTAAGGAAATAAACAAAATATTAAAAAAATATATATTTTTAGTTTTAGTTAACTAGAATCCTGCTCTGTCTTGATTATTTGATCCAATTTTAAAATGTTCCAAAATGAAAAGTTAATTTTAATATATAATGCAAAGTATCAATATTTATACTACAAATGTTTGTGGAATGTACGTTTCTTTTGCTTAAAGATGCATAGAGTATATATATACAGTAAATAATAAATACAGTATATAATACAGTAGTACATTTTACTGCAATTTAAAATAATTGTTGTAAATTTGAACATATGTTAAAATGTAATTATTATAAATTTCTGTGATGTTCAGCGATATTAGCATTATTATGCCGGTCTTCAGTGCCTTCAGAAATCATTCTGATATTTTGATTTCATGAAACTTTGATTTCTGATGAAATCTGTTGTGCAGCCCAATATTTTTGAGGAAACTGCGATGCATTTTATTTTTCAGGATTCACAGATAAATAGATAAAAAAAGATTTGAAATATTTTGAACATTATAAATGTCTATTCCGGTCTCTTTTAATCAATTTAATGAATCTTTGCTGAATAAAAATATTAATTTCTTTAAAAAACTAAGATGATGACTCACTCACCAATCACTGAACTAATGGTTTTGAATGATTTTTTGGATATCATGCACTATACAGTACACACTAGGCAGCGAGCAGTGCTCTAGTATTGCATTGTAACCGTGATCTCCATAAAATTGAGTCTCGAGCACTTCTCTTATGAATACACCTCCTGAATAACACATTTATAAAGATCCATTAGCTGAACATATTGAAATCCTGAGGAGTGCAATCCAATCATATGCTTCAGCACATTCAGATGGAAGATCCAGACGGATCAAATTACCCAGCGTCCCCTCTGACCAGCTTCCCAAAAATGCTTTCAGCAGGATTTGAGCGATCAGGTTATCCTGGATTAGAACAGATTAGATTTGATTATGGGATCAGAGGAAATTTACTATAGGATTAACAGATCTGATTATCACACACATATAATGTGAATATGCAATGAAAATACCATCTGAACACAGATAAAAAAGCATGCAGCCTTTCTTTCAGTTTTTGAACATTTAGACCCTTTGCATTACTTAAACTGAGAAGTGTTTCCCCCCCCAATTCTGCAGTGTTTGTGCTTCAGATATGGATGTTTTCTTAAATCATGTGTCTTGTTCAACAAAACCACTGATATTTTCTTGGGAAAATATTAAAATCTTTTTAACATTTATATTTAGGATTCATAAGATTTTTATTCATGCTTATAAATTATTTAAAATGTAAACAAATGATTCTAATTAAAAGTCATAATTCATTCAGAACTATTTTGTGTGGTCAATTAATGCATTATTGAGTATAAAGTGGGTTTCTGTGTGTGTTTAGGTTGGAATGGGTGGAAATCATCGAGCCGCGCACCCGGGAGCGCATGTATGCCAACCTGCTGACAGGCGAGTGTGTTTGGGACGCCCCGGCAGGCGTGCGGATCAAGCGCAGCGGGCAGGACCAGTGGTGGGAGCTTTTTGACTCCAAGACGTCCCGATTCTACTACTACAATGCTTCTACCCAGTGCACTGTTTGGCACCGCCCACACAGCTGTGACATCATCCCCCTAGCCAAACTACAGACCCTCAAGCAGAACACCAACACGGCTCCGCCCACCGCCACCACGACTAGTGCCTCCGCCGACAGCAGCCCCGCCCGCAGCGCCGTCAGCACCACGTCCTCACAGGAGCAGGAGGAGAAGACCTCCACCGCCGAGGAGGCAGACAGGTGAGAACATTTCAGGCCTTATAGGAACGGTTAACCCAAAAATGGAAAATTCAGCTGAAAATTCAACAAATCCTGCATAAAGATGTTTTTAGTAGTTCATAATAACACTTCCTCCAGTGAAAAAGTGGTATGGTCTGAATCAGGAGAGAAATATGCACAGAACAAAACAACTCTAAACAAATATGTTGCTCGATTTTTATGTGAGAGACAAGAGGATATGGACTTTTTCACTGGAAGAAGAGATATGGACTCATATTTTAACCAGAAGCAATGGTTTGATTTTAAATTGTCTAATGATGGGTTTGTTTCTTACAAACATGCAGCTTTTGTTTTCTCAAGAAGTTAACTGATGGACTGGAGTGGTGTGGATTATTGTGATGTTTTTTATCAGCTGTTTTTGACACTCATTTTGACGACACCCATTATATACCCATAAATGTGACCATTAGTCACAAGAGTAAATTTGTTAAATTGAGATTTATACATCTTTTAAATAAATAAGCTTTCCATTGGTGTATGGTTTGTTGGGATAGAAAAGGATATTTGGCTGAGATACAACGTTCTGAAATATGTTCTGAAAATCTGGAATCTGAGTGTTCCGGCTACTTGAGTCGATGTATGATGTATGACGTAAGTTGCATCATACCTCGAGTCCGAGGTCAGCCAAATAGCCGAAACTCTGCGCTCTTGGGGGCGTGCATGTGACCATTGCCCAAACTCAGATATTTAGGTTATAATTTTAAAACTAGAATTATTTTTGTTACATAAACCCATCAATCTGCTTCAGAGGACATGTGATAACCTCCCTGGAAGCGTATAGATTAGTTTTATGGCGCAGTACTTGCGAATATATTTGATTTACGGAGCTTCAAAATCATGGACATTCAAACCTAGAATGGCTTCGGGGTGAATAAAATATGCCGAAATTTTCATTTTTTTGTGAACTATTCGTTTAAATTTTGACAAAGTCATGAAAGTCCCACTGGTTGTATTGACGAAAGTAAGAAGGGAGTGGGTGAGTTTTAACAAGTGATGATATTACTGTGCTGAGGTCGAATTGCTGCAAAGTGCTCTTCTGCCATAAATTTAGTGATCATCTTTTATCTGCTTCAAAAATCACTACGTTTTATTTTGTGTCACCGTACTTACTCATGTAAATACTTATGTAACAGTCTTTAAATAGGTAAAAAAGAGTTTGGTGTTTGTGTTTGGTTGCTTCTAAATTCATGCCTGTTTGGTACTGAAGGAATGAATGAAGCTAAGCTAAAGCTAACGATGTGGAGCCGCGCACTAGAGCGATTATGCAGACAGGAAAGATATTTTCCTTTAATATCCTAATGATTTTTGTCATGAAAGAAAATGGATAATTTTGCCCCTTACAATGTATTGTTGGCTATTAGACAATAGACTTTTTATTTATTAAGACATTATTGTTATTTTTTATGATATCTAGAGTTTTAAACACTCAATGAGCCTTTTTTATTCGCAGACATGCTCCTAAGCATTTTACAGTTTGCAGACATCTATTTTTTGTCTTAAATGCTAGTGAAGTGCTTGCACTGTCGAGCCCTGGAGGAACTGACACGGAAAACATCCCAGAATCCCTTTTGATTTCCCTTTGAGACCCAGACGACACCGATGGAAGTCAGATTTCATTTAGTTTAACTGTCTGAGCGAGCTTCCTCATCCCCGTCCAACAGTACATCCCTTACAGCCGGTCTTCAGACGCTCTTTAAGACGGACATCTCTTGTTTTTATTTGTTTCATTAGATCATTGCTGTAAGTGGTTTTGAAAGCTCGACTGGACCAGAAATAAATAGCTGGCTGTTGAGACTTCAATAGTTTATGTGCACACTACAATACTATTCATGCTATTTTGGCAGTATATAGGATGTACACTACAAAAAAAGGAAAAAAGTATATATATGTACTATTGGATATAATATGTATATGCAGTATATAGTAAAGTAGGGTTTTTATTTATTTTTACTAATGATAGAATAACCTTTCCAGACTGACCCAAGCTTTGTGGTTATTAAACGATTATGCTTGCAAACTCAGAGTGATTTTGCATTTAATTTGGGGAAATCCCAAGAAAAATGGGCGGTCGGAAGACATTTGCACAGTTAATGCCAGATTACTTGACGCTTAATAGTGAGAGATATGTACGATTATGCGGGTGCATTAAAGCTGTTTTTTAGATTTAATATTCCAACGGTGTCACACTTGAATAGTTTCATCCCATGAGGAGCGCTGGGATGAGGAAGGGAGGGTCATGAAATGATTTTGTGTGACAGAGGAGGAGGAGGAGGCAGAGGGAATGAAAGAAGAGAGAAGCATAGAATGTGTAAATTGATTTGAAGGTCGGATATCCATGAATAATTAATATCCAGAGGAAAACACTGCTCACTTTGTAGTGGGTCTCTTGCTCGAGAGAGAGACGGAGTGAGAGATAAGTTTCTTGTGTTCAGAGTTTTAATCCAACTACTAAAGAAGTGAACACACACACATACACACACACACTTAGCTGTGTAATCCAATCTGGTCATGGGGAGCCTTCAGAGGGCCGTGGTGGCCAAGTGCTGAATTGATTTTACACACTTCTTTTCTTGATGCTCATAGGCCTTTTCTGTGCTCTTTAAACTCACAGAACTCTTAGATTTAGATCTTTTAAAATTGCCCTTGAAAGGGTTGAAGGACTGAGAGTTTTAGAGATGCTCGATTTAAAGTGAGGCATACATTTTTTTATTGCTATAGTTAAAGCTATTGATTGGAACAAACCCAACATTTTCATCATAGTACTCAGAAATGACTTCTTTTCAACTGATATCATAATTCCCTCTTTTTAAAGTTCTTATTTTATCCGCCTGGGAAAAAAACCCACTCAGTCCTGTTTTCCTTTATTGAATGTTTGGAAATTCATTACATTTCAGAAGTAAAATTGGTGCGTAAGAGACAAAGACCAAAAAAGGTAAAAACTGAAAAACAAATACAAATCCTGCACAGGTCGCATGAACTTCATCAGGTATCTTTAAGCAAAATTTCTTTTAAAATGTGGTTTAGTATGTTATTACATTTTTGAAGATACTTAGTATTTTTTTATAGTTCTTATTAAAATTCTTTAACATTTTTACTAATTATTTTTAGTAAAACTAAAATATTTTCTAATATTTTTTGTTCAGGTTCAGATGGGGCACTGGCACAAGAGAACGGATGCTCATCAAAGTGTCAGATCGGGAGCCCAGTTTTCTGACACAGGGAAATGGATACTCCAGTTCTTCCCCACGCTCCAGACGCTCATCCAGCAATGCTCCTTCTGACCCCGAAGCCACGCCCCTTTCCCTGCCTGACCGCCCTGCATCGCAGTCTCCGTTCCTGAAGAGGGCAGACTTGGGCGGCACTCAGCGGCGCTGCTCAGGCGATTCCCAGCCGTCATCCCCTCGCTATGGTTACGAGCCTCCTTTGTACGAGGAACCGCCCTCGGAATACCAGTCCCCACCTATTTATGAGGAACCGCCCACTGACATGCACTGCGACCAGGCCTTTTTTGGCTCTGACAGGTCTCCGGCACGAAAACCAGGTCTTTACCACTCTCCCAAGCAAAGCCCCTCTCCTTACGGTCAACTGGTGTTGACGAGACAGCGGAGCTCTACGCCCGAAAAGATGCCCAATCAGGCCGATCGAGACTATAGCTCGAGTGGGCGGGACTACAGCTCTGCAGGGCGGGACTACAGCTCTAGTGGGCGTGATTATAGTTCAGGCATAAGGGACTACAGCTCTGGTGGGCGGGATTATAACTCTAGTGGGCGGGAGTATAGTGCTGCTGGGCGGGAATATGTAAAGCAGCTTGTTTATGTAGAGCAGTCTGGCTCCTCCCCTCGATTTAGGACGACCGAGCGTCTGCTGAGCTATGGGACAACCAGTTCGAATAGTCTGTCAGCAAGATTTTCTTACGGCGGCTCCTTTACGTTGCAGCACAGTCACGATCTCAATGGTGGCAATCGGAAACGTAAAAACCGGAAGCCATCTTTACCGGGAGGAGAGGGCGACGGCATGGGGTCCGGTCTCGGGGCAATGATCACCCAAGCCCGGTTGGCATGGGAGGCTCAGCAGATGTTGCATCAGCGAGGGGGCGTGTCTTCTGACCAGGGAATGAAAGACGGGTATGAAAGTGATGGGGCAACGCCCCTTCCACTGCCTGGTCCGGTCGTACGGGCGTTCAGTGAAGACGAGGCTCTTGCGCAACAGGAAAGCCATTGGAAGCGTGCCACCCTGGACAGACTGGCATTTCCTCAGACGCTACTAGAAAAGAGTCTGTCGGTGCAAACCAACCTGGCATCACCTGAACCTTACCTCCATCCCTCGCAGGTAATGCACAAAGACATGCGCGTTGCAATAAACTCAAAACATTGCTGAAATTTCCATATTTATGCCACTTCTGCGTATGAGAGGCAATTACCCAATTATTGCGATACCTGGGACACATTACAGTCCTGATTGCCATTTTTTTTAGGTGCTGCAATACTCTGCAACTTTATTTGATGATTTATGGCAAACATTACCTTCACTGTTAGTTACTACTACAGTTTAATCTTCTAACTTTCTAACCTCTAGTATTATTATTCTAGCGATGTTGCTTGGGCACTTTCCCATTGAGAATGGGCAACACATTTCTGTCTGGATTCTTGTTGTGGACGAGTCCAAATGTCGGGGGCCATGACTCTTTTGGTGTGAAACAGTAAAGCAACCTAGCAACTGCATAGTAACGTCTTCAAAACTGTGGAAACATAAGGCCAATTCACACCGCACAGACAAACGCCAACAAACTCCAACAGAATAGTTGGCTCAAGCTGGCTGTTGGATTTATAATCTTATGAAAAATAATAGTCATGTTCACACCACACCAACAGACACTGACCAACTCTCACTGACTGGGAAAAAAATGGATGATCCTGTATCGACAATCCAAATTTTACTCATTTTATTAATGTCTTTATGTGCCATTATTCACATGAAAAGATGCTGAATAAAACAAAAGAGGCTGTGGAAGAAGCCGTGGCTTTTGTCATTTAAATGAAAACAAACTCCGACCAACATCTGACAGGGGTAACACACTGATCCCACAAACTCCAACAGACTGTTGGCGTTTGTCTTTGCAGTGTTAATTGGCCTTAAGTGACATAGCAATGCCAAAAAATGCCCAGAATGCCATTTAAAAACATTATAGAATGTCCTATCAACTGTACAGCAACACTCTAAATACACTCTTACTAAAAATTATGAAATATTGGATTGTTTTCCTTCATGTCATGTGAATAGAAACGCATAAATCTTTTCATCTTTTTTAATCTTTTTTTATCCACTGTTTGAATAAATAGAAATTGTGATAAGAGTGTAGTAGAATATTATAAATGCGAGATGCAATCAAAAACCAGATAAATGCACTTAAATAAACTGAGGTTTTATTAGATGTTAGGCACAGTTTCATTAACAACAATGAACTCAGATTGTGTTTGCTGATTGTGTGTTATGATGTCAGTTTCAGCGGTGCAGTAGAAAGGGTTTTCGGACACACTGGCGTTTAGTTTGTGAATAAGCCAGAATCCTCTGATGAGCTGAACTCTGAGCTCTTTCAGCCCAATATAATGTGCGTTTAACTGTCCTGAATCAGGCCTGACTCGCCGCTTAAGTGTTGCCAGTGAGGTTAATTGGGCCGGCTAACCCTCAGACGCCTGTTACCCAACCACTGATATCTTTGTTCTGGAGATTCCGGGATGAGCTAAACTGTGTGAGAGTTTCCTTAGAGGATTTTTTTAGGTTCTGCTCTATTTGTTAGTAGTAATGCAGGCAGACAGCGGCTCCAGCAGAAACAGGCAACCAAACCTCCCATAGCACCCCAGCAACTGCATAGCAATACTCGTCATGGTGATGCTCTAAAACCACGCAGTATGACCTAGCACAAACATAGCAACACTCTGAAAACCTCTTAGAACAACTGCATAGCAACGGTCTAAAGAACACCCTAGAAGCTGCATAGCCGCAACCCACTGTACATATACAGTAAAAAGTCTTAGGCCAAAAGTGCAAAAGTCGTAGGCCACTAGTATTTTCAGTAACAAAAAATGGTTTTAAGTCGGTTATTTCTATCTTTTGCAGTAGCATGTGAGTTAGAATTATCAGTTTCAAACATTATTTTGTTATTAATTGTAATAATGCAGTGAGATTTTTGTCTGACAGCAGCCAGTGCTCCACACAGATCTGATATGATCACCGTCCAGTCTGTCTGGAATGACATGAAGTAACAGAACAAACTGAGACAAACTAAATTCAGAAGAACTGTGGCTTTGTCTCCAAGATGAAGAAAAAACCTACCTGCAAAGCTACAGAACTGTTCAGACATTTGTGAAAAAATCCTGTAAAATGAGGATGGTTTCAAAAATAAGACCATGAATAGATTTTTAATTTATCAATTAACTTCTTTTAACTAAATCAAATAAATATTTGGTATTCCAGATGACATTCTACAGCAAAAGATAGAAATAACGGACTTAATACCATTTTTCATTGCTGAAAATACTAGTGGCCTAAGACTTTTGCACACTACTGTGTATATATATTGTGGCGAGATGAGAAATTACACAAAACGTGAATTGGTTAGAAAAGCCCCCGGAGGGTGGATTTATTAAATACATTGTCCCTTTGAGTCCAGTGAGCCGTGTTGAGAAGTGCTCTATCCCAGGTGCTGGTGCTTTGTCCGTCTTCCGGGTTCTTTGGTGAGGTGTCCGTGCAGTGAAGTCGACCCATCAGTCATGGCTGCTGTCTAGAGCAAAGAGAAAGAGGTATTAGCATTCCAGTCAAGTGGAGCGCGATCTCACATGTGCTGTGTCTGCGAGCTGCTTTTGTAGCTCTCTCTTGATGAGCTGCAGTCACGAAGCTGGATGAGGTGCAGCTGTATTGTGTCTGTTGCCAGGGCGAGCTGAGGAAGTGCTCGGGCGGCTTGCCACAGGGACTGTTGCCACGGTCACCCGGCCAGTGGGAACCTGTTGGGTGTCCCCTTGGACACAGGTAATGGGGAGTCGACTTTTGATCTGATTTCGTCTTTGCAAGGCGGGATGAGGGTGGCTTGTACCAGGCTGACCGAGCTCCCTGAGTCCAGTAGGGCTGTAGTCGAGCAGCCGTTGATCTTTACCGTCACCTGCGGTTCCCCGTGGGGCGTTTCTGATGGAAACCACAATTTTTTCATAGGTGACCTGCACCAATGGAAGAGGGTGCAAAGGAGCTTTTAGCTGACATTCACGACAAGACGTGCACCACCTGCGAACATTCTTGTGAATGCCAGGCCAATGAAATCGGGTCATGAGACGATTTAGTGTCGTTTGACCATGGGATTACAATGAGCCATCTGGAAAAGCATTTCCCCACAGCTTTTTGGTACTAACAACTGCTTTGTACCATCTTTTCTTTGAGTGTCTTGGGTCACTCGATACAACCGGTCTTTTACAATTGCAAAATATGGATAGCTGAGCAGACAAGCAGGTTGTAGGTGTTGACTATCTATATAACGGACCTGTTCAAAAGCATGTTTTAATGACTCATCCTGAGACTGTTCCACAGAAAAATCATAGCGCTCTGAGAGAATCAGTCTCTTTTGATGAGTTCCGGAGCTGTTGTGCCATCGGGAAGGGTCGGCCACTCTCGCCGAGATCCAGTGAATGGAACCGCTGGTGGTGTTGCTCTGGGCTCCGGCCGACTCTTTGAATGAAGGCTCTTTTAAAAACGTCAAAGACCAGGAGGTACTGTACGGGCAGCTGTTGAGCAGCTTTTCCTGACAACAATTGTATCAAGCGCACTGGCCATTACTCTCATGTCCACTTTATTGGTCTCTGCAAAGAGATCCAGGAAGACTTCGGGATCATCTTGTTCAGTGTCAGGTGGGTGGATGAGGTCTGCTGAGCCACTGTTCCTGTCCGAACCTCCTGGGTCATCTAGCTCTGGAACACTTCGCTGTCCTCCTTTTGCACCTGGATAATGCCCCTGGAAGCAGCGCTCCTGGTCATTCCACATATCCAGCAACACCTGGTGTTGCTCTTGATGGAGAGCCGCGAGGGATGAGATGACTGGTCAGAGTTTGCATGCTGGTGGCAGCTCTCAAGCTTCCTTTTCGGGTTTCGGCACCAGTGTAAACAAAGTCAGTGTGAGAAAGGAAGTTGACAAGGTTGGCATGACTGCTACTTGAGCTTTTATTTAGATACCAGAAAACAGAAAGTGTTGTGTGTTTTTATGGGGAAGCTGATTGCGGTGATGATGAGTTGCAGGTGACTTGTCATTTGAATTCAGGGGAGAGTGAGCATTGTGATTGGCTGGGTGCAGAGCCTGGCAGATCTTTTACATTACCACCTCCTCCATGGGCCTCTCCAGAAGCCTAACTCTTCGACGTTGCGGTGGTCTTCCTCTTTCCCTGGGTGCAGGCCGATCAGGATGGGTAGCATGGAACTCTTCTAAGAGACCACATCATCTCTTGGGACACAAGATCTTTCCTCTGGCCCATAACCTTCCCAATCCACCAAATACTCTGACATACCACTGCGACATAGATAATCCACTATTTCCTTGATCTTGTAGATGGTCCCTTTATCCACGATTAGAGTTCTTCAGCTGGGCCAGGCTCTATGGGGAGCTAAACAGGGTCAACATAAGGCTTAAGCATGGACACGTGAAAAGTGGGGTGAATCTTGTACTGTGGTGGGAGCTGTAGTTTGTAAGTGATTGTAAGAACAACCTGGGACTAATTTTTTTACAGGGCAGGCACAGGCGAATGTCTCTGGTCGATAGCCAAACCTTTTGACTGGGTTGATAAGCTGGTGCTTCAGATCTTTGGTGGTCTGCTGTGGTTATTTGGCTGCGCTATGCCCTTTGCAGATTGTGATGTGCTTCGTCCCAGACTCTTTCACTCTCCCAGAACCAGTAATGACCGCAGGAACATCAGAAGGATCTCTGGACCGTGGGAATAGAGGGGCCTGGAAACCAGTGGATGCTTGACAGAGGGAGTTCTGAATGTACTCAGCCCAGCCCAGAAACTGGTTCAAGGAGTCTTGGTGGTCATGGCAGAGGGTACAGAGGAACCACCCCACCTCTTGGATCTACTGTTCTGTCTGGCTGTTTGCTTGTGGATGGTAGCCTGGAGCTTGAAGAAGGCCTTCCAGACCCGTGAGATGAACTGTGGTCCTCGATCCGAGACAATGTCTTCAGGGATATCATAGAAACAAAAACCTGTTAAAGAAGATCTCAGCGGTTTCCATTGCTGTAGATAAACCTTTGAGAGGTATTAAGCGGCAGAACAGAGAATGGAGAATCAGTCAACAATAACTAGAATACAAGTGTAACCTTCGGAGGGAGGCAATTCAGTGATGAAATCAACTCCTAGGTGTGACCAGGGGCGGTTGGGGATGCGAAGCGTCAGACGGTAACTGACGGGGACTCTTAGAGATAGCGCATTGCCAGCACCCCTTCATGTACCTTCTCACATCCCTTGCCATCTTGGACCTCCAGAAACAATCTTACAGGAGTGAGGGAGTTCTGTTGGCCCCAGGGTGGCCAGTGTCCAGTGAGGTGTGGGTAGCGAGGATGAGGGGTGTTCTTTCTGACTGGGGTACAAAACTTAGATGCTGGGGACAGCGGATTGACAGGAGCTGGCTCTGACATGGCTGGAGGGGTATCCCATTGGATCGGATTAACAAAGAGATTGGTTTGGGATGATGGGCTCGGGAACTTCCGATTCCTCTTCCTTAGCCTTGAGGCAAGAAAGCGCATCGGCATGCACATTCTTTGATCCCAGACAGTAGGATATGGTAAACCGAAAGAACCGAAAGATGTAAGCCCATCTAGCCTGGCGGGAATTCAACCTCTTGGTATCTCGGAGGTATTGCAAGTTTTTATGGTCAGTAAGCACAGTGAATGGATGCACAGCCCTCTCCAGCCAGTGTCAAGGCTCTTCAAGGCCCAGTTAGATGGCTAAAAGTTTGCGGTTGCCAATGTCATAATTCATCTCCACGGGGCTGAGTTTTCATGAGAATTAAGCACATGGAAGGAGTCGAGATGGGTTCCCATGCTGCTGAGATAGGACTGCTACTCCGACACCAGTGGTGGAAGCATCCACTTCCACAACGAAAGGAAGATTATGGTTAGGGTGAATCAGGAGCGGAGCAGAGGTTGAAAAAGCTTGTTTCAATGCGTGGAATGCTTGGGAGGCTGCGGGGGTCCAGGACAGAGACTTGGGCTTTCCCTTCAGGAGGGACGTAAGGGGAATGGATAGCATACCGTAGTTTTGGATAAATCGGCGATAGAAATTTGAGATTCCTAGAAACCATTGGAGTTCTTTGACTGTGGAGGGGGTAGGCCAGGTGGTTGGAGCATTAGACTTCCCCTCGTCCATGCGAACTCCATTCTGGATTATGTATCTCAGGAACTGGACTGAAGATTGATGAAATGAATATTTCTCTGCTTTGAGATAGAGTTGATACTCTCTGTGAGGACATCTGCGACGTGCCTAAAATGCTCCTGCATGTTCTTTTAGCCATCAAACTGGGCCTTGAAGAGTGGCACTGGTTGGAGGGGGCTGCGCATCAATTCAGTTTGCTAACTGACCATAAAAACTTGCAATACCTCCGAGATGCCAAGAAGTTGAATCCCTGCCAAGCTGATTGCAGTGATGATGAGTTGCAGGTGACGGTGATTAGAATTCATGGGTGAGTGAGCGTTGTGATTGGCTGGGTGCAGAGCCAGGCAGATCTGTCACATATACGGAGTGTCCTCAACCTAGATTTAAACAAGACAGCTTTTGTAGGAGAGACAGAAAACGAAAACAGTAGGTATCATGTTGCTATGCCAACACATTTAGAGCAAACAAACACACTTAGATCACAGTGTTTCAAAAGCTCGTTATGGTGATGTACAGACTGACAGGAATAATTAACACTGATAATTGTTCTGCTTGCGCAAATAAGCTGTATTTTTGGAGCCAAGAATATGAAGTAATTCAGGAAGAAGCAAGGACAGACTGTCCCTCATGGTCTTTACGCACGGCTGAAGTTAAACACCTTCCATGAAACCCACCACAAACTACAGAGCTCAGCCTCCTTAAAACCTTTATGGCACATACTGAATTACAGTCAATCAGTTTGTTTGCAGCAGTTGCAGTTGAAGGATTCACTAGTAAATAAATCGTTCATTTATAAATCATCTTGTTTTAAAACATTTTTTTAAGAAGCAAAATGTGTTTCACTGCAAAAAAAATCGTAATAATTTTTTTTAGACTAGACTTTAAACTAGGTGCATTTACTCAAATTATTTTTTGGAGTTATTATTATTATTATTATTACCATAATTGTTTTATTATTATCATCATTTTTATTACAACAGTGTTCTTGTTGTTGTTTTTTCCTTTGATTTTTCTTACCCCAACCATTTTATTTTCACTTTTTTCATTTTCTTATTCTTTTTATTACTCTTTAAGGTAGTTTTTATCGCTACTTTTAATGTTTATGTTATAACTTTGTTCTTGTTTTATTTTTATTTTAAATGTATTATTAATATTATTATTATTATTATTTCTTACCCCAATTTTATTAATAATTCTTACTATTTATTTTTTATTCCATTTTTATTGATTTTTTAATAAAATATTTCTGCTTATTACAAAATGCAATTTAAAATAATGTGAACGTGAAATAATGTTTGCCACTAAAAAATAAACATCATCTAATAGATACATATTTACATATCCCATTCTTCAGAAATGGTGCAAAATTTCTCAGGTCCATGTTATTAATATTCTGTGAGTTTTTTTGTGTTGTTTTGTTTCATGTACCTGCATGTTTAACTTTGCATGATGCGTTTCGTAATGGCTGATGTTACTGAGGCCAAGAGAGGATAGCGGCTGAATCATGTAAAACTGTATAATTGTATAATTGCCTGAATGAGGTATTTTTGCGGTCCTGCTGCTGTTGTTATTCTCATTATTTTGGGGCTTGACTCATTTCCTCTTGGTCACCTCTTGACCCGCTGCTGTGGCTTTAATATCTGTGCTTCCTCTGCTCTCAATGCTGCTCTTCAACATCAACACACAATTCTTTCTTTCAGTCGGAGGATCTGGGAGCGTGTTCTCAGTTCGAGGCCAGTCGAAACGCTCGTAACATGATGCCCAGTGCGAGCTGCGGCGTCTTCCCAGAGTTCACACTCCGCAAACCGTCCTCTGAGACAGACATCGAGAACTGGGCATCCAAACACTTCAACAAGCACACCCAGGTACACCACATCACCCATGAAACCCTATAAACCCACTGCTCTTATGTCATTCTTTCATATCTAAGACCTCAGTCATCATTGGATTGCATTGTATGTATATCATTATTTGAGGACATGTTATTGAAGATATAAAGTGACGACTGATATGTATTTAATTTTATCTGCTATTGATGGATCTCATTGATGTACATTACAAGCTAAAAAAAATGTAAATGAAATAAAATGTTAATAAAAACTAATGAACCACAACAAAATTGCTAAATAAATAAATAAAATCTGTATAATTTTAGAAAAACACTGCAAAATTACTACAACTAAACTTAAAAGGAAGAAATTTAAATAGAACTAGAAATAGAAATAGAACTTAAATAGAACAACTAAAATTACAATAGAAAATAAAAATAAATGCTCATTCAAAATATGATTAAAAACAAACAAACATTACAAAAATATAAAAATTAATTGCAAAAACAAATAATGAAAATATCAGAATAAAACAAGTTTACTTAAAAGTTAAATTAAAATGTAAAATATAAAAATGTATTTTTAATAATTATAAAAAAACAAATAAAATTAAGCTAAAATTTAAAATATTAAGTAAAATTAAATTTAAAATAAATTGTAAAAATATATAAAACAAAATGACTAAAATGAAAATGAAAAAAATAAGAATTAAAAATATGAATAAAAACAACTCCTAAAAAATTGCTCCTTTCTTCCAGGGTCTGTTCAGGAGGAAAGTGTCCATCGCCAACATGCTGGCATGGAGCAGCGAGCCAATCAAGAAGCCCATGATCATGACGACGGACAGGACGGTGAAGCGCGAGGCTGTGGAGCTCTTCAAGCTCATCCAGACTTACATGGGTGACCGGCGGGGCAAAGTGGATCCGCTGGCCGTGGCTCTGGAGGTGGCCGTGAGGGGCTGGAGCTGCCAGGGCCTACGGGACGAGCTCTACATCCAGCTGTGCCGACAGACCACCGAGAACTTCCGCTACGACAGTCTCCAGAGAGGCTGGGAGCTCATGGCCATCTGCCTGGCCTTCTTCCCCCCGACGCCTCGCTTCCACAACTACCTGGAGGGCTACATCTACAGACACATGGACCCTCTCAACGACACCAAGGGTATGCGGAAACCCTGCATTTACATTCAGTCATTCAGCAGACGCTTTTATCAAAATCAACAGAAGAGATGCCTGCTGGAATTGTAAGTCCGGGCCATGCTT
Source organism: Enteromius viviparus (assembly GCA_032353835.1). Classification (NCBI taxonomy): domain Eukaryota; kingdom Metazoa; phylum Chordata; class Actinopteri; order Cypriniformes; family Cyprinidae; genus Enteromius; species Enteromius viviparus. The sequence continues at coordinate 225,079 of JAUCNO010001664.1, read as the reverse complement.
TTTTAAAAAAAAGCTAAGCTTTTAGTTTGGTTAATTTCTCAAATAACAAGAAGAAAGCTGTACTTAATAACTTAAAATCTGGACCAAAGCCTATATCCACATAAATTCTATTTCTCAATTCAATTTCAGTCCTGTTACAGACATTTTTTTACTTTGTTGTGTGGGAAGAGTAAACATATGAATGTTATTTTAGTATCACTGAGTGATTTTTGAGCATGTTTGGAATTGAATTAATTATTTTTAATTTCAGTCAAAGTTTTAGTAATTTTGTCTTGTGCTTTTTTTGAAAATTTGGAAAAAAATGGAAAAATATAAATTATATATAAATTATATATAAATTCATATTTTGAATTATGTTAAAAAATATATTTTTCTCATTTTTAAAGTTTTTATTTTTAAGTCATATTTAGGAAGTTAGTTTACTAATGTTTTATTTAGAATATTTATAGTATAATTTGAGTATTTAAACGTGTGAGTGGTATTTCACCGGCATGCTATTATAATTTCATTCTAATGAACTCATTCATGTTTATTAAATATATACACTACCGTTCAAAAATTTGGGGTCAGTAAGATATTTAAGCATACATTTTTTCAATTTTTATTATAAGAAAAAATATTAAAGCTGCAGTCCAGTAATGTTTTTCTCAGAATAAAAAATACCAAAACCTTTGATCTAAAATATTAAGTATTTCAGTGATATTAGCAATGGTAAAACACAACAGATAAATAATGTTTTTTAATGAAGGAATAGTATTTTGTTTCATGCAACATGCAAACTGTTACAGCACTCAGCAAAGTGAAATGCAGACACCGTTTTATTCTGTATGCTCCACACAGTGGTTATTAAACTCTTAAGATGCTGAATATCTCTGTAGCTAAATTTGCATTATATTTGATGTCTGCTTGTGTTTCTGTGTTGCAGGAGTGGCGATTAGCAGCTATGCAAAATACTGTTACCGTAAACTACAGAAAGCTGCTCTCTCTGGAGCCAAGAAGGTGCGTGACTTCCCTCTGTCAGAACATAAACTCTGTTATGAAAGAAATATGTGTGTGTACTGTGTATATTTACTATTCATTTATGAATACACACACATGCATGTATATATTTAAGTATGTTAGGTTTAAAATATTTTTTTGTATTATCAAATACCTGGAAATATTTTTTAAATATATACTGTATGAGTGTGTATTTATATACAAATAATAATATACACAGTACTGTATATTCAGTAATCAGCAACGTTTATTATTTTATAACTTGTATAATGAAAATATTTCGAATATTTTCGAAAACATTTAGAACATTTAAAATGTAAACAGTCAGTGAAAATGTAAATAAATCAGTATAATTTCATAATTTTACTAATATTATTTTTTAACTAGTAATTGATTGGAATGTAACACATTGATTTAAATGTCAATTTCTTAATTAAAGGGCTCAAATAGACCGAAAGTTTGAGAAAAGCTTGAGTTTGTAGGTTGAAGGAATGCTTCTGTGTGTTTGTGCTCTAATGCGCTGCGGGTGTTAATTGGCTGTGAAGTGTCGTGAGGGTCTGGTTCTTCTGCTATTTAACAGTTTTAATTAACATTCAGTTTCCGGAATTTGCCTGTTGCCCTGGAGACGTCGCCGTGACGACAGGCGGTGTGTTTCAGACAGTTTCTGACAGTGCATGATGGGTATCATTGCACACGTGTAATGGGACAATCCCGGTGTGAAGCACATGCATGTGTTTGGTGTGAGCTGTTCTGAGGCAGTGTCGTGTGGTGATTCCTGAGAGCTTGTGTGTAAATGTGTGTTTGTGCCAGACGCTCGGCGGGTAATGCTTCAAAACTCGGCTCCGCTCCAAAACCCTAGTGTGCAGACTACATAGGCGTCATTCAATGCACCATGCGCACATTGATAACAGGTAAAAAGGCAGGAATCCAAGTACGGAGAAGTGTGGGATTCGATTCGAAAAGGCAGGCAGAGGCCTTTAGAAGTCTTCTTTGGATATGTGTGTAGGAACCCGTCTGCAGAATCAGCAATCCCAGCATGCACTGTGTTGATAATCTGTGAGTTGTTTTCTGCTCTGTGTGTCTGCAGGGTTTGAACAAGCCTTCGATTGAGGAGATCGCTCACGCTCGTAACGCCATCTTTCGGCCCTCTATGTTCGGCTCGTCTCTGGAGGAAGTGATGTCGATGCAGAAGGACCGTTATCCTGACCGACAGCTGCCCTGGGTCCAGACGCGTCTGTCCGAGGAAGTGCTGAGCCTAAACGGAGACCAGACTGAAGGCATCTTCAGGTCAAACATCAGCATTCATCAGACACTTTTCTCTTATATATATATATATATATATATACAGTGAGGTCAATAAGTATTTGATCACCCTGTGATTTTGCAAGTTTTCTTACTTAGAATCTGGCTGATAAGCAAGTTATCAAATACTTATTTGTAATTAACAAATAAATTGTTAAAACATCATGTGATTTCCGGATTTGTCTTTTTAGATTCTGTCTCTTACAGTGGAAATGCACCCATGCTTAAAATTGTGGACCCCACCATGATTTCTAAGTAAAATAACTTTAAAAAAGAAAAATCCGGAAATCACATTGCATGATTTTTTAACAATTTATTTGGGAATTACTGTGTCAAATCAGGTGGGGACACCTGATTTCCAGTGATTTCTGTCATCTTGACTACAGAGACCGTCTCTGCATTTGATAAATAAAGTTTAATTCTCGTCATAATACATTACCATTACTCTGTTGTTCTATTTGATAATGTTCAGCGCTTTGCTACAATCTGTATTGTTAAAAGCGCTATATAAATAAAAGTGACTTGACTTGACTTGACTCAAATAAGTACAGTATTTGATCACTTGCTTATCAAGACAGATTTCTGACCCTTAAAGACCTTCTATTTTGCTTTTAAATAGTCCAGCTACACTCTGCTTATAATTCTAAATTTGTTTGCTGTCATAAAGACACCTGTGCACCCCACAATCAGCTAAAGTCTAAGTAGCAACATGCAGTAGCAACAAAGGGCAACGGGGCAATTGCCAAGCAGCTTGGTGAAAAAAGAACAACTGTTGGAGCAATTGTCAGAAAATGGAAGATGCTAATAATGACTGTCAATGTCCCCACGGACGATCTCTCCTCGTGGGGTATCAATAGTCAAGTTTCCATCCAAGGTGTTTCTGTAAAAAAATATTTAGTGGTTAAATTTCTTTACCGATATATCTGATAGAAATGCTAATTATCGATAAAATTTTGTAAATGTCGACACAGTATTTTTCTGTTTAACTTTAGTGCATAAATTCTATATCTATACTTCAAATGTCGCAAAAAATTGTTTGTAAATACCTTTTGTCGAGAAAAAGGGCTTTAACTTAAATAAATGTAGTGTCACATGACAGAATTAGCCTATTGGCAGCATCCTGGTGTTGCTCGTGTCAAAGCACCTTAGCCTAGTTCAAAACCTCATTAAATCCTATTCAAATTAATGCATTTAAAATGTTATATATGGTAAAAATATGAATTGCCTCTCAAACAAAAATATCTTAATATTATGTTTCTTTTAAATACTTAGTAGTCTAATGCGTTACTTTTTTTTTGTCAATTTAATCAATTTAAATTTAATTTACTTAATTTACCATAATCTTGTCGGTTAATAATAAAATAACCTAAATTAACATTCCTATTTCCAATACAGTCTAATAAAATCTAATCAGGAAAACAACAACAAAAATACAACTGCACCTGCTTATGAAAATGACAGCGGGTGTGTTGACGACTGACGTCACATGCGGTTTTGCTCAGATGTGCTTCTTATGCCGGTTCCGTTCCGTTCCGTCTCGCGTTCATCCACATAGCTTTGGAAGTATACTTAATTGCGGATGAGTGTGGACAGAACCATGCATATGCAGAGCAAGAGCAGCGCGTGCCACTGTGCTTTTAGGGACCATTCGCATGTGACGTATTTTGCATGCTCAAGACCATTATTTTCAAATGTAGATGCACATTTTGCGCACTCACAATGGAAGCGACATGCTCATTTTTTCCAGTCGCATTTCAGGGTTTTCAGATTGCCACAAGTTCACTGGGTCATGTGTCATGTGTCCGGGTCATGTGTCAAGAACCAAGCAATCAGCTTCATCCTTTCCTGTAACAACATTGAAGGGAAAGGTTGAACCACAATTTATAATGCAGAAAGCTAGATTGAATATGCTACATTACTTTAATCTTTTGTTTATCAGTTTGTAAAATTAATCAGCTTGGGGGTTGAAATGGAAACTAGAATGAAAACCTGGTAGTGACAGGCAGTCTTTCCAACTCATCCTTGAAGAGGTCAGCATATTTGGTGAAAATTCCATCAGTAAATTCATCCTTACTGTATGTGTTTAGTTGGTGGACTTCCTTGTTGAGTGTGAGAAGTCCCATCCGTAGACAGTCAGGTAGACCCAGTGGCGGCTAGAACAACAGGTCATAAGTCTGTTTGGCCCAACGACATGGTAGCGTGAAAGTACAGAGTGTGTGTAGCTTATTTCCACCATATGCTATAAGCTTTGTTGTATTTGACACATCAAGTTCTCTTTTTTTTCAGGTGCTGGAAAGTGTCCAAATCCATCACATTACACTTGGCTCCCGTGCCCACTTTTAGTTCCACCGGCTTGCCATATATGTGTATGGTGCTGTACAGTTCACTTCTCTATGTTGAGTTTGTTAGAGAGTCAGTAGACTCAGCAGTCACTCCATCAATGAAGAATGATTCACTTTCTTCACTGCTCATTTGTTGTGGTTCAACATTATGGACAGTTTTGGTGTAACAACATTTTTTCTTGTTTGTTTGGGTGGACCTGCAGCATTTTTTAAAGTGTTTCCACTTCTGTCGTTGCATTGCTGACCGAATGCAGGACATTTATCTCTTTTGGCTGGGTGGTCACAACCGCAATTGTCAGTTTTTTATGTTTGAGCTTTGCTGTCTGATTTTTGTTTTGGTTTGAAATGTTTATATTTACTTTCCCTTGACTCTGCCGGTGTAATAATAACACTGTCGTTTTCACGGGGAACTCTCACATCGTGTGCATAAACAAAGGATCGTTCACGTTCGATGGCTTCGGGATCCGTGAGGTTGAGAAGAATAAAAGCTTGTGTTCTAAATGGTTTGTCGCCATGTGCTGTGGATGAGGATCCGGTCTTCGGAATTCACCTGCCATGGCTTGTGCTTGTGATGCAGCTGTTTACGTAGCTTTGCGGCTAGTTATACACTAGTTGTGAGATCGGCATGAAAACTTCACTAAACTCACTGTCGCGGACAGATGTATCCCTCTTCTGACACCATGTTAACTTGTGCATAGTAAATAAGACTGCCAAAGTAGTTCTGTAATTTACTGTGGGTTTATTGTCTACCACATGCATCACATACACTGATCTGCTCTCTCACCAGACCACTTACTGGGGAAGAGATAAGGGGCGGGGCCCTACAGGGAGATCACAAAATCACTTAGGATTGGTCATACATACTGTACTACAATCTTGAACTTTCGTGCAAATGAATGGTTTCAGTTCTGTTCCTTGTAAATGACTCCTGTTTAATGTCATTAACATATAAAATATCACCAATCATCATAATTTAGAACAGCAAGTTACAAGAATAGCTTACATTTTCAAAAACCTGCAACAATAAAAAGTGCATAGATCTATGGAAGCCTGTTTCCGCCACCTTGAGAAAAAACATTCTCATAATTATGAGTTAATATATTATAATGTTCACGGATTAAAAAAATATTTATAACAAGAAACTTTCTCATAATAATGACTTATCATCTCGTAATAATGAGAAACTTTTTCATAATAATGACTTATCTTCTCATAATTATGAAAAACTTTCCCATAATACTGACAGTATCTCATAATGACGGCACCGTTTTCCCAACTCTGTGTGTGTGTGTGTGTGTGTGTGTTTGTTCACTTCTCACTGCTGTATGTGTGCACTTGGATGCACAGAGCACATATTGATAGTATGGGAAACCACACCTGCCCACATGTCTCGTCCTTTACAAGTGCACACACAAAGCAGTGAAAAGTGAACAACCACTATGGTGGCAAATCTATGCCATCAATAGATTGTATCAATATTGGTGTCACGAGGGAGAGGCGAGGAGACGTGCGGGTTCATATGCAGGCTGTTTATTGGTAAACGCAGAGCAAAACAGACAGGCTTAGGTCGT
>JAUCNO010001664.1:199371-212259 GCA_032353835.1 Enteromius viviparus | reverse complement strand
CGAAGTGATTTGTGCATTTATACCTCTTTATTTATATTATTTTATATTAATTTTGTGAGGACACACTTCTCTTGCCTTGTACCAAAAAAAATAATAATAATTTAAACATAAATTACTAAAACTTCTTGAATTTAACCTGTGTGCAGTTTTGCCGCATCCTTTAGCGAACTTCGTGTCACACTTGAAAGCTGCACAGCGGGTCATTTTTGAAGTGAAACTACCGGTCCCTGTAGAGCATACGTTGGATCCCTCTGTCAGTAGGGAATAGTAAGATGGTGGATCGAACACTTCCGGTGGCTTCACTGGCTGACGGCAGTTTAGAACGCAATGAGTGATCCAGTCATTCTATATAGATCAGTGGCTATAACCCGTTTTATTCAGCTATTTAAGTTGTACTAACGGTATTCTTTGGATTAAGAATATAGTAGATAAAAAGCTCTCTGAAAGTCCCAATTTAAAGTCTACATCCATAAAAGCAGCTATGTTTTTTTTCTCTTTCTCTGTTTGTAACAAAACATTTTCGGTGGTGAATTTTTAAATGTACTTTGTTTTTCAGTGTCTTGCGACACTTTAAAATTGCTGCGTCAATGTGAATCGAATTTAACTTTCCGTAATATGCACTTGAACAATAAATTGCTTTGTATATAGCAACATACAGTTTACACACTTCATGTTTAATGTTATCCTACTGCTGTGTGACTAATTCTCCAGTTCCCTGTCACTCTCCCTTTCCTCTTTTTTCATTTATTTATCAATCCTCTTCTACCTCTGTATGTCTGGACACAAGAAAATGCGCAAAAGAAGCCATAGGAATTCTTCTAATCCTTCCAGTTCTTCTGAGCGGCAGCCAGACCAAACCAACGGAGGCGCCGAGGGATGTTTGTCCAGCGCGGCGTTGGAGGGTTTGAGATCGGAGTGTTCGATGGTGTGGTTTGACCGTGTTGCGTACGAAAGAGCAGAGAGTCTTTACTATGCGCGACAATTGCACCAGCAAAACGGCACGACCGCTCCTGCGAGTTCATCAAGAAACAAGCAAGAAATTTGCCAGCATGGAGCCCAAGAAGCCTGTCATCATGTAGTTCAAACCGTGTGGGTAAATAAACCAAACTTTGACCAAGCCGAGCGCAAGTTTGTGGGTCGTGTTCGCAACCAACCCATATCTCTTCAGCTGCTGCCAACTAGCTGCGATGAGGGCTACCAATCGCAAACCCCGACTCCGCCCACACCAGCTTCCAGACCAAGCAACGGCCTCCCTTCCTTGCCCCCACCTCCAATGGGGGTGTGGCTTCAAAAGCCTCTTTTTGATAAAGCCGAGGCGACTTTCTATCAGAACCTGTACGGCAGAAGCTCACCACCAAGAAAATTGGAAACCAACGCCGACGAGTCCATCTCCAAACGCCAAAAAAAGGTTGTGGTTTGCAATCGCAGAGATTCCGACAAAATCACCACCAATCAGGGAGCGGCGCCCTGCTACTTCCTGCATGCCGACAGCGAGAGGGTGTGGCTAGATCGCGGTCGCTATGGGGAGGCGGAGACTCGTTTCTATGAAGATGCTGCGGCGAGATCCGTCAAAACGTCTAAAAACCATTCTAGCCAGAAGCAGAAGAAGTATGACTCGATACTCGGGAAAATATACTTTCCTCACACACACACACACACACACACTAGTCAGTTCGTTCACCATCAAATTAAAGTTCTGTCATTTTCAACAGTTCTGTTGCTCCAAATCTGCATTACTTTTGTTTTTTGAAACTTCGACGAATCGCAGTCTTAAGTGTCGTGGCGAAAAGTCATGCGGTTTTGGAACGACAAACAGGTCAGTCAATGACAGAATTGGTGAAATATCACTTTAAAATGAGCTTTTACCCTCCGGTAACCATCAGTCTCATCCCCTCACATGCAAACCTTTAACAACCTTTTTTATTTCTTTTGTGCACCATCTTCATGTCACCGCGCATTTTTCTCGTTTTTCTTTTGCTCTCTTTTTCCATGCTCATTCTTGCTGTGTTTGTTTGTTGTGTTGACTTGAAAGAGTCATTTGTCTGAATTCAGTTTCGTATCATTTGGGTTTCTTCATTTGTTTGATGTTGTTTGTTAGTTGTAAACATATATATTATTTGCATTTATTATGTCAATGCACACGTTTTGGGGTGTAACTTGTTTTAGTATCACAAGATCACACTGAGCTTTTATTTTTAATATAGTTATCATTATCATTTCAACCATTTTGTTGTTTTAATTGTTTTTGTTTTTCTTTGTTTTATCATTTATATTTTTTATTCATTGTTTAGTTTTGTTTAGTATATAAAGTTGAACTAAAATTAAATAAAATGTTTTAGCAAATGAAATTTTATTAAAATTAATCACGAAAAAAATGTTTTCAAATAAAAATTAAGAGTATTATTGTAAAGTATAATTGTAAAATAACAAAAATACAAAAATTTGACAGTAAAATTAGTAAGAATTTGATGTTATTATTTTAGCACACCAAGTTAAACTTAAATAACCATTAGCATATAAACTCCCCAACACTTCTGTGCATGGAGGTTTAGCCTGAAGCATCCTTTCATTTTAAGGTACAAACAGATAACCAATCACATCCCGTCTTTCATCAGTTCACTGAAGGTGTTTGTTGAGTGAGGTGGTTACAGGTCTCGTGTGTGTTTTGCAGGATGACTGCAGCAGAGTGTTTGGCGCAGGAGAGGATCTGGTTCGATAAGCCACGCTACGATGAAGCGGAGCGGCAATTTTATGAGCGGGTGAACGGACCCACGCAGCCCAAACAAGTAATACATATATCACTTTAACTATAGCATTAGTATTTACAGATTGTGTGCTAATACTACTTTTCCACATGTTATTTTTGAAAGATTGGTAGGTTCATTCTAAATGTACATTTACTGTACTTCATTTCATGCGTTTATCCAGAGAGACATTGAGCATTGGCATTTAGGGTGTATACATTCCCACAGTTCCAGGGAGCTGAACCCATGCTATGTTTCACTGAAGAAACCGTTTATACCATCACACACTGAAGTTTGTGTCTTGTTTCTTGTCTCAGGACACTGGAGCTAACAGCATCCTTCAGGACATTGCAAGAGCACGAGAAAACATCCAGAAGTCTCTCGCTGGAGTGAGTCGAGCAAATATCCACACCATAACTCTTCGAACTTTGCAAACTATATCTCTCTTTTAGGGCTGCATGAGATCAGATTTTATATTTTGTTTTTTCAAAAGCTACAGATTTAAAGAGTTTGTAGAATTTATACCAAAAAAATTATAATTATTTTGTGGTGATAAAGTTAAAGTGTAAAATTACAATGGAAAAATATCTGTCTAAAAATATAGTAATAAATGTTGTTTTTGCTCATTACTAAATAAAAATAAAAAATGATCAGTAATTATATCTTAATCATTATTAATTTTGTTATTGTTGCTGTTGTCACATAATATATATAAAATAATAAATACAACTATTGTAACCTATAGTAAAAAAGATCATTTAAGAAAACATAATAAACACAGTAATAAGTTTATTTTACAGGTGTTCCCTGCCTTTAAATGTATTTATTTCTTTTTTTCATAAAGTTTGGAACATTAAGCTTTTATTCTGGCAGAAAAACACAAGAAGCCTATAAAGATTTAGTTTTCTTGTCAAGAAAACTTGTTAGGGTCTTAAACCCTAGTAAGTTGTCTTTCTGTCTGCTGCCTACATAGGCAGAAAGTGCTGTGAATGTGTCTCTGATATTCTGTGTAGGCAGCTCTATAGCTTTTAGAACATAGCCCAGTTTATATGAAGTCATCTGCTCTCTTCCTTCATCTGCACTTTCCTCAAATGATCTCTCCTGTAGCTGAAGACTACCTTGCAGCCAAGTAGAGGCTCCGCCCCTAAAAAATCAAACCACTCCCACCGCTCGTCTCCTGTAAGTGTGTGTGCGACACACACTAAAGCAGCTCACGCGCGAGTCGGTCAGCGTGTGGAGCGTGTGCATGTTTGCATGCATGTTGCTGTAGAAATCTGTGATGCATGCATTTATTGTAAATGTTTCGACGAGACAATCAACAAGATAAACACTTGCATTAGTGTTATTTTATTGTACTATAATAGTTTTTATGAATGTTATCAGGGGGTTTTAGTGATTTTTATTTCATACAACATTTTAAACCTAAAATAATAAATGTCTGCTCAAGTAAAAAAATAAAAAACATTTCAGTTACTATCTAACAGGTATTAAATAACACTTTTAATAGTTAAAATAATAATCAAAAATAAGAACAAGAAAGAATTTATGTAATTAAGTGTAATTGCACCAATACTGATTTCTAAACTGGACATTCTGAGTTAATTGAAATCAAATAAATTAATTCTAAATAATAATAATTTAAATAATTAAAAAATAAAAAACAATAAAAAAATTAAACACCAAAAAAAGTTATTCAAGTAATTATTAGGTAAACAAAAAATATTTTGTATATATCTTATATACTACACATGTTTTGTTTACCTAGTAATTACTTGAATCATAAAACGTCAAATCAAAATTATTTTACTTTAAAATGAAAAAATAACTAAAATATTAAATTAACTGCATGTTAACAAATAAACCACATCAGAGAACCATGAATACGTGAATGTGTTGAAAAATTAAAACATTTTAGGATTTAATGAAAATTTTAAGCAGTAAATAGTTTAAGCCTGGACTGACAAAAAGGTTTGGGAATCCATGCACCAATGCATAATCATAAGCAAAAATATTTACCTACAGATTTATTTACTGAAACAAATGAAACTGAACAAACTTCAAAAATAAAATTAAAAATGTTGCATGTTATGACAAACTAGTGCAGTCTGTATTGTGTGTTGTGTGGTACATTAGTGTAGCAGTTAGTGTAGCAACAGAACTAGGTGTGTGTTTGTTTAGTGTGTATGTAGTTGTAAGTAGACATGATTTTCTCACTGGGTGATTGTGTATCAGAGCTGGAGCTGATGGAAACTCGTGTGTGTCTGTGTTTAGAGTGGTGGAGGCAGCGCTGCTGATTTCGGGGAGCTTGCAGCACGCATGAAGGACCTGGAGCTGGAGAACCAGAGCCTACACAAAGGTGTGTTCAACAGATTCTCACAGCTTTCAGTTTGCATTTACTTCAGGATGGAAAACATCAAGAAGCATTTAGCACTCCTAATTCACATTTTGATTCCAATCGATTGTTTTGGTTGTTTTGAGAAAGAATTAATGAATAATTTTTAAAAAGAAGGCATTTTGACAAGGCAAAAATAAATTATGCACATTTTTAAAAATGCATGCAGTATATTATGTACTATGTAGTTTTGTGTTTTGATTAGCTTTTATTATTTTTAACATTAATTTTACTGTGATATGAAGAAGTACTACTATTTTTTTTTACACTTTTTTTATTTTAATTATAATTAGTTTATATAGTTTCTAATTATAGTTTCCATTTCCAATTTAATAGTATACCTTAGGTTTAAATTTTTATTTATTTATTTTTATTTATGTGTGCAAGTACCAAAAAATTTAACTAAAATGAAAACAGAAACTGAAAATAAAAAGCTAAACTTAAAAAGATTAATAACAACAACTTATACAATATATATATATATATATATATGGTTTGGTTGGTTTACTAAACTCTGTTTTTAAATAAAACCGTTTAGGTTTTTTTGGTTCATTACATAATTTCAGAAGTTTTTGGTTAATGAAAATAAACTTGCTTGCATACATTCAGCATTTGTTCTGTCTGCATTGGGTGTAGTTGTAAAAATCCTCATATAAAATAAAACAAAATATTAACTTGGACGTCTGGAGGTGGACAAATAAATAGCGTATCCATCATTAAATCTGAAAAGCAGTGATGTCATTGTATTTGCAAATGATCTTGCCTAATCGTGCGCAAGCACCTCATTAATTGCTCTGGTTGTGTTTCTCAGTGGTTCAGGAGCTGCGTTCTGCTCTCAATAAGATGGAGAGCCGAGTTTCAGCGCTGGAGAAACGGACGCCAACGCCAACCGTTAACGGCACCGGTCCAGCCGCTCCTCAGAAATCTCCACCCGCTCCGGCAAAACGGGAGGAGGAAGATGAGGATGACGACATCGATCTGTTTGGCAGCGACGAAGAGGTGGACGAGGAGGCTGAGAGACTGAAAGAGCAGCGGCTGCAGGAATACGCCGCCAAAAAGGCCAAAAAACCGGCCCTCATCGCTAAATCATCCATCCTGTTAGACGTCAAGCCGGTAACTGCCTGCAGCAGGGAGTTCACATGTCTTGTTTGTTTGTTGGATTGTCTTTTTTTCCCCCAAACAAACAGGCAACCATCCTGAATACCTTAGTTACTGCATAGCCACCACATAAAAGAAACTTCACAGCTGCCTGAAACACACTTGCATCCACATACAAGCAACCTAACAGCTGGATCTTTCTGGACAGGCTTCTCAAGGTCATTAATGTGTTTTTCCTGGCCTTCGCAGTGGGACGACGAGACAGACATGGCGAAGCTGGAGGAGTGTGTGCGGTCGGTGCAGGTTGATGGGCTGCTGTGGGGAGCCTCCAAACTGGTTCCTGTGGGCTACGGCATCAAGAAACTGCAGATCAACTGTGTAGTGGAGGACGACAAGGTGGGAACAGACTTCCTGGAGGAGGAGATCACCAAGTTTGAGGACTACGTGAGTAACGTCTCCTTATGCTTTAGTCCCCAAGTGTCATGTAAAGCTTGACTTGTTTGTTTTGTGTTGCAGGTTCAGAGTGTGGATGTTGCGGCGTTCAACAAGATCTAACACACACACACACACACACACACACTCACGCTACTGCTGCTGGAAGAATATCAGTAAATAAAAGAGCTCAAATGTATTTGTCTTGGTCTCTGTCTTTTATAGTCGCCACATCTTTTTGAACATGTTTGATGAAGAGGAGAATTACAGTCAACGCTACTATTGACGAATGCTGCTGGTATTTCTTAATGCTATTTACCATTTATTAATATTTTCAATTCACTTTAATTTTTGTATTTTCAGTTAAGTTTTAGCTTGATCTTTTGTTTAAAAGATTAAGTCATTTTTAGTCCTTAGTCTTTTTTTTTCATTTAATATTTAAGTTACATTAGCTTTAATTACTTCAACTAACCTAGCAACCCCCCCGAACACCTCAGTAACACAAACCAACCACATAAAACACCTTCCAGAATACCCTAGCAACCAACCAAACCCCTAGCAGTGCCCTAACAACCACCCAGAATACCCTAGCAACACCCAGTGTATCCTGGCTGCCATCTACCAACTTGCCCTAGCAGCCATCTTACTAAACATGTTTGATGCAGAGGAGAATTAGTGTCGACGTTGGCTCCTGTGGGCTACGACATCAGCCGCAAGAGCGCTTTTGTGTGTTTGTGATCTATTTCTGCTGCTTTTGAGCTAGTCGCACCAAAACATTTTAACTTTTCAACATTTTAATACAGCATTTCTTCTTGTTTCCTTCTAAGCGAAGGTTGTTCAGATCAGGTAGATGGATATGAAGGTAGATATTTGATGGATACATATTCAGATGGCTAAATAATCCAAAACATATTTTTATGGATGTTAGATATTCAGATATATTTAATGAATATATATTTAGAAGAATGGATTTATTCATATATATATATATATACACACACACACACACACACACACATATATATATATATATATATATATGTGATGAAAAGTTATTCGGATGGATAGATATTCAGTTATATATTGGATGGATATTCAGATATATGTTGGTAATGTATAATTAGATATTCAGATTTTTTTTTATTTAACTGGTTACAAACAGTATTAAACTATTTAGATTGGATTTAGGACTCTCTTTCTTTCTTGTAATCTCATTTTTACATCATGCTTTGTTATATTTTGTACCGATTTTGTCTGAATGGACAGGAAAGAGTTAAACTGCAGGATGTGGAATTAATTTCATTCAGCGGGAGTGACTCTTGCGATTCTTGCGTCTATTCGATTCAAATTAATAAATCGGTAAAAAAGAACAAAACAGTCATTCAGAAATTTGTGTTGCATTTTGGTGTCTTAACATAGCAGTGGTAATGTCAAAACTACAGTAACGTTTGAACAGAACACTTCTGAACCACTCCTTCAGGATTCATTCGGGAGTCGTGATTCCCGAGTCAGTCAAAGACTCGTTCAGAGATCCAGCATCTGCTCGTGGTGCTGCGCGAGCTCCGCTATTTCAGGTGTGTTTTTAAGTGAAATCATTTCTAAATTAAATACGCACAAACTATCTTGAGTCATTCTCTTGTGGCATGTTTTTCTGTATTGTTTGTCGATGTTTACGTTTTCTTTATGCTGTACGAATCACTTCATGAGTGCAGCTGTAATGCATGAAGTGCAAAACATGTAGCCTACAAGTAGGCTGTGTTTTTGGTTGTTTGTGTTCTAAATTGTTTGCACGACTTTCAAAGACTCAAAAAAACGGTGTGTTGCATGACAAATATGCAAATATAATGAGAAGGTGTTGTGTCTGGGGAAGTGTGTGTGTTGTGGGAGAAGGATGATGACTGTCTGCTTCATGTCTGGGCTTGACATCAGCTCGACCCCCAAACCTGCAGCAGTTTTATGGAGCTCTTTGTCTGAACTCTTTTGTTCCCTTTGAAGTGTGCTTTATGGGTTCTCCTGCTGCATTTGTTCAGATGTTTTATTATTTGTTATGGAGTTTCAGATTGTGAATGAATGATGTTCCTCTGCAGGATGTCAGTCAGGAGGTTTCTGTCAGTGTTTCTCATGTTGTTTGTGACTCTCAGCGCTGAACAAGAAGAGAATGAAGTTCTGACATACAGCGACACCCAGCAGACCACAGACCAGGTTAGATTCAGGGTGCATAACACCCCTCTTACATGCATTTATTGTTATTGTTACCTCCCAAATAGTCTATTAATAATCTTATAATGCATTCCATGACAGTGAAGCACAACTGTTACTCTTTCTGTTTTCATTCTTTGATATATAGATTGAAGTTACATCCACCACTGGAAACTTGAGCGAAACGACACACAAAGTTTCATTACCAGGTCAAACACACACTTGAAAATGTCTTTTTTATTAATAAGGACGTTTGGCCCTCACAAATATATATGAATGTGTAAATAAAGTCTAAAACATCACTGAAAGTGTTGTGATGTCATGAATAGTAAAGAATACTTTTTGTCAAATGTACTTTTCTTATTTTTTCAGATGTTGATGAGTGTCGCCAGGGCGACCCGGGGCCTTGCGGTTACCATGCCAACTGCACAAACACACCTGGATCCTACCTGTGTGTCTGTTTCCGTGGATACCTGATGAGTGATAAGGGATGTCAAGGTGTGCATGAGAATCTCAACATTACTAATCTTAATTTTCTCAGCAAGATTCTCAAAATTAAAAAAGAAAATGATCTATGAACGTAGAATTCCTTTCTTCATCAGATCTGGAGAAATGTGTCATTGCATCACCATCTCAGCAATGGATGCTCTGCAGTGAATGGGTGCCGTCAGAATGAGAGTCCAAACAGCTGATGAAAACATCACAATAATCCACAGCACTCCAGTCCATCAGTTTGTTATCTGAAGAAGACAAAAGCTGACTAAAATCCATAATAAGGCTTACTCCTCTTGTCTTCCACATCAAGATATGTGCAGATTTCTCTTCTCTTTTTAGACTGGAGTGGTTGTGGATTATTATGATGTTTTTATCAGCAGTTTGGACTCTCATTCTGACGGCACCCATTCACTGCAGAGCATCTGTTGATGATTGAATGATGTACGATACATTTTTCCAAATCTGATGAAGAAACAAACTTCATCATGATCTTGGATGGTTCGAGTGGGAGCATGTTTTCATCAAATGTCCACTCCTTTAAGGCATTTTCAGCTGGGTTTATGAACACTGTGTTTTTGCATGTGTGTGTGTTCAGATGTGGATGAGTGTGTGTTAGCTGCAGCAACAGGTCTGCAGGCGTGTGGAAGTGGAGCTGTGTGTACAAACACACCAGGATCTTTCACCTGCTCGTGTCCAGCGGGATTCGTGCTGGCGCTTGACGGACACAGCTGTGTCGGTGCGTGTTAGGTTCTGGTTTTAGTTAAAAATAGAAATGTAATTAGCTCAAATACAAAACAATCAAAAGGTTTTTTTATGTATAAATACGTATATGTATAATTCATTCATTCATTTATTTTTTAATATATGCTTTTATTTTCGTTTAAAAAAGTTGGTGTGAAATTATTTTCAAAGCACATATTGTGAGTCTTATTGCGATCTATTAATATAATGTGCATGAGGAATGCAGAGATTTCCTGTAGTTTAATTGTTTAATGTGTGTAAAGTAGTGTAATATCAGGCGAATGTTTAAAGCCAGTTCCTTGTCTCTGCAGATGTGGACGAGTGTAATTTCGAGGAGAGCTGCCGGAGGGAGCTGGGTAACGTGTGTGTGAATACAGATGGCAGTTACGTGTGTGTGTGTCAGGCCGGGTTCAGAGAGGACAGAGCCGCGTGTGTCGGTACGAGTCTGTCTGTGATCACAGCATTAACCTGGTTATCTTACGCTGCTTTATTATTTGCTTTGTGTCTGAATCTAGAATCACACCAGTACACGCATAAACACATTAGTACAACAACATTAGTAAACATGAACTAAAGAATGAACAACACTTCTACAGCATTTACTAATGCATTAGTGAAAGCACAAGTTGTGTTTGTTAACATTAGTTAATACGCTGAAATAACATGAACTAACAGTGACCAACTGAACTAACATTAACAAAGATTAATAAATAGTGTAATAAATGCATTGTTCATGTTAGTTAATACATTAACTAATGTTAACTAATGGCACCTTATTGTAAATTGTTACCGAGAAATCTTTTAAATATTCTAGTTTACATGCACCTACCAAGAGGGCTACTTTGGTATTATAATTGATGGAATTGAATGGAAATAAATTAAAAATAATTATGTTGAATTACTTTTTATTTTTATACTTTGTTTTCATTTTAGTTCAAGTTTTAGTACATTTTTATTGTTTTATTTGTCTGTATAGATTTTATTTTTTATTATTTATTTTTATAAAGATTTTATTATTTATTATTATCTATTTATTCTACAAAAATGAGAAATGTTTCCTTGGCAACTAGACGAAATAAAATTATTTATAGTTTATTGCTAATTTTATAATTTATTTGTAACTTGTACATTGAAAAAAATCTTATTTCATTTCAGTTAGTTTATTTTATCTTAATAAACATCTTTTATGGTTTAATTTGGATTAATATAATTTACTGTAATAACCTTGGTGCTTTATTTATTAGTTATTAAACATGAAATATTCTGTTAGTTTGTGTGTCTTTGGAAACCTTTAAACGTAAAACATCCTATTCATTAGTGTGAAATAAATAAATGAATTCATCTAGTGTGATTTGATTAATGTATTAGATTTATTAATATGAAATAAATGTAATTGCTTGATTTTATAAAAAAAACATTCTTTATAATGTGAAATAATAATAAATTGTTTTTATTTAATAATAATTTCTTTGTTTTTTCATATTCTTTTGCAAAATCATATTTTAATAACTCAGAAGTGGATCATATAGGAAGTGTAAATAGTATTTTGCATAAACCAGAGTCTGTCACTGAATCAGTTGCATGTCTGTGTTGATGCCGCACTGTAAAGCTTTGGCTGTTGTTTGCTTTATATTCTCATCCTGGCTGTGTTTAATCTGTATCTGTGTGTCTCTCAGGTGCTCAGTGTCCAGGTTTTCTTATATGTGAAGGTAGTTGCTGCATTTCCTCATGAAAGCTCACCTCTGTATCATTAACATCATTACTGCTGAATTAACCTGCGTGATGTGATCGACTGAGCTCAGTTTATGTGTGTTGTTAAAGTGTGGAGTGTGTATATTTATCATTCTCAGATGTGGACGAGTGTGCAGAGGAGCAGCATGTGTGTGTCGGTCGAGGCGAGTGTGAAAACATTTTGGGCAGTTACAGGTGTGTGTGTCAGCGCGGTTACCGGGGAAACGGCACACACTGCACAGGTAGGACACACACACACTTCCATCTAATATAGTTTCCTAATTCTAAAGAGTTCCCATAAAAACTAGCTACTAAAAAACACAACAAAATGACAAACTAATAACACAAATTATAATGATAACGAAAAATAAAAATCCAAACAATTAATAAAAACTGTAATAGGATCTCAAGGATACTAGGTTATTGTTGTATCCACACAGATATAAACGAGTGTTTGACCGGGGATCACGGCTGTGATGTTAACGCTCGCTGTGGGAACATCATGGGCTCGTACTTCTGCCAGTGTCTGCAGGGATACAGCGGAGACGGACACTCCTGCTACGGTCAGTCTGAGATCCGCATCCATGCAGTCAGAGTGATGATGATGATGATGACGAAGCTCATGTGTTTTGCTCAGATGTGGATGAATGCAGTCAGGATGACAGACTCTGTGAACATGACTGCATGAATCAGCCGGGGACATACAGCTGTGTCTGCAGCGCTGGATACGTGATCACTGCAGATCTGCACAACTGCACAGGTGCGAGACTGTGATTTCCTTCAGTGTGATTCACTTTAGTGTGATTCCCTTCAGTGTGATTCACATCAGTGTGATTCCCTTCAGTGTGATTCCCTTCAGTGTGATTCACATCAGTGTGATTCCCTTCAGTGTGATTCCCTTCAGTGTGATTCTCTTCAGTGTGACTCTCTTCAGTGTGACTCTCTTCAGTGTGATTCCCTTTACGCCTGTTTCACACAAACTCCGTATGCAGTGCGTTTGCGTTGCGTATTTTTTTACGCACCCATGTTAACGGATCAGAGCGTTCACACTGCACG
>JAUCNO010001664.1:171362-188527 GCA_032353835.1 Enteromius viviparus | reverse complement strand
GAGAGAGAGAGAGAGAGAGAGAGAGAGAGAGAGAGAGAGAGAGACAGAGAGAGAGAGAGAGGGAGAGAGAGAGAAAGGTGGACATCCAGAACCTCACCCTCAGATAAGAACGGGCTAAAGTCCGACCACCGAACAAACACTGAACCAGTGGACGAAAGAAACGCTGATAAGAACTGAACACACACACTTCAGGTCTGATTCGTGCTGGTTACATCAGGGTTTCCCCAACTGGCAGTTCATGCTAAAAATGAATTAAATCTATACAGTAAAAAAATATATATTAAATAATAAATAATGTATTACTATATATTTGATATATTAAATAATTATACAATTTAAAATTCATATTTCATCTTTATTATTGTAATAAATGTATATTTAATTCAATTAGTAAATCTTTCATAATATATGATAATATATTATGATACATAACCTTACTAAAAAACCAAAAACAATGTATGTCTGTTAATAATGTTAATATTATGATGATGAAAAAAGCAGAATAAAGAGATTTTTCTTACGGGTTGTTTACATTAATTGGTTGTAAAGAGTTTTGTGGGAGGGTCCCAGAGTGTTGCTATGCAGTTGCAAGGGTGTTCTGATTGGTTCTGAGCTCAGACGGTCTGGTATTTTTTCATTTGTTTTAATGGTGAAAACAGTGCTAGAGGTTGAAATGTATTACGCAATAGGCTTCAGTCTGTGCGTAATTTATGGGCTAATATTAAGTAATGTGGTGATTATAAATGAACAATGATTGAATAGGCTCGACTAACCTACAGTCCAGAAGAGAACGAGGTCCAGAAGATATTTAGGGAAAGGAAAGGACATGACATGTGTCCAGGTATGGTTTCCCATACTAGGAATTTGCGCTCTGCATTTAACCCATCCAAGTGTACACACACACACACACACACACACACACAGCAGTGAGGAGTGAACAACCACGCACACACACACCGTGAACACACACCCGGAGCAGTGCTGTTATTTATTGCCGTTATTAGCGCTATCGTGGTTGTGACACGTTGTCATAATCAGGTTTTCTGTGGTTTCAGTGGTTTTGTGTTATTAGTGAAGGCCTCATGACCTCTGACCAGCTCCAGTTATACAAAACCACTCATAAAAACGTCAAAACAGACTGTATATGCATAAAGTTTAACCCGTGGAGCCTAAATCTGGCCTTGACCGTGATAATGTAATAAACCCACACATGACTTAAGTTCTGCTTTCCTCTCTCAGCAAGAGTCCAGAGGATCATTACCTGTTTTGGTTTTCTCAGGAGATCTGATAATCACTCATGTTTCCTTCACAAATTAGATGTTTCAGATGAAATACCTGAGGAGACAAAAAAATACACTCACTGGTTGTCATTCAGTAAGACAAACTCACTTAAAATCACTAACAATACAGCTAATAATAGTAATAATGATAATAACACACAACAAAATTACTACAACTTGTAAATATTAGTAAATAGATAAAGATCACATATATAAATATCACAATTAATTTAATAAAATACTAAAGAAAATATCTAAACTGACACAGACATACAAATGAATACAATATAAATAGATATTTTAAAATATTAATAGAATAATACATTATTAATAAAATATCAATTAAAAAAACTAAACAAAAACACTTTACAAAATATCTCAAATGTTAGATATAATTAAACTGAAACAGAAATAAAAATTATTAAAACATAATCAATGTTAAAATTATACATTTATATATAAATTGCATATATAAACATTACACAAACCCATATAAATTAAAGTAGTAACAAATGAATAAATGTGAAATATTTTATTTGAAAAAAAAATTAATAAAATGTCATTCAAAATTAAGACATATTTAAAATAAATGAATTAATAAAAACAAAAAACACTACACCACACTAAAACTTAAAATGTAAAAATAAATATAAATAAATAAGTAAATATTAAACAAATTCATATTAAACCATAAATAAAAAGTATAGTAGTGCTACTAAATTACCGTGGTTTATGGAAGCACACACAATAAGAGGAAACTATAGCATAGAAGAGGGGTCTCAATTCAGCAGGTCATACCGCCTGATAAGTGAGGAAATATTGCTGCCGGTCGAGAAACACTCTCACACGTGCACACAGACACACACGATCAACAATCAAACGTGTCATAATAAGAGGCTTGTGGAGGATCCTCTGAACAATAGGGCTCCACAGACTGGGCTCTTATCAGTCTGAGCTCTTATCCAGACTGTCTCTGTTAGTCTAAACCCCCTTGAGCTCGGCCGGACCCCTTATCATCTCAGGCCCCGCTGACGTCATGCTCCTGCTGATAGAGCCGGGGCCCGCTGAGCTGTGGGAATCACCAGACGAGCCCAAAGCAGCGTCCAGAACCTGACAGACTCTTACCGTACAGAGATCACGCTTTAAAACAACCAAGAGTAACCCTGAGATTTCAATCATTTAACAACACATGTGCATGCCTATGGTGCTCTGAGGATGGTTAATGGTCATTTAGCATGCATGTTAAAAAAACAAAATACAAAAAAAAGAAAAATTAGCAACATGTTTAGCAATTTTTTGTTAGAATATATTTTTTTTTATGCATTTAACAAATTTGCATTTTCACGTTCACATGCAGCAAAAACAAACAAACAAATAATATGTTTTATTATATTATTATAAACAGTATAATATATAATTACATTACAAAAATAATTAAAATATTTTAATCCAAATGTTGTTTGTTTGTATTTTGAAGTACACTGATGTATATTTAACTGTACATTTAATCGGTTTAAGGTTTACATGACATGCAAATTAAATATAAAAAAACCCTAATTAAATATTTCTAATAAAATTTTGTAAAATAATATTATAATACTTGTAATAATAAATAATCATATTAAAATAAGTTTTAAAAAGTAACTTCTTTATGTTTATAATGTAACATCTGTAACGTTACAAAAATATTGTTACATTTATGTTACAGAATATTTTATTTTAAATGGATGTTGTTCTTTTGAACTTTCTATTAATCTGTGAATCCTGAAAAGGTTTTCCTCTGAAATATTGTGCCGCACAACTTTTTCAACATCGATAATAATGAGAAATGTTTTATGAGCAGCAAATCAGTACATCAGAATGATTTCTGAAGGATCATGTGACAATGTAGACTGCTTTTAAATAATATTTCACAATTTTTACTATATTTTTGATCAAAGAAATGCAGCTTTGCTGAGCAGAAAAGACTTCCTTTAAATATTTTTTTCCAATAACAGAATCTGACCCAAATGTACCACCGATCATTCAGAAAATTACACAACCTCTCAAAAATCTTTACAATTGACCTCTGAACCTGCATTAACCCCCAGACGTGTATATAAATTCACTGAGCAGAACACATGTGAACTCTCTTTATTTTCACAGACACTTATCAAACACTCAAAGTATTGTTTAAAATAACAGAAAAGCAAAGACATTTGTAATGTGACTCATCATTGGAGATCAGCTCTATTAATATCCTGTTTTTTCAGGACTGAGTCATAAATTCCACCCTTATGTGAACGGGCAGGTTAAGATGGAAAAATAACCTAAAAACTGAATCTTCAAACAGTCTCCTTCAGATCTAATGATTTTGTGTTAGTTCAGCGGTAACAGTCCTCTCCAGGACTCAAGG
Source organism: Enteromius viviparus (assembly GCA_032353835.1). Classification (NCBI taxonomy): domain Eukaryota; kingdom Metazoa; phylum Chordata; class Actinopteri; order Cypriniformes; family Cyprinidae; genus Enteromius; species Enteromius viviparus. The sequence goes on along the minus strand of JAUCNO010001664.1, from coordinate 184,852 downwards.
AGGCGATATATATTTGTACGATATAGGACTATACAGTATGAAGCCGTTAATAATACAGTTAAAGGGGTCATATGGTGTTGCAAAAAACACATTATTTTCCACAAACTGTTCATTATTGTTACTCCTCTAAGCCCCGCCTCCTGATTCAGGTCGATTTGTAAGCGAGGAGTGCTCTGATTGGCCAGCTATCCAGTGCGTTGTGATTGGTCAAATACTGCAAGCATATGTAGTGGATATGTTCCACCTCTTACCAGAACGTGATGCCGTGTCCCGGCGCTATGACACCAAAACAACAAACAAGGCATTTGTTGCATCCAGTTGAGACGTAATCATTGATTATTATGTCTTTTTATGTGTCACTCCTCGTAAACATAACACCATGTCTGCATTCGTGATCAGAGTAACGACAAACTACAAGCACTACCCTTCACTGCTCAAAACTAGTAGCAGCTTCTTTTAATAAGAAAACGTAACTTACTTAAAGGTTGTGAGTCAGAAGCACCGGACTGTTCTTGCAGAGGTAGAATCGCCTCACAATTTAAACAAGTGGTTTTAGGGGGGTGTGGACAAGTCATAACTTTTATAAAGAATTTCTCTTTGGTTTTGAAACTCTAATCTTAGCTACTTCAGGGATCTTATCTTTGCACTAACAGCTTTTAACATCCCACAGAGAAAGGAACATTTGAAATCACATCATATGAGCCCTTTAATATCCATATGAAGTGTGCCGTCTAGTCCTCAAAAGTAAATCCAGTTCATTACTGTTCAGACTCAAATCAGCGCAATATGGCTTCGGCCTATTGGGATAATGATGGATTCACTTTTCTTCAATGAAAGTAAATGAAGAAGCGTCTATGATCCATATACGGTACAGTAGTTCGATACAAGCGCATCTGAAGAAATATGTACAGAGGACACAGACTGAGCTGCTGTGGAGAAAACGCTGTTCTAAACATGTGACAAGCTTTATATGAAGATTTATGGAAAAACTCTAGTTTATAGTTTGAGTTTAAAGCAGCTCTGACAAAAAAATGCACTGTTTAATGTGTTTGATATGTGCTGTTTTGCACAGGTTTGTTTTATGTTAGAAAGCCATGAAAATATTTCCATTTTGCATGACAATATACATTTTGATGACATATTTGTAATAAATGTGTCAGTAAGTGTATAAAAGTACAGTAAGTGTATTTATATTAGCACTAACTGTAAAGTGACTGTAATGATGTAAATGTAGTAGTTCAGTTAATTTTACTTCAGCAAAAGCATTATTTTTGTTTTTAGCAATGTGATTTGAATACATAAACTACAGGCTTACATGCACTTTATTTGTTTAGCCTATTTTTTTAGCCGTAAAAATACTGAGATATGAATTTTTGCTCTATCAAGGAGCTGAAGATTCAGTCACACTCCCTGTGGATGTTGTAATATTCATGGGTGTTTGAACTGTCAAAGATTTTTAACACCTGTGAAGAGTTCACAGCTGATTGTGAAGCGCTTTGGGTGTATAAGCATACATGATATAGCGCTAGAGAGTTCACAGCTGATTGCTATACATCCGAAATCTGTGCAGAAGGGAAAAGTCTTTAAAATCTCTTGCTTTAAAGACTCTGATGATGTTATATATTAAGTATTTATTTACAGTCATTACAAACAATTCAATAACACCATATATATTTATTAATAATACTATTAAAGTTAAGTTAAAAAGCAATGTGAATATTTAATAATTGTTTATACAATTATATATTGTATTTTATTAATTTTATATTAATTTAAATAAACAAATTGTAATATTACTGTCATAGAGTATACATTCTGCCTAAATACATATTTGCAGGAATTTCTTCATTAAAAATAATGTTTTGTTAGAAGAAATTTGATAACACAACAAATATTTTTATTAATAATATAGAAATAAAATAAAAATGAAATGACAAAGTTTTATTAAATAATTATTTTTACAAAATAAATAGAATAACTATAAGTTAATAGGAAATATGTGCAGTATATTTACTATTATAGAATATGCACTCTGACTAAATACATTTTTGCATGCACAAAAAATGATGTGTGTGTGTACTGTATAAAAAGTATCAATAATAAATACAAAAGTATTTTTAATCATAAATCATTATGATAAATTATCATAATGCATTCATTTTCTATATACTTTAGTCATACAATGCATTGCTGAAATGTCTGCAGAGCCTTCAGAACCTGCATCATGAACTGAGCTCAGACACAGATGCTTCTGGCCTTGACCTGTGTGTGCGTGTGTGTGTGTGTGTGTGTGTGTGTGTGTGTGTGTGTGAGAGAGAGAGAGAGTGTGTACTGACAGGCGTGAGTTTATGTGGGCTGTAACACACACACACACACACACACACACTGAATGAATAAAGTGTATAAATGAATAAAATATCCCCTCAAATCCACTGTCAGCTATAGATCTGCTCTCTCTCTTTCTCAATCAGTTATTCAATCAGTATGTGATTTATTGGCACCACAACAACATGTGGGTAGAGTATGGGCTGTTTGGTCAGCTAGTGCTGTTGATATCTGTCATTCACTACACGTAGTTATTCTGCAGTTGAGTAATCTCTATTTAGGGCTAAAATAACATTCAAGTTTACTAATCTGTGCTTTTATAATTTGGTTGGGTTGAATCTTGCGGCTGGATGTTTGAGTGTCCTGATGCTGGAAGTTTATTTTTGCAGCTTCAGGAGCGTCTGATTCAGGGTATTGGCCTAATTCTGCCCTGCATGTGTTGTTCGCCGTCTTCCTCTGTACTCGGAGGATACTCCTACAGAACTCAGCATGCAAAGTTTTGATTGGATTTTGGTCCCATTTTTTAGATGGATGACTTCACTAATAATCCAATAGTTCCTGTTACTGACTGGAATCTTTTGAACCAGATTCGAACTGCCTTTTCAATAGATTTCCTGATGGTGTAAAAGGCTTTCGGGTTAAATGTTTGTTGTACCAAGTGTGACATTGTGTCTCTTTCCCTGAAGTCTGGGTCTTTACTGGGATGTTAGTACTTTAGTTTAATGGTCAGGGGCAGGAGTGACAGAACGCATTCAGGACGTCTAGGTTCTGCTGTAGACCCTCTCTGTTCCAGAAAGCAGAACCAGATCATCTGCAAATAGTCTTAGTCTCTCTCAGCTCCAGGTGTGTTTTGGCCAGTGATAGGGCAGTGATAAGGCGATCAGTAACAGTGTTTCTGCTGGAGGAGGAATCATGGCCTTGAGCATCAGGCGGAGAGACGGAAAGGGAGGAAGATTTCTCTCTTTTCGCCTCACTCTCTTTGTCAGACACACACTCCCTAAATTTCTCTCGCAGCCGCCACGACCTTGCATGTAAATAATTATTCAAAAAATGAAAAAAAGAGAGGATAAAACAGACAGAAAGACCTCTTTATTTTCCTTTAGAGTTTCTTACGAAACATTCTGCTCACTTCAGATCAAACTACAGTAAATATAGTATAATGCTGTGTTTTCTGCATTTTAATCCGGTCTGATCGACGCTTGATTCTGAATTGATTTAAAATGCACATTTAAATTAGTCCAAAATAAGTTTTTGTTTTCATATTATGTGCATGTACTGTTAATATTTCTTATGTATATATAAATATAAAAACACATGCATGTTTATATTTAAGAAAAATATGTCTATATCAAATATCAAATATATTTTTATATAATACAAATGATATGAATATAAACATGTAAAATCATTTCAACATTTTGTAAATATATACTGTATGTGTGTGTCTTTACGTTTACAAAATAAATACACATTCATAAATTATGTAATCAAAAACTTTTATTTGATTGATCATTTCACAGCACTGATTTAAATGCAATCCCTTAAATAAGAATTTAAGGACTTAAATAGAAGTTAATTATAAATATGTAAACAACACAGTTATTAAGTGAAACAAATGCCATTTAAAATGTACAATCATTTAGTATAATGTGAAATACCAAAATAAATATAAAAAATATACAGAGATCAAAAGAAAACATAGAAATAAAAACCTAAAAAAATTAAAACTAGTTGTAACCTATCACTAGTAAATAACACTGAATTAAATCATAAAGAATTTAAATTAATAATTATTATAATAAATGCTTAAATGTAATGTAATAATACATTAGTTAATAATATTCAACTTAATAAAACGAAATTCTATATACAGCACAGTATGTCAAACTAGGAAAAAACACTCCTGTCGCAAATGAACAGCTTTTTAAAAATGATCCTTAGAATAATCACATGGACCTTATAGGGCTCCGTCCCACTCAGCGCTTCACACACTGCCGGTGCACGCCTCTTCCTCGTCCTCTCATCAGAGAAGAACATGATAAGAGCCCAGCGCTCCATTAGTCTCTCTAATTAGTTTGGAATAGTTTGAAAGTTCAGCTTCACATTGGCCAAACGCCACTGAAGAGTAAACTGACAGAAGCAAACACTGCACAGACATCAGTGTGTGTGTCGTCCACATACAGCTGCTCTCTAACTCAACCTCATCAGACATGAATTCAGAATCAAATCACAACTAAATCACAAAAATACTCCAAAACCCATGAATGCATACGTTTAAGACTTTACACTGCATATAAAATTGTCAGAGTCTGTGTTTAGTTCGTCCTGTGTTTTTATCCCCATGTGTCCGGCCTTCCCCATATCTGGTCCTGTGTTTCCTGTTCCAGTTTAGTTATTGTGTGACCCGTGCCAACTGTGCTCCACATGTACCTTTAGTTCTGTCCTCGTTAGTATGTGTATTTAAGCGTCTGTGTTTCAACCCCCAGTGTCAGTCCTTAGGTGTCAACCCTCATGTTATCTGTTCTACAGTATATTTGAGTTTATCATTAAAAGAAGTATCGTTTTCAAGACCTCTGCCTCGTGTGATCTTTTATCCTCGACCAGAGTGACAGCACGGCAGAAGGACTGGCCATAACCGAAAAGGATAAAAGGATTAAAGATTCTCCACCTCTCCCCGCTCATCTCAAGCAATGGCCCGGAGGTCGTCCACCGATGGCCAGCTTTCGTCTCGCCACTCCACGAATCCCTCTCCCGAGAGAGGCACCATATGGATGACAATCAGTGCAGAATGCCCGAAAATGATTCCAGTTTTCCGTGGATTCCAGCCCTCGTTGTAAGAATCCTGAGCCGAATCCTGAGTGGGCTGATTTGCCAAAACTGATTCCTGCGGACCAGGAGAGCCGATCCGATTCCCGTCCCTAGTTTAAGGCCAGGAGGGCCGATCCAGATTTCAGTTCCTGATTTAAGGCCAGAGCGTGCCCCCGAGTTTCCGCTGCGAGAGCATTCCCCTAAGTTTTAGCGGTTCCTGTTCTAGTTTAGTTAATTGTGTAACCCATGCCAACTGTGCTTCACATGTGCCTTTAGTTCTGTCCTCGTTAGTATGTGTACTTAGTATGCGTCTGTGTTTCAACCCTCAGTGTCAGTCCTTAGGTGTCAAACCTCGTGTTATCTGTTCTACATTTGAGTTTATCATTAAAAGAAGTATCGTTTGCAAGACCTCTGCCTCGTGTGATCCTTTATCCTCGACCAGAGTGACAGCGTGACAAAAATGCATTTTAGTTTTTAGCAAGTTAGTTTTAACGCAAACTAATAAACTTGTATTGTGATGTATATTTGTCAGTCATCACTGATCTATGAATATGAATCCATATATATGTTCTCCATTAAAGATCAGTGTCAGTCATACCTAAATGAAATTATTTCTGCACTAAACAATTTCTATGTGCAATTATGTGCATCAATTTAATTTTATTTAAATAATTTTCTATTGAAATGGCTTCGAATCACGGTTATAGAAAACTATAACTAAAACAATAAAACAAATTTTATTACTTTATTAATATTATATTTTATAACAAATTTTATTACTTTATTAATATTATATTTTATAACAAAATGAACATGAACTGAAATAAAAAAACTATTTTAAAAGTATCTGAATTCAGTTATACGTAAATATACATCAGATTAAGTTAAACCAAAATGTTTTGGAATGTGCAAATATTGCATAAAATAGTTTGCATTAATATAGTTTATATAATTAAGTTAATTCAAGTTATTTCAATTTAGATATTAAACTTTTATCCATCATCTATCTATCTTTTTGCCATTAGGTTTATGTTGAGCAATGCATCTTTCCTCTGAAGGATATTATACCAGAGGAAAAGATCTTAGAAACAAGTCCCGAGTGTGTCTATGCTCCCTTTGGATGCTTGGAGCATGTGTCCAAGTGTGGCCTTCAGAATTAGACAAATAGTTTACTTAAAAATAGAAAGTAGGGCACTTGAAAGTGTCATTGTAACACGACGTGCATCACTGATATAACGAGGAAGGAGGAGGAAACTTTCAAGAGGGTCGTCAGTGTTTACCTGTTCAGTTCAAGACCTGAGCGTGAACCCGCTGAGTCCACAGAGGAATATAACACTGATAATCCACACACACACACACAAACTCACTCTCACACACTCTTGGGAATATTGACTCCGATGCAAATCATTTGCACCAACAATCGTCTATTCTCTGGAAACCGACCACAAAACAGTGTGCATATCCAAAACAAAGAACAACCTTTTTCTGATCAAGGATGCATTAAATTGTTTAAAAGGGACAGTAAAGACATTCTTAATGTTACTCTATTTACAATAAATACAGAACTTTCTATTCATCTGAATCATGGAAAAATGAAATGTGTCATTGTTTCAGCAACTGTTTTTAACACTAGTAATAATCAGTATTTTTTTCTTAAGCAGAAAATCCTCATATTAGAATGATTTCTGAAGGATGTGGCACTGAAGACCGGAGTAATGATGATGGAAATACAGCTGTCACACAAATATAATTACAGTACAGAAGACTTTTTACAATATTTTTGATCAAATTAAATCAACCTTATGAGCAGAAGAGACTTCTTTTAAAAACATTATAAAATGTTAATGACATTTTATAACAACTGTGAACAGTAATGTGGGTGTATATGTGTGTGTGTTTATTATATTATAAATACATAATTATGCCAAAATACTGAGCTACATTTGAATGGGCATCAATAGAGAACAATTTAATGAAATCATTTAATTGCAAGTTTTATTTCTCTGCAAGACTATTGGTCTATCAATGAAACTGAACATATATACAGTAGTATTTGTTTGGTTTTAGGTTTTAGGACAACTCTGATGAAAGGTTTTGATCCACTTCAAATGTTGACAGTGTATATATATATATATGTGAATGTTATAAATTCCCAGATCTACTGGGAAGCGCATGCGGATGGTTTTGTGTTATCTGTGCTGACCCGCGCAGTGGTCAGTGGACATCCATCATAGCTTATCGTTCTGAGTAAACATGATGACTGAAACACAGCAATCCACAGACGACGAGCAGCCAAAGATCAGCGAGCTTCAGTGTGATCTGAGGCCTTACTGCTATACCGTTTCAGGATTCTTTAATGAATAAAAGTGATAAAGAACAGCATTTATTAAAAATATAATAATAATATACATATTTACAATAACAATATTGTTATAAAAAAATGCATAATATACAATAACAATAATATTTCACCACATAAAAAATTTCTGTATTTTTGATTAAATAAATGCAGCCTTGATGAACATAAGAAACGTTTTTTAAAAAATATATTAAAAAATTACTGTTTCCAAAAATATATTTATTTATTTATCATCTAAATTATATGAATGTAGACAGTAAACACAATATTTTTATACTTATATTATTTATAATAATCACAATTAATATAAACTAATCTTTATTTAGATCATTTGCAACACTACTATATTTCATGTTGCATTCTGTGTTTTCTTATAGTATTTGGAAAGCAAGGGAGCGTCTCATTGTGCTGGAGTGAGTTCAGGCCTCTATCAGGCTGTTTTCTGTGTTATCATGGTGTTGTGCTGACTGAAGGACACTTCTGACCTCAGCGTCCATAGAAATCATCTCAGCCAAGCTTACGTAAAACTACAGGTCCGAACTGAACATCCCTCTTCTTTATCATCATAATCAGCAATGCAGAAAACTAAAGATAAGTCTGAATCTTGTCATTTTTATTCGAATCATTTATCATCTTTCTGAGGTGTTTCCGTCTCTTTAAGAGATATTAACATATCAGACCACCCGAGGAGATCGTCGCCCTAAACCCAGGACACCCGACTATCTCCCAGGTCATGAGATCTGCCTCAAACCAAGTATAGACTCTGACTCTGTATTTTCTCTATCACTGTCTGCATCTCCTATACAGTCCTCCTCCTGTCGCTTTAAGATGAGACACTACAGGCAAAGCTAAAAAAAAACATCCAAAATACTAATCAAAGTGTTTATTTGATCTATTTACTGTACATCCAGCTTTCAATCGCAATATCTTTAATAGCATTTCCAAAACTACACCAAAATGTAGAGTTTTATTCCTGTCTTTTTTACTGAGGGGTTTGTTCATATATCATTCGCCTGTTTTCTTTCTTGCACTTTATCTACTTTCTTCTTTAGATTTCAAGGCTGGGTTTTTCCTCAGCACTCACATACACCAGATCTTATCGATCTGAAAGTATAGATTTCAATAATAATAAAAATCTTCAAAGGCCCTTTTTTGGTTGCTTCTCCACTTCAGCAGAACTCACATATACCAAATCTTACAGTTTTATTCCTAACTAGGCTGAAGATTTTTGAGTAGTTTGTTCATATACTGTACCATTTCTCTATTTTTATTATTGCACTTTATTTATTTTCATCTACAGATTTCAGATACCAGTTTGGGTTTGTTTGTATATCATAAATAAAATAAAATAAATAAATAAATAAAAAAAACAATTATATATATATATATATTTTTTTTTAATTTTTATTTATGTTTAGTACTATAGTATTTACAGTATTTTCTTTATAAAGTGTTAAACCTGGCTTTATTCATGTGTGAAAACACAACCGAATTAATGGATGGAGATCAAGCCACATTTCCATATTAAAACAAGGAGTTTTAGGAAACACACAATACAAAACAAGGTGTGCAATTTGTAATTATGGTCATATTTGCTGGTACTTCAGCATGTACATGTCTCTCATTGAGAAAGATTGTGTCTCCGGCAGGTGTTTGTATTTTGTGGCCCTCGTGTACTTGAGATTATCTGTGATTCTAGTCAAAGCTGTGCCTTGCTGTCTGACGCTCACATACAGCATGTCTTTTATCAAAACCGTCTCAAGGTGATGAGCTAAACCCTCGTACGTCAGGCAGAGATGCACATCAAGATCTCAGAAAAATTGTCATTTGTATAAACTTCTCATCAAATCAAATCATCTGAGCTGCTCTACATTCATCTATCTGAGATCAGGATGAGTTTGATCCTTCATCAGATCTGGAGAAATGAGGCTCTGCATCAGTGTCTCAGTAATGGATGTGGATGGGTGCCGTCAGAATGAGAGTCCAAACAGCTGATAAAAACATCACAATTATCCACAGCACTCCAGTCCATCAGTTAACATCTGGAGAAGACAAAAGATCAAACTAATCTAGCATTAAGATGTTTTTAACTCAAATATAAGTTCATAGTAACTCTTCTTTCAGTGAAAAGGGGGTCTGGTCTGAACCAGGAGATAAATCTACACAGATCAAAACAGCTCTAAACTAATATGTGTCTGGATAGAACAGTAGATGTCCTTTTTCACTGAAGGAAGAGTTTTTATGGACTCATATTTTAGTTAAAAACGACTTGATGGATTTATTTGATCTTTTTTCTTCTTCAGATGTTAACTGGACTGGAGTGCTGTGTATAATTGTAATGTTTTTATCAGCTGTTTGGACTCTCATCCTGACGGCACCCATTCACATCCATTATTAAGACACAGACGCAGAGACACACACACACACTTCAGATCTAATGAAGACACAAACTTGTCACAGCTTCAAGTATCATGAACTTGCAGCTTCTGAGCAATAAACATTTCCGCTGTCGACAAACATCGTGGATCTGGAGTTAATCCAACGGTGCGGGACGGATCAATCTTTACGGAGGTTTTGGGATGACAGAATGTGTTTGCTTAGCGCAGGAAAACTGTAGGATTCGGAAGAAAGTTAGACAAGGAAAGGGAAACGCAATCAGTGATCTTGAAAAGCGATGCAAGGGAAGGGACCCTAGTAAGGGTGCGCTGGAGTTTTGGGGCTTTCAGTGGTTTAACAGGACACTTCCCAGAACCCTGGGGTGCCGCCAACACAAACCCCGGGATGCCTGTCTGACCGAGGGAGGGACACAGCGGCGCCACGCCGATTCCCAAGACAACTTATCTCTCCTTCAGTGATAATGCTGTCAAAATAACAGCCAGGATACAGCAGAGAGGAACTAGTTAAACCTCAAGCGTGTCCGGGGCCTGTCCATGTTAGATGAGTCTCTGAGGGACAATACGTTTGAACATGCATCTAATTTCATTTCCCATAATGTATCAAAAACATGCAAATCATATCCATGTCATATTTTTCTGGGTGTATTGGCATGCACTCACAAACAATTAAAAAATAAACGAGAAAAATGAACACCATATTTAGTATTAGTATTAGTAATGCCATAGTTAGTATTAAAATAAACTAGTGCTGTCAAACGATTAATCACATCCAAAATGATTACAAATATATGTGTTTGTACTATGTATATTTATCATTATGTATATATAAATACACACAGTATATATATTTAATGCAAGTTTTATATTGTTATATTAAATATTTATATATAAAACTATACAAATATAAATATTTTCAAAATATAAACATGTATGTGCATGTATTTCTACTTATGTACTACACACACACATACTGTACACATTATGTACACAAAAACTTTTATCATGGACGTGATTGTGATTAATTTTTTAAAGAACTACAAAAATAAACTACATTTTAATATTAAATTAAATTCAGATCTTTCAGATCAAATTCAGATCAAATTTTTTAGATCTTTACACCCAAATCTGAGAACTGCACACACAGATGCAAAATGCCTCACATCTCTTGCTAAACGAAGCATTGTCAATAATACTACAAAAACATATCTCAAATCTCTGTACAGACGATAGTATAATAATCGACTGTAATTGTGTACAGCATATACAAAAACAAGCCACTGAATACTGAGTAAAATGCGCCTTTAAGGCTCAAAAGTGAAGTTAACTGCATTAAAACTCAAAAAACACTGTGTCAGGACAAATCAGACGCGATATGTACATTTATCCGTTGACACATAGCGACACCTACAGGAACCGAGGAGCATTGCATCTCTATAGTTACTGCCTGTAATGTTCACACCAACTATAAAGTGTAAAAATAGCTGATAAAACCATAATGGCACAGAGAAAGGATCTACATTCGTAGGCGCTTTTGAAATAGCTTGTATAATGTCATATACTGTAATGATTCAGTGCATTACTCTCATGTATATGTCATGTCAACCAATTTAGCAGAGGCTGGATATGGCATAGCGTCTCTACTAAATTCGACATAATCAAAAATCACAACATTACTCAAATATGAAAATGACGTATGGTCAAACGACAGATAAATTAGTTAATCCACGTTTCACAAAAAGCGCGATTACAACAACCTCGCTTCAAACACAGAGATGTTAACAACCTGATCATACGGCCTTTTGGATATAAGACTAATCTGACGAGTCACACACTTAACTATGAGACATTATTTTAATGCTATGTTAGCTAGAGTTACTCTCAGAATGGTTCAGCACTTTTCGACGTCCCCCTAAAACATTTCCGTTGTGGTCCGTGCAATTTGCAGCACGTTTCTGTGTTTGGTTGTGTTGCGAGAATTTGCAGCGCCTGTGTTGTCAAACTGATGAAGATGTTTTCATAATGTGTTTTCGTTTTTTTTGTTTTTCTTAAGTTGCGGCGCGTTGAGCTCTCTCGACCACCGTAGCCCCCAAGTAATTGTGAACATTTGTAAATCACTTAAAATTAGGGATGGATAGTGGGACGCCGGTCGGGTCTTCACAACACACAATAAAGCACAATAAAACAATCCACACACCTTAGCAACCAAAGTTTCTTTAAGATGTCATGTCACTCAGCGGCCATCTTTGAAACGCCTCTCGGGCATCCTATCTCTTAGAATGAGGAAACATCAAATTCTCCAAAACTGTTCACTAAGATCACGATTAAATTTCATATTTAAAATAACCAGTGAAATCTATAACGGGGCTTTAGTGGCACAAAAAAAATCTAAAACTACCAGAATAAAGTCGTAATATTAGGAGAATAAAAATTGAAATACTACGAGAATAAAGTCGAAATATAATATTTAGTATAGTGCACTTGTAAATGACACGGAGAAAGCCACAGGATATAGGCATATTTAAATATTTTTGCGTCCGAGCGGCTGCTTGATGTTACTGGGATGAGATCTGAAGAACTCGCGGAAACCGCCTAATATCAAGAATATGATATTTATTAAAGCGCTTTTGATCTTAACATCAGCTCACACACTCACACATTCCTCTGGGGGGCGCTGAAGCTCTTATTTAAAAGCTCCGTTGTACACTAAAACATCAGTCAGTAAGGTTTTTTTTTAACTTTATAAATTAAAAAAATGTGGCGGTCACCATTGTGACCTGTGGTTAAACACATTGTGTAAATGACTTATAGTGTGTGCGTGTTTGCACAACACTACACGCTTTCAGCTTTTCCTAACCACCCGAACCAACTCATCAGCTCCACAGCAGAAGCTCCAGAACCAGGTATATATTCGTCAGATAAGGGACTGCTCTGTTGCGGGTGTCTCCAGGATCAGGGAATCGCTTCTTCGGCATGACGTCACCAGGTGCTGTCCACGGCCGCGGTGCTGAACCGATCGGCTTCGCTTCAGAATCGATTCTTTATTCTAGGCACGAACCGCTTTACTGGGTTTTGTTAGAATAGGGTGCTCTTTATAGAAGTATCGGTTTTAAATAAAAACACAGAACTCTTTTGCTTTGTAACATACACCACACCAAGAAAGACAACCCAAGAAATGAGATTATGAGATCTCTGGTAATGAGCTGACGGTGAGAAAATCAGGAAGACATACAAAAAGTTCAGAACACTGTCACTAACAGCTAGCACAGCTAGAGAAGAAACACTGATAAATAAATAAATCGCGATAAATAAATAGCGCAATAAATAGCGATTGTGAAAGTTTTTACAAATCGAGTTTTACTTAAAAACAATGTATTTATATTCGAGCAGTTAGGGTGTTTAATGGTAAAACACGTTAAACCTATAAACACGAAGAGCGCCAATTATTACATTCCTTACTATAGCGGGCTTACCAAGGGGGTTATGGAGAAGTGCTTTGCTGTGAAAAAAATCATCACAGATCAAGCTGGTGTACTCACACTAGGCACTTTGAACCGTGCCCGAGCGCGTTTGACCACCAAAGCGCGGTTCGTTTGACTAATGTG
>JAUCNO010001664.1:149076-161410 GCA_032353835.1 Enteromius viviparus | reverse complement strand
AAAGGACTCGAAGGCGATAGGTCTCTCATGCGAGATCCCATATGTAACGTCGAAGTGATTCGACTGAAAGGGTAACACTTCTTATTGGGGCTGGGCAATATATATCACATGATATATTCATGTGCATCTCGTCAGTAAAGCCAGTTCTTTGATTAGCTGTAAATCTTCTTCACCCGTTTTCTAATGGAGCGGCAGTTAATAGACAGAGCCGTAGATCACTGACACTTTATTGACGAGATGCGCATAAAGATATTTCTTTGTGAATATGTATTAAAATGTAATTTATTTCTGTAATTTTTAAGCAACGTTACTCCAGTCTCCAGTGTCACATGATGATGCAGAAGTCATTCTAATATGCTAAATTGATGTAATACATGTTTTCGTTTTTTTCAGTATTCACAGATGAATAGAAAGTTCCAAACTAATATCATTTATTTGTAATAAAAATCTTTCTCCTGCAGTAAGCTGTGTAACGTGTTGGATCGTCTCAGTATGATCGCTGAGAGCGTGGTGAAGAGAACCGGATTCTTCGTTAATAGGCCTGACTTTTATTGCCACACGTTACGTCCTGATGAAAGGTAAATGCACACATTTAAATGACCTTTACAACATCTGTTTGGGAGCTTTATTATATAAGAGCTTTATTCCACAAAAGTGAAATCTGCGAAAGGTGCAAGAAATAAAAAAAACCCCGAAGTAAATATTGTGGCTCATTTAAATTCACATTTATGTGATAGGAATGCCTGTCCTGCCAGACTTGTTTTTTTATGCAAATGAGTTTTGTTGCAAATCGTTTGCAGAATGTTCTAAAATGTTTGCTGCAGGGGTTTATCAGAGCACCGTATTAAAGGAACAGGTCACCCAACAATGAACACATGCTTAGAATTTACTCAGCCTGAGGTCATCCGAGATGTAAATGAGTTTGTTTCTTCATCAGATCTGGAGAAATGTGTCTCTGCTTCAGTGTCTCATTTATGGATGCTCTGCAGTGAATGGGTGCCGTCAGAATGAGAATTCAAACAGCTGATAAAACATCACAATAATCCACACCACTCCATCAGTTTAAAATTACAAGCATCTTAATGCTGGGTTTAAGTATCTTCGTATTCTCCAGATGTTAACTGATGGACTGGAGTGGATTATTGTGGTGTTTTTATCAGCTGTTTAGATAATGTAAATTATCTCTATTTACAATTATTTATTGAAAAAAATTTAAGTAGTTTTAGTTTTGTGTAGCCTTTTCACCACTGAAGATCTGCAGGCTTCTAGTAATGCATTTATGTGAAAGATTTCTATTTCGCTTGAAGGCAGAATTTGTTTCTGCATGATTATATTGCTCCAAACACTGAATGAATGACTAAAGGAAGAATAGCATTATGTATCAGAGAGACTCTAACTAATATACCAAACCAATGGACAGCAGCCCTTTCCATTTAGACTGTTCCCCCTTGATAAGCTCTGTATGTGTACAGTATAGCAAATTCTATCTCTTTCCTTCTCATAAGAGTTCAAAAAACCTCAAGGATGAGTCACATCTGAGGCAAATAGCAGCACTTTTGTTGTTTTCCGGCGCTGATGGTGCACGTGTTTGACTGATTGGTTTTCAAACGCTGGAGGTGAAAGTGTGAGGTCAGCAGCAGCTTTAAACCACTCTCTTTGTTGTTCAGGTGGGGAGATCTCGGAGGGAAGGTCACACCGAATGGCAGGTTACAGGTTTGTCTAGACTCTCAGCTTCTGCACGTTGACCCATTCAGTGTC
Organism: Enteromius viviparus; assembly: GCA_032353835.1. Lineage (NCBI taxonomy): Eukaryota > Metazoa > Chordata > Actinopteri > Cypriniformes > Cyprinidae > Enteromius > Enteromius viviparus. The sequence goes on along the minus strand of JAUCNO010001664.1, from coordinate 159,652 downwards.
CATTCAGAAATAAAGCACCCATCTGACTGACATTAAATGGTGTTTAAATCTAAATGCATTCTGTCCAAGATTCAGTGTTGTTTTAATAGGTATTTGAGTTACAGATGAATAACTGTGAAGAAGTCCTGTTGTTTGCATAGGTTTTACATTTGTTAAATATTTATAACCCATCTTAAGAAATATTTACTTAGTGAAGCTACTTTGACCCCTAAGTTATATGAATTTTTTATAAAATTTTTGTATGTGTGTATATATATATATATATTTATAAAAAATGTTTAATTTCATTCAAAGTGCATGTGTTCTGCTCACAAATCCTGCATTTATTTAATCAAAAATAGGCATATTCTTTGTGAATATCTTTAAATTATAATTTTCAGCATCATTCCTCCAGTGTCACATGATCCGTGTTGTTTTGACAGACGGGTGTTTTGAGGACCAACTGCGTGGATTGTCTAGACCGAACGAACACAGCTCAGTTCATGGTGGGTAAATGTGCTCTGGCGTATCAGCTCTACGCTCTCGGGATGATCGACAAACCCAAGCTTCAGTTCGACACGGACTGCGTCAGGTATCTGCGCAGACACACAGTACATTAACCCGACGTTGTTTCTGTCCACTGATGTTGTTTCTGTGTGTGCAGGTTATTCGAGGAGCTGTACGAGGATCATGGCGACACTCTGTCTTTACAGTACGGAGGATCTCAGCTGGTCCATCGAGTGAAGACGTACCGAAAGATCGCGCCCTGGACGCAGCACTCTAAAGACATCATGCAGACGCTCTCCCGTTACTATAGCAACGCCTTCTCAGGTAAAGAGCGGAGCACCTGGATGCTGCTTTCATCTTTACCATGGTGGTATGACATGGTATTATGTTTAATGACTCATGTTATAAACATGTCAAATAAGAAAAATCGAACGAAATAATCAAATGATATATCATATATAATATTTTTTTTTACAATACATTTTAAAAAGGTCATATGAAGTGTTAAGCGTTTAAAATAAAGCGATAAAATCCCTAAAATAGCCTAAACCAAAGAGATATTCTTTATAAAAGTTAAGTTGTCCACACCCCCCTAAAATGGCTTGTTTAACAAGCACCCACTTTTCTACACCACTGAGTGGGTGTATTTTCATTACACCACCCAAATGTTTCCGCAAAGGTGGAGCTATTACTCTCGCTGTAGTGTTGCTGCAGGCGCCATGTTCTGGAGACGCTGAAAGTCAAACTACTTTGTTTGTGCTTCCAAAAGAGGACACAACTAGAAATCAGTATTCACAACACTGTTCAGAACAGTTGAACACAAATATTAGAGTGTGTTCAATATTATGTCTAGCACACGCTTACGGTATTCGGCCCATCACAGTTCACTGGATAGCTGGCCAATCAGAGCACACCTCGCTTTTTTTAGAACGGTGAGCTTTGTACAAATCGACCCAATTCAGGAGGCGGGGCTTAGAGGAGAAACAATAATGAACAGTATGTGGAAAATAATGTGTTTTGCACCTTAAACTGCAAAAACATGTTGTATTTCACCAAATACACAAAATAATGTTATTTTTAGCAACATCATATGATCCATTTAAAACGGCAGTTTTTTATGTGATAATCTGTTAAACTGTTTTTATCATGGTTCCCCAAAAATATTGTGCAGCACAAATGTTTTCATCATCGATACTAATAAAAAATGTTAATAAAGCAGCAAATCATATTAGAATGATTTCTGATGGATCATGTGACACTAAAGACCAGAGTTATGATGCTGAAAAATCATAGAAATAAATAACAGTTATTCAGACAGAAAAATTACAGTTACATTTAACCATTTTTGTTGTATATTCAATCAAACCTTTGACCGGTAGCATATATATTTAATAAAATTTTCTATTTCAATCAAATAAAATCTAATTTTATTGCTAATATTGTTGCCTTTTTAATATAATTTGTCATGATTAAGCACATTAAAAACTTCAGATCCTCATTACAGTAATGCAAAAAAAAATCTTTTACATTCATAACTAGATTTTCAAAGATTTATAATTTTTCCACATACCTTTCTATAGAAATGTGCATATTACATAATATGATGTTAATGTATCAAGTTTCATAATTTAATGATGGTCTGGAGCCGGAGAGAGAGAGAGAGAGAGACCTGTGTGAACCATTAAGTCCTCTCCTTCATGAATTATTCATATGTGGCTTTGTGCTGATGGGCCGCTTTGTTTGAATTATAATGATTAGATTTATAAATGGCTGATCTCACATGTGATGTGCCCTGTGCAGAGCTTGAATCTCTCCAGAAACGTGTGAATGTGCCGCATGCACTGGCTTATTGTCAGGGTCTGCTGAAAAGTGATTTTCTGAAATCACTCTGCATTTGAGTGACATCGTTGAGTTATTCCATGTTTATTGTGTTTCATTTTTTGTATTTCCTGAGAAGATTGGATCTTTTATGGGCCTGTGTGTCGTTATAGCAACAACCCAGTTCTAGTCTCTGGTTCAGCGTCTCCAGACTCGAATCCCATTGGTCGAGGGTGAACGTTATTGGGTTACACGGTTTGTTTTCCGTTATTCTGCATTTTAATGCTCATTGCGTCATCAATTCCTCGCGGGATCTCGGTTTGCGCACACAAACGTTCATGTCAGCATCTAAACTGCGTGATGTTCTCATGATAATGTTATGATTTTAGGATATGAGTGAAATTTAATATAACCTTTAAATGTGCTGTAATTGCTGTTTGTTTAATTGCCGCGGGTGCCGTGTTCTAATCAAGCACTAAGATTATATTGCACCCGTGTGAATGCTTTCGCCTTCAGCAACACGTTACATAAATAAACCTGTGCTTGTGTGCATCTGTGTGTGTGTGTGTGTGTGCGCACTGATTTTTTTTTTATATGTATATTTTGATATATTGTAACAACCTTATTTTGCATGGTGAATTTTTGTGTGTTTTTTAAAGAAAAAACATGTAATGAACCGGGAATATTGGTTGAAAAGATTATGGAGTATAGACTTAAATTCATTAAGTTATTGACTGAAGACGTGTGGGCAACGAGTTCCAAAGATTAGCAGCCATAACAAAGAAAGATCTCCCTCCCATAGATGAAAGGCGAGATAGAGTTTGGCCATATGCCAAAGTTAAAAAAAAAGCAGCTTTGGAGAGTTAAGTTAGTAAAGAGTCAAGAATGATACACAAGTATTTGATGCATTAATTGCTTAAAATGCAGTTGTATAAATTGATGTGGATTTATATTAAATTCTAGGCGGATTAGTTATGTTTTTTGTTGCTGTTGGGTAACAGAGAGATAAAATTTCTGTTTTTGTCAAATTCAAAGAAAGTTGGAGCCCAGTCACATGACAGCAGAGTAGCGGCCTTGTGAACAGTCAGGCAAGAAGTAGAATATAATCAGCATAGCAGTAGTAAAAAATTGTCAGAGGAGCATAATATAAATGATAAATAATGATGGTCCTAGAACGGAGCCCTGTGGTACACCCTGTTTAAGTGGGACAGTTTGCATGGTGATGAAGTATCGTCTGTCTGTCGTATTGGAGGACAATTCGGCTAATGCACCAGAAAGGAGGAGGTATAACCCTTACTACAGCGGTTTCAGTACTGTGTTGTTAACGAAAACCTGACGGAAGGGTTTATTGTGGGCTAAGAGTGAACTGAATAGCAACAACCTTTTCTGTGTTTTTAAAAACAAGCAATAGGTTGGAGATTGGACAATAATTAGCATAGTCTGCTGTGTCCAGAGTTGGTTTTTGAGAGTAGGAGTAACAGCAGCAGTTTTGAGTGGAACTGGAACAGTGGCAGACATAAGAGACATGTTTACAAGATGTGTAAGAGTTAGTGCAGGGTCAACTGGCACGAAAAATAATTAGATTTCAGTATTATTTTATTAATTAGAGGTTTGGGTTAGGAGAAAAAGTTTTAATAAAACATAATTTTAAATGTATCGTTATAGTTATTTTATTTCATGTTTTATTTGAGTTACTTTTAATTTTTTAATGTTTTACAGTTTGTTTTTTGGGTAACACTTTTTGTTTTTGTTTTAGTTAGTTGACTATACTAACCTTGACCTATAACATGTTTATGATAAAGACAAAAATATCATAAAAGTAGAACTTTATTTATTTGTTAGATGCTTCAGTTAAAGGAAAAGAGTTTGCAGAAAGGAAAATTCTTACCTCTTTGACAGATGCTCTTAATTTAAGGCTGAGCATAAAAAAGGCTTCAATTACTGAGGGAGAACATCGCTTTTTGTTGCACACTGCTTAATTAAAGGAATGGGTTTGTGGTTTGTTTGAATGGCTCATCATTCCTGCTTCTGCCTGTTTCAGAGCTTCTTCAGACTCTTTTCTTGTTCTCCATGTTGTATTTATAGCCTGGTCTCATTTAAGCTCTCCTCAGGTAAATTCTGCTGAAATGAATCACAGTTTAGTGCACATGCTGTTCATCAGGACAGTCTAATGGAGCTGCATTCTAATATTTCAATATTACACAGGTGAATCTGAAGCACATGTTGTTTTTCACTCAAAATCAAAAGAAAGAATTGACATAGAAACATGACATGAAAAGCTGAAGCCAATTCTAGCACCATTAATACTTTTTTGCATTGTGACATTTTCATGAAGATTATGGTCATTAAAAAGAAATATATTTTAGGACCATTAATACTTTGTTTGATAAAGTTAAATCTATTTTAGGACCTTTTTTTATTTATTTATTTATTTATTTTTTATGAAATGTTTCATTTCTAGGTCTTGGAGTGAGATCTTGGCAAATTCTTAAAATTCACCTCTTCTCAATGTGTTGTAAATGTAAAAATATATTTCATGAAAATAATGTAATATAAAGTTACAAAAAAATAAAATAACATAGAATAAAAAAATACAATTATATAAATTACCTTAATCTAATAAAATAAATTATATGTCTGCCAAATAAATAAATGTAAAAATACAATAATAAACTATACATTATAATATACATAAAATCATTTTGTTTAAAAAAAAATAATAATATTAAATTGTATTTAATTATAAAATTAAGTAAAATGTGTAAAAAAAACCCCACTTTTGTTTGATTTTAAGAAATTAGAATTAATTAACTATAACAACCCTACCTTAAGCTTTAGTAAATATGTAATGTAACTGTTAATAAAATAAAATGAAATACAATTAAATAAAACCATACTAAAAAATGTTTTACTCCACTAAATTTTTTATTTTGTCGTTTGCACAAGGTACACTAAAACAGTTGTAATGTATTATTTCATGAGCATGCCAGAGATTGGCTGGACTGTCAGGCGTTTCCTTGTGATGTTTTGTGGATAAACGTGTTTGTGCATTTAATGTCGCTTGTCTCAGTTCTCATTTCAGCTTTATTTCATTAGAAAGATGCTGAAATGGCCTTGAGGATAACGAGGAACGAGTGTAATTGTGCTCAGTGCAGTCGATTAACTCTTAATTACGATAAGCCATAGCACATGTAGAGGACGATGGCTCAAACAAGCACCTTTTAACCTGTGGATATTCTCAAAAACAAAGACCTGGCAGATGAAAACAGAGGCAAACACTGCTGTGCATCTGATTCTGTCATTGTTTGATTGCTCTAAATCTGGTGGGCAGGTGAATTTCAGACTTTCCCAGCTTCAGGTTGAAGGGTTTGTTTTTACAGGCATTACAAAAATGATTTGTGTTGCTGAAGTGTTTGTGGTTTGGCTATCTACAATTACAATTAAAAGAAGGTCAAAAATAAGTACTGTTAAAAAAAAGTACTACTTCTAAAAAGTAATATTTACAAAATATGAATTACATGAGATTAAATAATATTATAAATAAATATTAATTCATTAAAATTGAAAGATAATAAAAAAAACACACTTGAAGTAATTTAATAAATTAAAAGTTTTTTTAGTTAATGATTTAAAATATGCCATTAGCATTGGTAAAGTCATGGAATGATAAAATATAGTAAAATTCACTTTGGTAAATCTAATGAATGAACACAAATGAAATAAAATAAAATAAACAGTTCAGTGAAATACAAATATTACAAAAGCAATGTCATCGGGTTGTCTGACAAGTTAATAAATAAAAAAATAAATAAATACCAATAAAATACCAATAAATTGAATGCAATCACATTAAATTAAATTAAATTAAATAAAAAAAAAAATCCAAGTATATATCTATAATAGTACATAAAATTATGCAATTAAATAAAATATAAATAAAATTTGCTCTAATAATAATAATAAATAGAATAAAATAAAAAGCAATAAACAAAATGAAATGAAGATAAATTTAATTAAATGGTCTTGTTGGTTAAAGCATGGCACTAGTAAGGTCAAGAATATAAAGGCTTCATTCCCAGTGAAAGCACGAACTGATAAAATGTATTCCTTGAATGTACTAAAATAAAATTTCCATAAATTAGTCTCCCAACTAAAAGTACTGCAGTGTAATATAATTTAAATAGAAATAGAAATAGAAATAAAATGAATAGAATAAAATGCACTCCAATCTAAGAACTGGGCAAACAGAAGTTAACTCTCTGATGGTTTGTGTGTTACAGATGCAGACAGACAGGACTCTATAAACCTGTTCCTGCAGGTCTACCAGCCATCAGAGTCCAAGCCTCACCTCTGGGAGCTGCCTACAGACTTCTACATTCACCACAGTGATACCATGATCCTCCCACACCATCGGCAAAGGTGCTTTGCACTCAATACTGTCTGAATATCAACCCGTGCTGTGCTTTCTCCAGAGACTTTAACAGATGCTCCAAAAAAAACTCACCCTAAAATTTATACAAAATGCGTACATTATTTTCAATGAATCATTATTTTATAAATCTAATCTAATCTAACGAACATATAATCTGAGAATTACCAGTATTATCCCCAATGCGATGAATAATTTGGAATTCTTTTGACTTTATAACTCATGGTTGCTTAAAAGCATGCAACATATATTAAAGCTACTTATTAATTTCTAACAAAACATAAATATTACTCTGAAAAGTTTAATAAAATGAATAAATTAATTTCATTTATAATTTCAAATAAATTTATTTTATTTGCATAAATAAAAAAGTGTTAATTATTTCATGATGCACTGCATTATCAGTAAACGTGCATATTAATGTTCATCACCAATATTCAGTTCCAAGAGATGTTGGGGGAATAAAGGCTAAATATAGTTTACAAAAATTTTTGGCACTAACATAACTTCATAGATCATTTAAGTGTTTTGACACTAATGGTGTTCCATACAAACCCAGGTCAAAGCACCCGTATGTGAAGCCTTATTTTAAATGTTTATATCTCCTACAAAACATCTCCTACAAAAAATTTATTTTAAGGCTCTTAAAGCATTTGCAAAGTTTCATTGCATTACTAGATTTTTTTTTAGAAATTCCTGTGCATCGGTTTTGGTGCTGCACTGCAAAGTGAGAAAAGGCTAAATATATGTTACAAAACTTTTGACACTAATGGTGTTCCACACACACACACACACACACACACACACACACACACACACGTGTGAAACACCCAAACATGAAACATTTGAAATGGTGATGTCTTCTAATAAGTCAAAACATTTTTGAGACTCTTAAAGCATTTGAAAATGTTGGTTGCATTACTAAAAACAATGTGCAACTTATCTGAGTTGAAATTCACAGAATGCATTATAGCGGGAATAAAACGTTTAATCTGTATAAACCTCAAAAGCATTTCATTTCTAGCGTCTGCAGCTTTAAGTTTCTGTCCGTCTGTCATTTATTCTTTTATTGCTGTTATGTTTAAGAAGCGTTTATATGGACCGTGACCCACTTTAGTTTCCTCCAGCCATCCGGCACATGGCTTTATGATGACCGCTTGCATAATGAACGCAGGTCGACATGACAACTATTATCAGACACAAAACGAAATGAGAGGAATCTGACCTGTTTAGGGAAATTGTGTCTGAAATGACGGTTCATGTTCCAGAACAAATAGGACATTCGTGTTTGTATGTAGTTCTGTTCAGTTCACCAATCGCAGGGACAGTTTGGCATTCATATGGGCGAATCTCACAGACATGTCGGAGTCTTTATTAATTATTATATTTTTAGTCAGGATTTTTGAATTCATTTTATATTCATATAGTACATTATTAAAAATGATAATTATTATAATTGTATTATTATTATTATTATTTATTATTAAAAATGGTTTTATGTTGGGTTTAATTAAAATATGTAATGTATTTTTTTGTATGTACATACAATATATGATTATGAAATATATATACAGTCTATTACTTTTTATATTACATATTTTATATTAGATATTTATTTTATATTTACTTAATATATATTTTAATTAATATTATTATATAAATTTGATGTGGTTATATAAAATGTTTTTATATACGGTGAGGTCAGAAACGGTTGTGCAGCTTAATACTTCTTTTTAGGTTTCTTGAAAGAATAAAACATTAAAAAGAAGAGACATTTTAAAATAGAATTAGATCTATAATAGTACATAGAATTTAAGTAGAATTATTTTCCCTAACAATATACACTACTATTTAAAAGTTTGGGGTCAGTACATTTTTATTATTACATTTGAAAGAAATGAAATCTTTTCTTCAGTTAGGATGTGTTAAATGGTTAAGATATGGCAAAAGATTTTTATTTTTAGAAAATATTTATATTTTCGATAAATGCTGTTCTTTATAAATTTTTATTTATCAAAGAATCCTGAAACAAAGCATTGCAGTTTCCCCAAAAATATTTACCATCACAACTTTGCCAACATTGATAATTCTAATAATTAATCAGCATAATTCTGTCATTTCTGAAGGATCATGTGACTCTTTCGACTGCAGCAATGATGCTGAAGATTCAGCTGTGCATCTCAGAAATAAACTAGATTTTAATGTATATTAAAATAGAAAATTGTTATTTTACATGGCAATAATATTTCACAATATTAAAATTTTCCTTTATTTTTGGTCAAATAAATGCAAGAAACATCTTTAAAAAAAAATATTGCCGTTTCCTAACTTTTGACTATTAGTGTATATGTAAATTCACAGTCCTGTTTGGTGCTGATGTGTGTGTTTTTCTACAGTTACACACACTGGTGGACTGACGGAGTTCTGACGTTCCTGCCATTACCGTATGATGAAGGTGATCTCTTACACATCCATAGAGACTGATACGAGAGAGATGAGCTTACATATTAACCAGAAACACTGAGCCCAAACTGCCGTCAAATCAGTCAGTCCTGATTCAGTGAAGCTTCCTACTGATCCACATCCAGCTCAAAATATTTTGTTTTTATTTATTTGTGAATGTTTTTTCAATTATTTACTTGCATTAAGTTTAAGTAAAAATTTATTTAAAAATTTATATTAATAAATGAATTATATATATATAAAAGTAAATTTTATTTTATTTATTAATGTAAATGACGAGTATTAAAGGCAAAAATATTACCTATTAAATACCTATTAAATATTAATGTAATTATTAGACAGAATTGACTGATTTGGAGCACATATACAGCACACAAATAACTCTCTTTATGTTTAGGTCGTGACTTAATTCATGCAGTGTATGGAACTACACACAAATATTAGAAACAAATAGTACAGATTTAATCTGTGTGTTTGTGTGTTTCAGCTCGGTGTGAGGAGAACAGGAGGAAGGTGATGGTGAAGCGTGTGAACAGATTCGATGAGAGCATCGACATCTACACAGAGGTCTTCAAACCGTACGAACTCACCTCGTTCGACGACACGTTCAGCATCGCCATGACCAACTCCGCCCGGTCAGCTCCGACACACACACACACACACACACACACATCAACACAACCAAAACACAACAACTGCGCTATGCTTGAGAATTAATTGGACACAATGAAAAAAACATGAATTTTGGGAATTGTTAGAAATATAATAACAATAGTAATAATAATAGTTATTAGGTCAGGTTAAACCAAACTTTTACTGTGATGGTTTGCTGTGAAGAGCTTTGAGTATAGCTTCAGGGTCTTCAAAAGATGTTTCTGCACAGAATATATTTAGATTTTTTTGCAAATGCAGACGGTTATTCATGCTTCTCGTGTCTCTGTCTCTCGTCTCATCTCTCAGGGAGTTCATGCCAAAGACTGTCGGCCTTGACCCGAGTCCATTTACTGTCCGCAAACCAGAAGAGAGCGCCAAGTCAGTGCTGGGGTGAGTATGCTCCACCATCTCACAAACACAAGAACATTTCTGCTTCTATATGTGTTCATATCTTGAATATTCAGAGGTTCTGAGCTCCTCGTTCCTGCAAGGAAAACTCAAAAACAACGATGCAGACCAATATATATATATATATATATATGAACAGTATGTGTGGGTGGATATGTATATTAGTATCACTATTAATCGGATACAAAATAATATTGTGTGTTCTGTGATTAAATTAATATATAAATACACACACATACACACACACATACACTATATTACCAAAAGTTTTCGCTCACCCATTCAAATGATCAGAATCAGGTGTGCTAATCACTTGGC
>JAUCNO010001664.1:117449-133576 GCA_032353835.1 Enteromius viviparus | reverse complement strand
CCACTCTGTGATCACCTCCCTGGTCAGAGTTCTGGCCGCTGGAAGTTTTTTAAGAAAGTAGTCCCGGTTAGTTTCCGCCACATTCTCAGTCTAGCCTAAAAACTGACCATAGCTTGAAAATAAACCTGTCGTATGCGACATAAAGTTACATAAGTTAAAGTAAATAGAGCTTACCCATGGTATTGGTAGCAAAATTAATTTGAATCATTCACTCAAACCATTCAGTTACACATTTAGAAACACAACGGAAGTGAGTTACTCACAGATTGAATCGTTTCACCGACTCTCTTGTTCATTCTTGACTTAGTTAAATGTTTTATTTTTTATCATACATGTTCACATACAATATTTAACTATGTTCCACGTAAGAAAATCATTATAATGAAGCCAAAGATAAATTATGCTAAACACATGGATTGGCTCACCTGCAATGAGCAAATCAATCGTTTGTGAATGACTCACTGACCCAAAACGTTCATTCTGCAGTGGTTTTATTTGGATCTGTTTTCAGTGGCAGAGCAAAGTAGACAAAATTTCTTCTACCACTGTGTTTAAAAATAACCTACTTAAAGTTTAGTCCATTTAATTGGATTTCCCGCCTCATCAAGCTGATAATCAGGAAAAACAGCACTGTTGCTTGCTTGTGTGATATTGCTTAATTAACACTCTTTGCGTCCCGGACTTGACAAAACCACGAAAGCTGATGCTAAGCGGTAAAATCTTTACTTTCTCATATTCATAAAATCATGCATTATTTCAGCCCATGTGAGTCACCAGTATGCTCGCTTCTGATTGGCTGATGTGCTGCCGTCGCTCATTGACATGCGTGTCACGTTTGTCGCGATTGGCTGTGAGTCACTCATCAACAGCTTCCTGTAAAAATCAAGTGCTTGCTGAGTAACTGCTAATGTACTCCCTAAGTGGCTTGTTTGTGATCAGAGAACAGAGAAAGGGCAGAACTGAACTCTGGGAACGACATGCAAAGCAGCCAACATGCAAATCACAAGAAGTTTTGTGCCACACACCATAATTGAACGGCCACCCACTCTGTGTAAATATTGGCCCTTAATTCAAACCAGTCGCTAGTTAGCGCGCGCGGACACACACACACACACACACACAGACTCGTCCTGGGCAGAAGAAAATTGGGGTCAGATGCATTTAGAAGCGCTCGGTGTGCGTGGTCTGAAGAACAGAGCGGAGGAGGGAAATGCGCCTGTAAAAATGTAAATTTACAGCTTCCTCTGCTGCAGTAATTGAGTATCAGTTCGCAAAAGACGATTAGAAAAGTGTCGCAATGCCGCGTAACCTCTTGTTCATCCGGCTCCATTTCAATTACTGAGATGTTTTGAAGCGTGCTGCTGCTTCTTGTCCAAGATTGACCGTAAAATTGCCTGCTAAAACACTGGAGACTCCCAGCTAATGTTTTCGGAGCGTTCTGGCAACGTTCTCTGAAAGTTATGAACAAATGTTCGTTCAGAGTTATCCAGTGTTTCATAATACATTAACACAGACATGTTACACAGCAGTGTATACACATCACTAATGTTTGTATAAAGTAAGTTTTAAAAAAATTACTTAAATATCCTAATTGAACTATGGCGCAATCTTGGCCTTTATGTTTTTAAAACATTTAAAAATAACTGGACATTTGAACGTTCAAACAACATTCAGAAATAATGTTTTAAACATTTACTGACAATGTTACCAATACGTTCATAGAACTTATTTAAATAGCTGGGAGCGAATAAAATTTTTCTCAGAAAATCTATGGCAAACTTTCTTCCAGTAATATGAATGTAACGTTTGTTCAACATTATCTGGTGTGTAAGCAAATCATTCAAATTTTATTGATACATTGTTTCTGAAACGTTTTAGCCTGATATTCGTCTTTTTAAATGTTACTATTTGTTTCAGAACATTCAATGATGTAACATTCAAAAGGAACGTTTCTCTAACGTTTGCAAAATTAGCAAACAGAACATTCCCTTAACGTTATTATAAAAAACATTTACAAAATGTTACTTTTTGAACATTCCAAAATAACATTTTCATAACTTAATGGGAACATTAGAATATATTTTTTATAGCTGAGCTTAATTGAACATTTCTGAATTATGAACACGAGTTTGACACTTTAACTGGGTTTTTGATATTTTCTGCAAAATAATAAATAAAAAATGAGTCTAAAGATGCTTTTATAATCTAAATATATACATTTTAATATAAAGTATACATTTGTTTGCAGAGAGTCAAGCTTGGGCAATGCCATATGTATTTATTACATTGTTTTTTATTATTTGGTTATTTATTACAGAAATTGTATGTGATTTACTGATTACCTTATGAAATTAAATCCTTTTTAAAATTGTGACATTCGTTTATCGTCAGACCTATCATTAACAGTACCTATATCAATGAAAATTCAATATGTTGCTGCTCTAGGTCAGGTCTGTGGGATTTTCTACATATTTTCTGTCCAGCAGGTGAAAATAGTGCATCTAATATTAAGTAACAGTATTAATAAACTAATAAACAAGACTTTTTATGGCACAGCATCATCCTAAAACAGGTTTTGGAAGCAGCTGGCAAGTCATTTGGCTCCGTTTGCATATTCAAATCTGAATCTGTGTGAGCTTAACTCCAAAAGCAGAAGCTAAAAGCACAGAAAGAAGTTAAACTGAAGTCGTTGTATAGGATGAGCACCTGTCTGTAAGCGAGAGGACAAAGGAATCTACCCGAACCAGCGCAGGAGTGTAAGAAGACACCGCTCTCGTTATCCTCCACCTGCCTTCAGCCACAAAACCAACAAACCACCGCCCTGCTCCACGGGAAGTCCCTGCTGGACCCACGGCGCTCCGTAACCAGCAAATATGACACGCAAACAAGAGAGTTTAGTGACTGTACAGCGACACTGTGACAGTAACAACTCAGCTTGAAAACACATGCGTTTTGTGCACTTTCTTTAACATTTCTTATGTTTAATATATTTGTATTGACTACATAAAAATAAAATTGAATTTCTTTTTTCATACATAATAAAACAAAATATTTACAAAGAATTGATATTGTATAACATATAAAATGTAAATTACGAAATCTACTTATCTATCTATATACACATATAAAATAAAAACTGTCTGGTATAATTACTTTGTTTAGTGTTATTTTGATGCCAAAAATATATTTTAAATATTTACATTACATTTGCTTACATTTTTTTTCTCAAATCAATTCTAATGCTTTTATTTTGTACACAAGTTGTAAATAAAATAAAGATTATAGCAGTACATTTAAAATGAGTCTTTTCAAAGTAGTCCTTGTCATTTTTTTGTAAATATTAAAGTTCTATATTTTTTCATTATATAAAATTATTTTGCAATAATACATATGTATTCTGTACACACACACACACTCTCTCTCTCTCTCTCTCTCTCTCTCTCTGTCTATATATATATATATATATACTGTATATACTTGTGTGTGTGTGTGTGTGTGTGTGTGTGTGTGTGTGAATGTGTGTGTGTATATATATATATATATACATATATTAGTGCTGTCAAATGAATAATAGCGATTAATCACATCCAAAATAAAAGTCTTTATTTACATAATATATGTGTTTAAGCTGTGTTTATTTATTATGTTTATATTAAAACACACACATACATTATATATTTTTAAAGTATTTACATGTAAATAAATTTATATATTCATTTTCTTATATTTGATATTATATCTAAATATATTTAATATGTAAACATAACATATTTTCAATAAATATATACATGCATGTGTTTGTATTTATATATACTTAAGAAATATACACAGTACATACAAATATATCATATACAGAAAAACTTTTATTTTGATGTGATTAATCATGATTAATCCTTTGACAGCACTAATATATAAACACAGTTTTGTTAAAGACTATATGTGAAGGAATGCACCTTGACATGAATTTTCAAGTTAATAAATGATTAAATATAACTTGATATGCTGTAGATTGCATGAGCACTTAAAATCACCGACATCAAATAAAAACACACCAAGTTCTCTGAGTTCAGTAATACAGACAGAAAGTGAGAGCAGAAACAATCTGTGATGCTCAGAGCACTGAGACAGACACTAACTCTCACAAACCTATTTAATGCCTGATCTTCTCCTGAATGATTCACCAGAGCATTCAAAATCAAAAGCAAAACTCTTTGATTATAATGAAGTGATGATACATATTGACGTGTGACGCTATTCTGATTTCTGCGGGCCTGAACTTCAATATCAATAGAGAAACGCAGGCGATGGAGATCTCAGAGAGAGTTCACAGTCCTGCAGCCCTTCATCTGTCAGAGCAACGGGTGACGACACACACACACACACACACACACACACACACAGAAGCAGCTTTGTGGACCGAACAGAAAGACTAAACAAAGACTCTTGTGTCAAAGGCGTCTTCACAGCTGGGATGTTTAGGACTCTTCACCACCACACAGATATTTTATCGCTTTTAATAGATAATAGATAAATAAATGATATGTTATTCAATTCACTTAAACCATAAATTAAAATTAAAAACAAAAATGATTAATCGTTTTTGTTAGTGTAATATGTGTTTGTTATGTACATTTAAAGAGGCACACATACAGAATATATGTGAAAATATTTACATGTATATAATATAATTTATATTTTATATAAATATATTTAACATAGAAAAATATATGTATATATATATATATATATATATATATATATATTAATATATACATGCATGTGTGAATTCATACAATCAGAATAAATCTAGTACACAAACATATATTACATAAATATATAAATAATTGTATAATATTTATATTTGCTGTACTTTAGATCAAATAAATGCAGGCTTGGTGAGCAGAAGAGACTTCTTTTTTTTTTAATTACAAATCTGTTCAAAAACTTTTAAATTTAATACATAATAGAATAAAAATTGTCTAAATATTATATACATATCACCCATACCAACACTGTCAAACACACACATTCTTCTCGTCTCGTGTCTCTGATCTATAACTCTGGACGTGAGGTTTCTAATGGCCAGGCTGTCCTGGCAGAAAATCAAACAGAAGCCACATGAAAAGGGTTCTGAACAAAAATCTATCCAGAAAAGAAAAAAAAAAACTTTTCTGCTTCGCCAGCAATAGCTTAAGACAAAGAACTGAATTCGACAACAACATCAGACTGACCCACTTCACATCTTTATAATTAATGCACAATTGAAACTGCAATGTTTGATATCCAGCAAATTAACCCTTAAAAGTGCATCCATGCATTAGTATGTAAACACTGCATATGTGAATCGGACCCAAAATAAATCCCATTTACTGCAAACTTTCGACCTAAACCCTGTCATGCATTTATATAACACAAAATTAGGGTGATCAAACTGGCTTTTGAACATTATGGCATTATGTCAACCAGCAAGAAACTAGAAACCAAAACACATTTACCAGCTTTATCTGGAATTATCCAACAGACAAACCCTGCATTAGAGCATTATATAAGGTTTTTATTAATACTTTGGCAACACAGAGCCTTTATGAAGCACTGCGATGACACACTAGAGATGCCCGACCGAACCGAGTCTTCCGAGTCAGTTCTTTTTAAAGATCCGAAAGGTTTGTAAATCACCCGAGAAGAAGCATATAAATAACTGAATTGCGCAGTAAAACAGAAAGCCAACACAAAAATTATAGTTTGCTGTGAAACACGTTCCGCGATTCGGATCTTTGAGCGACGTCTGTGTACGAACCGATTCAATAAAACGAATCATTCCTTCTTAAATATCACACATAGCACCTCATTCGGGGGGGGGGGAACAACAACTGTACAACGTGTTAATGCGTCAAAGCACAGGAAAAGTATGCATCCGTTTGAAACGTGGTGTTGTTTTACGTGCATAAATTGAACAGAGTAGCGATGGAGATGCTTTGTGCTTTCTGAAGTCTCGGGTTTCACAAAGCGAGTCTTCCAGTGTCTGCTGCCCTTCCCCCTGCATGCACAAAACTGCACTCAAAGGTACACTTCATTCGCACCATTACTGGACGCGTCTGCGTTATGCATTGAGGATGCACTATAGTATATTTACTAATAACAACTCAAGTCCTTTTTTGCCTCCTACAGCTAAATATTTGGCATGCCATCCCTGCAATAATCTGGAGCGCACACTGTTTAGCAAGCATGCAAACTGCATTGCATTTTGGTGTGATAGTTTGCCTTGTGTTTGCCATACAGATGTGACACCCCTTCCCCCCTGAATGCATCAATCTCAGAGCAGCGTCAAATAAGTGATTTTTTAAAGCAAATAAGCACAAGTCGTGTGTAATATGTAATTCTCGCATCGCGTAGCATGCATTCGGAATGCTTTAGGCTGCATTATGCAAGTTATTTCACATGCATGCATAATTCAGCCCACACCTGTCATCCAGTCCTGAATGGGGCCAAGCAGTGTTGGTTTACATCGTAAATTCATCAGTCGGACAAGATATATGCGAAAAAATAGCATGTGCAAATATATACACTTTTCCCCGTGCATATTTGCATTGCGTGTTTTTAAAATTTTAACAGCAAATTGCAAAATGCGGTAAACAACAGTGCATACTACGAATCAAGCAAGCATGTAAAAAAACATCATACCTGAATAAATGGTATGTATTCGTATTATTCCATGATTTTCCCAGGTTATTCCTTAACAATATTCCTGTCGGTTCAGTTCATTGCAGAAATACACTACTGATATACAGATAGCTTGTATCCCGTTAAAGAGACGGGAGCTCGGGACTAGAGGACCGTTAATGCTGGAAAAGGGATCCACGGTGAAAACACAGCAGATTCACGTCAACAACGATATGCCTAATTTCCCTTCATAGCACCCGATAATGTATATATTTTAACACTAAATCCTGATAAACCAAGCTAGTGCTTCCTTTCCGAGGAAAAGCGCTATTCTGGATGTCGGTGTGCGTGGCTCCACCCCTCCGGCTGCAGATGGTACGGCCCTCTTTCTATCGTTGGAGCCATAGAACTGAAGAACCGCACAGAACTCGCTGCAACAAACCGCAGCCCCGCCCACAGCGGGATCCCTCAACTGATTGGCCGATATCGCACACAGACCACACCCATACGCCCAAATACAAACTCATTTAGCGCTCAAACATAATAAAGGTGTTTTGGTAAAATCACGCCCACACATATTAAAAGTTTTTAACACGAACTACGGGATAATGGAAGAGATATACATTGCAAATGTAATTTATTTATTTATTTTGCTGATGGCAAATCCAAAAGTTACTTTTTTTGTTCTTGTTATATATATATATATATATATATATATATGTATATATATTCTCTTGCAATTTAATGTATATAGTCTCTTTAAGATTTAAGGGTATTCTGTAGTCTTTGATTGTATTCTTTGCATAATTTTGTTTGTTCAACATTGTTTTCGTTTTACTGTATGTATTAATATGCATATGGTATAAGTGATTAACAAATAGATCATTTAAATTATGTTATTTATGGGTAGTGAAAACCAGTCTTTAATATTATTTCGAGATTATTTACAGATTTTATTCATTTTCATTTAAGCTTTATATTTGAATGCATCAAGTTAAGGTTAAATAAACAGCTTAATAAAGAGTATTTTATATTGTGTTTTATTTGAGTTACTTTTTTTTAGTTCAAGAAACACTTTTTTATAGTTTAGAGAGAGGGAAAAAATGTGGAACAAGCGCAAAGCGCGCTCTTGTGAGTGGTTTCCCTTTCAGGATTCGTCCTAAAAGATAAAAATACTTTTTTTTAATACTTCACTATAATAACTGCGCTCTTTTGAATTCAATTTCAGACATATAAAAGTAATAATCACATTTGATTTCGATTTAAATGATAAATATGTGTTATAACATAAATTCTAAATGTACGAATTCATTTACGAGCAATATTCATCTGTAAGGACCCGCTGACGAAAGATCCACAACATCCAAGATGGCGGCGACGGCGGCTTCCCTCGTTTCGTACGGCAGCGACTCAGATTCAGAAAACGAGTCCGAATCCCGTACCAGTCCGCAGAAAGTCGACCCAGATGCGCTAGCTCACCTTCAGCCGTTAAAATCCGGCAGCATAACGACGGTAGCCCTACTCAATTCTGCGCCCGAAGTCGCCGTGAAGGTAAACAAGAAACGCCGCTTACCATCAGAAATGTTCGCGTCAAACAAACCCAATACTGCAGCACAGTATCGTTTTAACACGTTAAACGTATTATTAAGTGAACCATAGTTTGATAAACATGTATTTATTTACTCTGCAGAAGAAAACAGTCGAGTAAAATGTGGTTATATTGGCTGTTCGGTTCACCCAGTGAATATGTGAACATGAACCACAAAAGGGTCAGTTTTCTGAAACTAAGATGTAAACATCATATGAAAGCTGAATAAATTGATGTCGGGTTTGTTAGAATAGGACACTATTTGGCTTAGATACAACTATTTGAATATCTGTAATCTGAGGGTGCAAAAAAAAGTCTAAACTTTGAGAGAAATTTCATTTATATCTGTCCAAATTAAGTTCTTATCAATGCAAGTTACTAATCAAAAACGTTTTGATATATTTACTGTAGAAAATATCTTCATGGAACATGATCTATGCATAATATCTAATGATGATTTTAGGCATTAAAGAAATTAGTTTGCCCCATACAATGTATTGTTGTCTATTGCTACAAATATACTACAAATACTTGTGCTACTTATGACTGCTTTTGTGCTTAAGGCTCAAATATAATAAGTTAAGATCCTGCGTTCTGTGTTTGTCTTTGAAGGAAGATGTTGAGACCGGGGTTCATCTTGATCCAGCACTCAAAGAAGTCGCTTACAACCCTACCTATGAAACCATGTTTGCTCCAGAGGTGACTTGATACAGCTCTTTGTCTAGATTGATGGATACATAATGTGTATTCTAATTATTGTGTATAAATTGAGCATCTTATTTATATCTGCTCTCTCATCTCATGCAGTTTGGACCGGCAAACCCTTTCAGATCCCAGCAGATGGCTGCTCCGAGGAACATGCTGTCCGGTTACGCTGAACCAGCTCACGTCAACGACTTCATGTTTGAGCAACAGAGGAGAACGTTCTCTACGTTTGGTGAGAGACAGGCCTCATTGTTATTTATGTACACCACCAGTCAAAATGATTTGAACAGCAAGATTTCTTTAATGTGTAAAATTCAGCTGCGCTTCACGGAAATGCATGAAATCTTACTGTTCAAGAACGTTTGACTGGTAGTGTAGCTTTTCTAATCTCTCTCTGTCATCCATTGAACATGTATGTTTGATATTAAATGTGTGTGATTGTTGATTATGATCAGGTTACGCTCTGGACCCGTCTGTGGACACCAGTCAGGTCTCCTCCAACAGCTACATTGGAGCCGTAGAAGAAGCAGAGAAAAACAAAGGTTAGATTCGCATCATTCAGCATCCGCCTTATTTGTTTTGTATCACATTGTCAATAATAACACTCGGCCGATTGTTTTGATCTAGGGCTGCAACTAACGATTATTTTGACACTTGATTAGTTGGGTGATTTATTTTTCCGATTAATCGGATAAAAATTAAACTATTCTATTATTTGATGTTTTGCTAGTAACTATATAAAACCATATATATAGTTTAAAGACTACACTGGCATATTCAGTTGTTAAGATATAAAGAGCTAAAATAATATAATTTTTTATTATAAAATGCTACAGTGTGTAAAAACACAGTAACTTGAAAACAGATTTGATAGTAAACAAGTTATCTTCGTAGTGGACTTAAAAAAAACCTGTAGAAATGCAAAAAGCTAATAGTCACAAATGTACTATAATTTGCAACAAATTTGACCATAAAATCGACGTGTTTCGTGTGTCACGCTCACCATGAGAAAACATAAAATGCATACAAACACATCACTTACACAAGTTTTTGCCCAAAGGTCTGTTAGTAAAACTAGAGGCATTTGTTAGCTTTAAGATTAGTTTTCAATTCAGTTATTCAATCTAAATAAACTTTATTGTTGGAGTTCTTTCTGAAATTTGTCTTGGATCTCAAAGGATAACCTATTCAATCTAGCATCTTCATGCAAGCCTTCTGTTGCCTGGCAGAATGTAATATTTCTTATTAAAAAATGTGAGAAGGGTCAGACTGCAATTTTTTTTTATATACACATATTGAAAACTTAGCTCAAGTTTATTGTGTAAACTATAATATAGACAGTCACATAACAAAGTATGCTGGCAAAGCACACAGAGCAAGCTGCGGATCAGCTGCTTACGCCCTGCTGACGCGTGCAGTGTGAAACTGGCGTGAACAGATCTAGCGCCACTGTCCAGAAGTTGGAAAACAGTTTAAACAAAAGCACTTAAACTAATAATTTATTTATAAATTAACTGCATAGTGTCTTTTTAAGTGTTTGCGCATGACTGTGGTACTGCCATGCCATGAAAGCTCGGTCTTACCCTCGTCTTAGAGGCGTTTAATGTAATCTGTGTGCATTTGTTCATCTTGTTGTTGCGCTTCTCAGTAACGTGAGCAGCCCAACTAATCGATAACGGCATTCATTGACAACAAATTTTATTATTGATAATTATGAATTTGATCGATTAGTTGTTGCAGCCCTAGACCCATCCCAGTATTCAGGCCCCCTTAAAATAGCCATTTGCTAAATTCATTTAAGTCCCTGATTTCCCTCATTCGTATACACACAGCACCCCATAATGTTTTATCACCCCATAAAACACAGAATTGTTGACATTTTTGCAGATTTATTAAAAACGAAAAACTGAAATATCACATGGTCCTAAGTATTCAGACCCTTTGCTCAGTATTTAGTAGCAGCACCCTTTTGATCGAATACAGCCGTGAGTCTTTTTGGGAAAGATGCAATAGGTTTTTCACAGCCTACTGCTCTCCGAGCGCTGCAGCAATGGCGTGGTTGTTCACTTCTCACTGAGGAGTGCAAATGCAGAACACAAATTCCTAGTATGGAAAACCATTCCTGGCCACACATCATGTCCTTAAAAATATAAATATATATATATATATTTATTTATTTATTTATTTACAAGTATATATTTATATTCATATAAATTATACAGTATATTAAATGTTTAATATTAACATGTATTCACATGCATGGATGACATTAATCACCAATAATCGTTTGACAGCACTGAAATGAATGCTGAAATGAACACAAACAAATGCTGTTTAATTATAAGTAAATTACAAAAAGTCAGTCTCATGTAAAACACTCTTAAAGCTGTTAAAAGAACAGCAGCAGCTTCTAAATGTGTGTGTTGTGTGTGTATGTAATCAGGAACAGTTGTTAATTCAAGCTGTCATTGTTCCTGTGCTAGGGCTGACGGTGTTTGAGGCGGGAGCAAAGAAGGCAGAGAAGAGGAGGAAGGTGAAAGGTGGAGATGCGTCAGACATCGAGACCTTCCTTGGACCCTGGGCCAAGTACCAGGATGAGAAAGACGTGGCCAAACCTTCCGAGGTGAGAAGTTCACAGCCTTCAGTGTACGATGAGATGAGTCCATTCATTATAAAGTGGATTTTAAATACAATATTGAAGTAAATTTTACAAGAAAACACGTAGTTAATGAAAATTGCTTAAAAACACAGAATTGTTAATCCTTGTAATATATTTACCGTTATTCATGTCATTCTCTGTGTAATATGTTTAGGACCCTTTAATCATCAGATTGAGGTGAATTGTCACCAGATTGATGCCATAATGTCACTTTTCTAGCTAAAAACCCAAATAAATTTTATTCCAGACTAATCAAATTGTTTTATCGTGTTTTAATCTGACAGGATGAGAAGAAAGAGCTGGATGAGATCATAGCCAAGAGACAGAAGAGAGGCAAGAATGAAGAAGAGGCTCCAGCCGAGGAGAAGACCGTCCTGCACAGTACGACACACACACACACACACACACATCAGACTGCTGAACCTGTCATCGGTCTGCTGTTATACTGCTTCCTCTCTCTGCAGTTAAAGACGCGTACGATTATCAGGGCCGCTCGTACCTTCACGTTCCTCAGGATGTGGGCATCAACCTCCGCTCAGCGGACATCCCAGAGAAATGCTACCTGCCCAAGAAACAGCTGCACGTCTGGACCGGACACACCAAGGTAGGGCTCTGTGGAATACAGATTGTATTATTTTTTCTGGATTCTGTTTTAATGGTAAAATTAAATATGAATCATAATTTCAATTAAATAAAAATATGAAACCTGCATAACACATTTTTATTGTTTTTATTTTTCCATTACGGTTTAGTAAGCAAAATCTAATTTAAATCCTGAAATATAGCGAGTCGTAAATGATTTATGAACAAAAGTAAAAGTTTATTATCCATTTTCCTTTTTTTCCCCCAAATTCATTTTCTGACCATTTGTGTCTTCTGTTTATATTTTTATGAATTCTGTTTACATTTTCAATACAATTTTAGTAATCAAAGTTTAATGAACAGAAATCATGATGAATACACAAATGACAATTCAGACTGTTCAATGGTAAATATGTTCATTTATTAACAAAACATTTTTTAGGGCCTATTTATATTTTCCTTTAATTTTTCCAGAGTTTTTGTTTTCTTTCTTGTTTTAATTTTATTGCTTAACAAAATATCTTTTCATCATTATTATTATTATTATTATTATTGTTGTTTTTAAACCTTTGTATTTATTTGTAATTTCATGTTTCAGCTGTGTTCTGTCTGGATTCTGTTTTTATGGTTACATTAATTTTAGTCAGTCTTGAAAGATACAAATTTGAAAAGTTTATTACAAGCTTGCTAGAAAATCCTATTTTATTTTTCCCCACAAATTCCCGCTTTATTTTACAGAAAATTGTTCTCTTATTAATAATTTCAGTAAAATCAGTTGAACCATAGTAATATACTTGAGTAGTGACGATCGTGGAGTTTCTGTTGACAGTTTAATCAGATGAAATGATCAAATGCTGATGAAGTGACTCTTGTTCAGCATTTTTTTTTTCATCTGTTCATCCAGTTTTTGCCAAGTGCACAGTAAATTTTCTTTAGGACTGGATTCAGCAATTTCTTTTTCCACCTCATCATCATCACCACCATAGTGTGCAAACAGTGTTGAGTTTGTGTGTCCTGCAGTGTGTGTTTGCACCTCACGACACACACACACTCACTTCTTCTGTGTGCAGGGCGTCAGCGCCATCCGTCTGTTCCCGGTGTCTGGTCATCTTCTGCTCTCCTGCTCCATGGACTGTAAGATCAAGGTGAGTTCAGTGTTATGATGAAGGACACAATTATAACCTATTACGTAAAACTGTTTTTTACTTTATCTAAGACTGTTTTAATTTTTTTTTAAGTCTATTTAATAGTCTGTCCATATACTTATGTAATGGGTGTAATAATAATAACTATTGTTATAATATTAGTATTACTGATAGAAATAAAATATTTTACCAAACATTGACTTCTCTTAAGCATTTGCCTCATTCTTTGTGTAATATTAATCACAGCATTGTTACTATATATTATATATGTTTTTAATTATTATTGCACAAGGAGGGTAATGAGCAGTTATAGCCTGTGAAAGATGCTTTTAATTATACATTCATGTGTGTGCTGACATTGTTTGTCTTCTCTTGTAGCTGTGGGAGGTCTATAATGAACGGAGATGTGCGCGGACATTTATTGGTGAGACTTGTGTGGTTTTTCTCTCTTGTTTAGCCGCTGCGGGGTTTGAACCCAGGAGAAGAACTCTTTGAATAATAGTATGCAATATAATATATATATATAACTGTTTTTATTGTATATTCAGTCCAGTATGTGCAGTTTTAGTGTGCATCAGAGACCTCTTTGAAAGTCATGACTGATGTGTGGTGTTTTGCAGGTCACAGTAAAGCGGTGCGGGACATTTGCTTCAATAACACTGGCACACAGTTTCTGAGCGCCGCCTACGACAGATATCTGAAACTCTGGGACTCAGAGACGGGTGAGAGCATCACACAAACACACAGAGCGATTCAGATCAGATTCCTGCAGTTCACTGTGAGCCGTGCTGGTGTAACTAGTTACTGTCATTTCATTATTTTCTCTTGAAAAAAGTAAAGTTAGGAATTACTCTTATTTTTTCTGTAATTTAATTGTTTACTTATGTAATACTGTATACAGACTGTATAAAACAATTATACACATCAAATGTTAAAGTCTTACTTTAAAATGCATGCTTTTTATGTTCTCTTTTCACTTTAAATACTTTGATTTAATAAGAATATTGGTATCACTTCAGTTTCCAATTGGATTGTTATTAGCATGAATATTACTGTTATATTGGCTGTTTATTATTGCTTTTTTCTCTCTTTTTTTTAAAAAGCACACATTAATGTATTCTGTAAGAACTTATTCTAAACCCTTAATCCTACTCAATTATTAAATTTAACAACTACTTTACTAAGTATTAATAAAGCAGTAATATTGAGGCAAAAGTCATAGTTAATAGTTAGTTTATCTAAAGTGTGACCAGAATAACTGAAGAATTAAACTTGCTGAGGTTGATGTAGGACTTAGACCCCCAGTTTCACAGACAGGGCTTAAGCTAGTCCCAGACTAAATTGCATGTTTGAGCGGTCTCAGATGAAGATATCTTGCTCTGATGTATCTTTAAACATGTCATCGTTCTGAGTTAAGATGCACACCTGTAATATTTTCCTATAAGGCATTTTTGCAAAAGTTGCTTAAATATCTTAATTTAACTAATGCCTAGTCCTGGCTTAAGCTAAGCCCTGTTTGTGAAACCAGGCCAGAAAGTAATAAGTAATTAAAAACTTTTTGGAGTTCAAATCACAACGTTGAAGATGTAGTGAATTAGTTTTCCAGAGTAACTCACCCAGCTCTGCTCGTGAGCAGATGATCAGCACTAACAAATCTTCTGTGCTCGTTTAGGTCAGTGCATCGCCCGCTTCACTAACAGGAAGGTTCCCTACTGCGTGAAGTTCAACCCGGATGAGGACAAGCAGAACCTGTTTGTCGCCGGGATGTCGGACAAGAAGATCGTCCAGGTACAAACCCAGAGTCGAGTGGCAATGTTTGATTATTTGGCATTGTTGTATTTTTACCTGTTTTGGGCTTTAAATGTAAATATTGGCATCGGCCCGATTTGAGAAATGATGGCGACGTGTTTCTCAATTAAGAGGAATACAGTAACTCACATGTGTTCAGGGTGCTACTGATAAAATCACGTCAGCTGTGTGGCTTTCTTCAAGCTTTGTCTGTTTACACTGTAAGTGAAAATGTTAAATGTGACCCAATTCCGATATTTTTGCTCGTATGTGACACAGATCGGATGATGTTCCATGACAGTGTAAACGGGGGGGGAAAACGCATGCATTCAGATATTTTGAGATCGGCTTCAGGCCTTGTTCATATCTGGAAATAAATCAGATTTGTTCAAAAGCGAAGGCAGATCGGATTACAACAAAAGTTTTTAACAAAAGTTTGTTTATAAGGCCCTCGGCCAACAATATCAATTCAAAATAGTAATTAAACATTTGAAAGTTTCTTTATTTACACATTTTCTGAGAGGATTAGGCCTTCCTTGTCTCCGCTTGCTTCTGGCGCTGGCGGTCATCGGACGAGCCCGCGTTTAATGGCAATATAACGGCCCGATAAATACACATAACACAGAATTGTAGAAGGCTAAGTATTCATGCAAACATATCTGCTGTTCCCTGGGTCCTAATGCCTGCTCAGTGAGGGGTGCTAATATGGTAGGGGGCACTGTTGGCCTACTTATATTTACATTTATTCATTTAGCAGACGCTTTTATCCACAGTGACGTACAGGTGGGGAAAACAGCTAGCAATTAGTCCTAAAGAGGCAAAAGCAACTTAGGAAGTGCTCATAACACTGTATAGCAGGCGATGTTTAGATAAGTGCAGGCTAGAAAGGGAAAGAAAGGATAGGGTTAAGGTTTTTTTTTTTTTCAAGTAGTGTCGGAAGAGATGGGTTTTCAGCAGTCGTTTGAAGGTTGTAAGGGAGTTGGCGTTTCGGATAGTGATG
>JAUCNO010001664.1:102936-117349 GCA_032353835.1 Enteromius viviparus | reverse complement strand
TGTTTTAACGGTCGAGTAGTATGTTCAATTTTAAATGTAGTACCTACTTAAGCAGTATGTGATTTCGGACGCAGCACATGTCTATTGGAACACAGTTCATGCACGGAGCTCTCTTCTAATGAGCTGACTATTAGAATCAGGTGCGTTAGCAAAGAGAGACATACAAAATATGCAGATCGGTGGGGTGCGAGGACAAGGATTGAGAACCGCTGGTTTAGCCAAATCACACGTTACATTGGCCACTGAGAGCATTTGCTCAGAAACCGAGTTCAGAGATGTCAGAAAGGGCTGATGTCCATAACAGTCCTAATTCTCAATGAAATTGTGTTGCTATTGCCAGAATCGTACTACAATACTGATTTTAGTCTACAGCAGGGCTACTTTACTCCCATGGAAATCT
This sequence comes from Enteromius viviparus, assembly GCA_032353835.1. NCBI lineage: Eukaryota > Metazoa > Chordata > Actinopteri > Cypriniformes > Cyprinidae > Enteromius > Enteromius viviparus. The sequence goes on along the minus strand of JAUCNO010001664.1, from coordinate 116,949 downwards.
ACAGCCATACATGCAGCATTCTCTCCTATGGTGATCATTGTTCTGCTGCTGTAAAGATGGAGCAGACGGATGTGAGCCCTGCATTCTGTGAGCCCATACATTTGATGGTTCGTCAGCTACGCTTCTGCTACATTTTTACATTTAAATGCTTATTAACTTAGAGAATACATCGTTACACAGTCGTTTGATCCCTGGATGTGTTATAATCTTTTTAAAAGGTCAGTCTAAATCTAGCTCTCTATTCATCAAAGGTCTTTTAATGCCCAGGTACCAGAATCCAATTTCTCCTCACCGTCACACTGTTCTCTGGTTTGTATAAAAGTTAATCCAAGATCTGAACACCAGCCTCCAGTCTGCTGTGGAGAGACGCTTTATTATTCACACAGTCTTAATTAATCCTCACTTCAAAATCTGATAACAAGATTTTGTGATGAATAGATTTTGTAGAAACAGCACTTTTGATTTACGTGACTTTGATTTAACTCGTTGGAGACTGCTTTTGTGCTCCTGTTTGAGGTTTTGCATGTATAGAACCAGGATGAGGTGATGTTTTCCACGCTTTACTGTACTACTGTAGTGTTTCAGTGATGACTCTGAACACTGAAGTCTGAGCTACTTTAGCTGATCGGTGATGGTTGAGCGACTGGAGGAGAGTTTTTGGTTGTTCTTTCCTTTTCCCTTGATCCTCTTCTTTTGCTCCATTTCTGCTTCCTCTTTTAAGTATGTCAGAGATGTAGGTCACACGTCTTTTTTTCTCGTGAGCAGTCAATTCAATTTGGAGAATGATAAGAGGGTATCAAATTTAAACAGCAAGCAGGTGCTTTGGGGACGTCGCTGACACACGGGCCCGTCATACCTAAAATACTGGTCCCTTGCGTCATTGTTCCTCGAGAGAGAATGGAAAGAACAAGAAACTGATAACAACAGCCTATACGTCCAGCGTTGCAATAGAAACAAATTGAACGAACAACGGCATTTCACAGGAATAGTTTAAGCATCTGAAATCTATCTATGCAGAAATAATGGCTTGGCTTCTGTGTCTTTGTCTCTAAATCGTGAGAAGTACTTTGACAGCTACACTAAGATAATTGAAAAAACCTATCTGCATGAAACATACGGTACCGTGAAGACTTTTGAAAAGCTGCTGTAAAGTGAGGATGTTTTTTCAGTTTTTAATTGATTTGTACTAATTAAGTGATGTTGACAAACAAGTTTCGGGAGAAGCTCTGACTTAATGATTAGTTACAGCTGTTTCAAATCCCCTAATCAGTCTCAGCCAATCAAATTCATATGCCTTCCCCTTAAATAGGCCTCCTCTTCCTCCCATCTTCATCTCGTTACGCATCCCTCCTCCACCCCTTCTCCTCCGATATTCGCTTCTTCCTCCGGGGGGGAGGCGGGAGTCGAGCCAGACATCGAGCTCAGCCCTGGTTAAGGTTCTATCTCCTAGGGCTCCATCTTCTAGGGCCATTTGCCGACATCCCAACTCCCTCCCCTGACAGCACGCCAAATATGCTAATTATGATCATAAGGAAAAGCAAACTCATGAAAGGAACTTCGTGTGGCCATCTCCTTCACCGCTTTAAAGGGTTAGTTTACCCCAAAAGAAAAATTATGTCATTAATTACTCTCCCTTATGACGTTTAAAACCAATAAGACCTTCGTTCCTGTTCGGAAAACAAATAAAGATACTTTTCATTAAATCAGAGAGCAATCTCACCCTTCATAGACAGCTATACAACTGAAATGATCCCAGAAAATGTTGTGTAATAGTTTAATAGCATATGAGACCCTTGTTATACAGTCACTGTTGAGAAGAGCTCAAGGCTGCAGAGACACGAGGAATGGACAAAAGAAAATCTATGTTGATCAAAGTTGAATCTTTATTGTTTTAACAAAGGGTGCACTGATAGAGTCTGTGTGCCTGTGTACAGAGAGAACATGATATTGTGATTCACAGGGTTATTTTGAAGCTGAACTGTGGCTAACAGGGCTGCTTGTCATACCTTATAGGACTAATTTAGATCCTGAGCACACTTGTGTCTTTTCCCCTTATCTACCAAAGCTCTGCTACCACCAAGACATCGGCTGCTTTACTGGTGGTTTTGGATGATGTTAACTGAAGCACTGGCGTAACGAGAACAGAGTTTTAAATAGATGGAGACTGCCCTTGATACGGCAGGTAATGATGCTGATGACGTTCGACAGCACAGTCATTCATTCCTCTCCCGGACAGTGACGTATTGTTCATATTCCAACTCAGGTGTAAATACAGATTTGATGGACTTTGTACACATAAATCTGTTCATGTGCCAGTGACTATCCTTCTGTAGGTTTGGGATGTTTCTAGATTTTAGAGTTCCTCCAAATATTACAATAAATGCTTTTTGGTTTTTACAAAGCAGTCGGAGCATTTTGTGGATAGTAAGAAGTATGACTGCTCTCATAAGCTCTGATTTGGTTTACAATGCAAATGTAAGAGCGCCAGGCATTCGCAATAACTCACCCATCAACAGATCTTTCCCATCGTACAATGAAAAGCTTTTGCTAAAGCAAAAAGTGCTCTTCCCCCAGATATAATCAGCTTCCATTTGATTCATTTAGGTTTAAAGCGGATGGTTTCCCTCAATCAATGTAGGGTTGGCTGTTTGCAGTGGGAGGTGTTTCCAGTCAAAGGTTAGCATTTCCAGCCTCGGCATAAAGGTTCTGCTTTGAAGTGTTTTTAAAAAGACCCAGCGCTGTGTGAAGCAGTCGTACCACCCCAGTGTGTGTGTGTGTGTGTGTGTGTGTGTGTGTGAACAATCACCTTTCCCATTGCAGGAGATACACAGCGTGGCCACATGAGTTCAAATACATTTAACTCTACAGCTGCTCATTATGTATTCATAAGAATGGAAATGTAGCTACGGTACCTCCAAAACAATGCAGTTTTGTTTTCATAGATGTTACTCAACTATATGCAAAACCTTCTATATGCTCTACTTCATCTTGATAAAGAATGCACCATTGACATAAACTTTTACATCACAAACCCTCTTATTACTCACAGAAACTTTTCATTTCCTTCTCGGGAGGTCTATAAAACCGCACCATTTCGCTCATGAGAAGCTATATTTGCATACAGGCACATGAGGTTTTGTGTAACGTGTAACCAGATTTTTTTTACACTCACCGTATTCACAATACGTTTACATCTGGGTAAATCAACATAACAGAAGGGAAGATATGGTTCTGCTCAAGGGTATCTCATTAATCCAGTGTGTCTCAAAGAAAACAGCTGTTAAAGAACCCACTTATCACTGTCAAATCCCTCTGTTAACTCTTGAACTTTGGACTTTGTTTCCTGGTGGACTGATATAAAGCTGTGCATTCAAACTACGGGAGATTTCATACAGTAGAGATCTACTGCAGCTCTGCCCATTAGTGCCATCATATATATATATATATGCATTTGTGAGCATTTATTGTCTGTTTTTGTCTTTTACATTTCGACACCACACTGTCTCGACCTAGTCCAGGTCAGAAGTGTAATTGCCAAGAATTTATAGTTTATGGACTCTTGGAAACCAAAAAAGCCATTCAGATGATTTCAGGAAGGTTTTGCCATTTCAGTTTGCTATTTGTATCAAGCTGTCATCCGCCTGATGTCCTTACCTGTCAACCCTCCCATTTTTCCAGAGATTCTTCCGTATATTACCTTTATGTCCCGCTATCATCCTATTTAAATATTTTCCCGTATTTCTTCCGTATCTTTTATCTTGCTATAAAAAATCCCACTGGCCGTATGTTATATTTTTGGTACATTCCCCTGCTACATGTATTCCGTTTCCCAGATCTTGTATGAAAGGCATCCTTCTCACACAATCAACACATACAGAAGAAGAAAAAAAGAGATATAGCTTGAGATATAGCTTACACTTCAAAAAGCGATGGTTTAAGTGATTAAATACGAGCGCTGCAAGTTTCAAAGTGAGGTGCTGCGCTGCTTAGTTTACTCTATTCCTGGCAAAAAAGACTCCTCCCTCTTTACCCTTAGACACCCCCCCAAATGTTGACAGGTATGCTCTGGATGCAGTGATGGTGACAGCTAAAGCATTAGCTCTTCCAAAATGTTGATGTTGAACAGAAATCAACTATTTTCCACAGCCTGTAAATGTCAGTTTTGATCAGTATCCATTTCAGCTTTTGTGAACTGAAGACAGTGGCCTCGAGTCATTGTGTCCTGTACAGCATCACTCACACCTTTGCGTGTGGCTCTTCTAAGAAACAGAGTTTATTTAAGCGTCTGTCTGACTGTTCTAAACACTTCTCAGAGATGCAAACAAAAGGTTCTGACCCCTGACCTTAGTCCGCTGTAGACAGTGCTTCCATCGTATCATGTGTTGCTAATGTAAAGCTACCGAAACTTTATTGGGATTCAGTACATCATGTCCACTTTTGCTATTTTCTTCTGGATCCAAACAGGCATGATCTCAATGATAATACCATTGGTAACTGCTAACAGGTGTGTTAAAAGTAAACGCATTTGAAGAAATTATACATTCTGTCAATATTTGGTCTTCCACTGTAGAAACCCAACAGCATCCTCATTTTTCATTGCTGGATATGCACAGATTTGTACATTCAGGATTGAAAGTCGATCACAATTAAATGTCAAATGATTCGCAACTTGTATCCCATGATGTTTCCCTTGAGGTCTCTCCATCTCTATCATTCTCAACATCATTAATGGATCTTTAAAGGTCCTTCCTCAGTCCCTGCTGATATTTAAGCTGTGGTTAGAAAGTGAGCTTGGCTCTGTTTAAATGCTGCTTTTATGCGGAACAGCTAATCTGATGTGTTATTTCAAAAGAGCAAGATGCAACATGTTTCCCATCATATGTCAAGATTCAATTTTTTTATTTATTCATTGTTTTGTAAATGTGCTGTGGGTGCGAGCCTGAACACGCTCTACTTGTAATACTCAAAAATCTTATTTGTGATTGCAGGAGACCGACCTGTTAGACCTCTCGCTCATCAAGGATACGAGAAATGGGAGATTTGCCAAGACGCCAAAGGTAATGCAGCATTTTTCTGCGTCTATCAGATTGCGTTTGCACAAACTCTCCACAAAAGGAAACTGAAGAGAACTTGTTTTCTGTGCCTTCCTGCCGGAAATACTGGGTGTTCAGAGAGAAGTATATAGACAAAAAGTGAAGCATATGCCAGTAAGATTTCACAAAGAAAGCTGGGGATCATGTATGTAAGTGTATGAAATATAATCAATTTTTTTGGTCAAAAACAACACATTTGAGAGCGTCTGGCATCTCGCAGCAGTTGTGGTGGATGGAGAAGCTTTTAAACGATAGTGTTTTGAAAGTGGAAAGAGCCAATGGTTTCCGGGTTCCCAGAATTCATTAGCGTTGATGTGAGAATAGCGTCATTGTAGAGCGCAGTGCTCTGAGACGTCTTAATATGTGCCGCTCATGTTGAAGAGCATCATGAGAGCTGCTGAGGACTGACGAGATCGTCCTGTTTACAGAGAAGGACACTGCTCAGAATATGGAAAAACAGTGTTTCCCACGTCTTGATAGTGGCAGGGTCAGAGATTGATGGCTGGAGAGAGGGCTGTTTGTGTGCTTCACATCGTCTGAAGGAAAGCATTTAGTCACACAGTATCTAAGAACACTCATGAACGCCATTTATAAAGATCAATGAGCTTTAGATACTTCGATTGACGAGACTCACAGAGGATCAAGCTCCAGATCAATAGAATGATGAGCTTTTGAGCCAGGGTTAAATACTCCAGCTCTCTTTCAAGCGTCACGTGATGTCCTGTTGTCCCATAAAATCTCTTGTCATGCACATGCTCTGAGAACAGAACTGGCTTTTGCGTATGTGAGCGGTTTTGATTTTGCAATTATGCCTTGGCTTGCAGCAGTCGGTCCTGTGGCGCTGTCCGTTCCCATCATAACTCATGGAGTCACCTGACCTGAATATAAAACAGAAGATGATGACATCAGGAAAACCCTGCCATGAGAAGACTGTGTTGACTGAACTGTGCCGCAGATGGCTGTAAGAGACATGTTAATACCGCAGTGCGTTGAGTTTGGCTAGGCGTCCTGTGCAGTGCATTGTTCAGGTAATGTAGATTAATTAGCATATGCCCTCCCTCTCACGCCACGCTAATTTGACGGAGCTCTTTGCCCTTATGAGAAAACAGCAGCTGTGATGGATCATCCAAACACGTGTCAGGAAAACATAACATCAAGAAGATAATGTTCTCATGGTTATTGTTGTTGTTTGTGAGGATATTTGGTCGATATTTGGTAGAAACTGAAATCGAAAGGATGAATCAGAATCGGAATCGTTCAAATCAAAACGATGCCTAACCCTACTGTTATTATTATTAGATGGCCTATATTATTGAGAAGGGTCTGGCTGCAGAACTGCACCTGCACTGTCAGTCACCCAAACTTCCTCTGTGCTAGTGTCATCACTTGCAGTCGACACCTGCACTCTGCGGTACCTGCTACGTCACTTGCAATAGACGCAAATAGACAGGAAATAAGTTTCCAGTAGTTCGTTGCTAAAGACGCTGCATGCAGCTGATAAATGGTTTAAAGTACCCGCTCCCAGTAAAGACTCACTAATGATGCTCTTACATGGTTGAAAGTAACTTACTGTAGTATAACCAGAGTTACTTTTTTGCTGCCTGTTTGTCATTGGAGTATAATGTTGTACTTTATCATTCAAGTCGGCAACTATGTAACATTAACAAATAAAGCAATGCAAATATATATATATATTTTTTTTTTTTATTGTAAGCATGTTAAAAGGAAACAGACTATTTATAACTATTAACTATGAACTAGAGATACTTTAATAAAATACTTTAATATAAAAATGAGTAAAATCTTAAAACACTTATAAATAAAAACGGAACAACAAAATTTTTCTTTTATTTTTGCAAAGAAGCACATTGTGTATTAACGTTTCAGTTCGAGAGAATACTTTTATGTTCATTACATGAACTTGTTCCTTGAACATGTAGTTGATGTCCTTCATCTCAGTAAAAACAAAGGTGAAAGGTTCCAGAGCTAGAATTCTGTCCTCTGAAAAGGCAGCCTTCTGTAATGTGTCCATGGCCTCATCAACATCTTCATCCTACAAGCAGAGTACTTTAGGCAGCTGAACAGAACCAAGCAGCACACCTGACTGCTCCAAACACCACTTGCTGGCTTTATTTAAATCTTCCATAAGTTGATTCTGTAAAATAACACAAAGAACAAGGGAGATACCAAGAATTAATTAATTTAAGAATTAATTCAGTATTGTGCAAAAAAGAAACAATTACTTGTTACTAGTCCTGTAACAAAATTACAGGACATCCTCCAACACAGGATGCAGTACATTTATACTTCCATCATCTGCCTGACAATTTTTGAAACACAAACAGATGAATAGTGCACTTAAGTGACTTTTTATTTAAAAAGGAATTTGCATTTAATTTGACCCAATACATAAACTTGTGTGCCTGTGATGATGATTCCTGAACCCAAGGTGGTGCTTCTTCCTGTTAATCAGACCCCACATTATATGTAAACATTCACAAGGTACCATTTTAGGTGTCATTTAAGTGTAATTTTCTCAAGTAAATGCTTTTACCTCAGATGTCCTCTAGTTTCCTTTTCTTTACTCTAAAAACAGGCTGCCAATCACCTCTTAGTATAGCTTTAGATTCCACAATGAAGTGTGCAAAAACCTCCCCGTGCCTGTAAAAGATGACAATGTTGTGTTCAATCATTCATTTATATCAAAAATATTTTTAGAAAGTTACAAGAAAAACATACCTATCCAGCCCATAGTTCTCCATTAAACATCACACACCACCATTTCCGCAGTTCTGGCAAGTCCATCTGCTCATAACATGCAAGTTAATACCTCTTTGAATATTTAGATCACACTGACTCAATATTGTAAACAAGGACTCACAATTTTGTAGTCAAATGACAAATCCATCACCACTTAAAGTGCAGACTATACAGAAAAAAAATCATTGAGGAAAAAGGATTAGAAACAGCCAGACAACCATCGAAAAAGAAATTAAATCTTACCATTAATATAAACACACCACAGTCATTGCCATAAGGTTGACCTGGAAACCCCTTCAATACAACAAATAAAGGTGAGTGAATTTAATATTTAAAGAGACTTTCAGAATTTACCTGCAAGTCAAGGCCCATCTTTTCAGTCCATTTTCCAGGCTTTATTCTGTTTGCAATATCCTTGTTGGTCACAAAATAAATAAATAAAGTGTCTGTCTGTGTGTGTGTGTGTGTGTGTGTGTGTGTGTGTGTGTGTGAGAGAGAGAAAGAGAGAGAGAGATTGTGTGTGTTTAGAGCAGTTTCTCAAATTGAGGTTGTTAAAAGAGCTAGATGTTCCAGAATATTTTAAATATGGCTTGCAACCATGTACATTATATTAACATAATATTGATTACAAACAAGAGGTCAAGTCATATAGGGATCACCTGGTACTTTAATTAACCTCTTTTACAACCCAAGTACAAACCTTCATGCAAATAAAAAAACAACATCTGAACAATGCAATACAATGAAATTGAAATAAGTCACAAAACTGTGACCTTAATCCAACGACTGAGCATGCATGCATAGTTCGATTCTCAGGTCTGCCAGGGATTGAAGGTGGAGGTGGAGAATGTCTCTCCAGCCGCAATACCATGACTGAGATGAGACCCTTGAGCAAGGCACCGAACCCCTAACTGCTGCCCACTGCTCTGGATGTGTGTTCACTTCTCACTGCTGTGTGTGTGTATGTGGTTTATGAGGACACTAATGTGTATAATGACATGGGTATGACATAGGTATTACAATATGAAGGTGATTTATAAGGATATTTCCGGTGTCCCTGTAATTCAAAAGGCTTAAAAAACATACTAAATGGCGTTTCCTGTAAGGGGTAGGTTTAGGTGTAGGGTCAGTGTAGGGCAATACCAAATACTTTTTGTACAGTAGAAACACTATTACACCTATAGAGAGTCCCCATAAATTACAAAAAACTACATATCTGTGTGTGTGTGTGTGCACTTGGATGGGTTAAATACAGAGCACAAATTCAGAGTATGGGCTGTCACTTTTTACTTTCTATATGCATGATTCCTTTTTCATCCACCTATGAGATAGAGAGAGACAGTGTGAGTGAGTTGGTTCATTTTTAGAGGAATCTGCAGTATTTCAAAGTAAGTATACGTGGAAGTAGATTCAATCATGTCTTTTTGACAGACAGTAAAAGCGGCCTGCAACCCTTAGCTAATTCTGCCTTTCACCTCTGCTATAGCTCACCTGTTCATTCATATATTTTAATGTTTATTTGTTTATTGGGGCAATGCACATGAATAAACACAACTGTAAAGAATAAGCAGAAAAGGCTATTGTTTATCTGTAGATCCTTGACAGAATGTTAAAAGGTCACCCTAAAATCAAAGAAAGAGGATCATTATACACACACACATTATATGGGGGAAAAAGGGAAATAAAAAAACAGAAGAAAATCGCTACTAAAATACAAAATAAATAAATGATCTAAACAAAGTAAACATATCAGGGAAATGGAGGAAAGAGAGAGATTGCAACAGAAGGCAACATTGCCAAGAGCAATTAGTTTAAGGAAGTTACTGTCAAAAATGTTGACAATGCCGAGTTGTCAGTTACCAGTTTTTAAGATGATAATGAAAAGAACCAAAACTATGTAATCTTCTAATTATTTTCTAATATTTACAACCTGATTCAGTGGTGAAGTCAGGCTATGTATAATCTTAAACAGTAGAAAAATATGTACGTATTTGATGAAGTTTTCCCAACTCTGCAAATTGTGTTTCTTTAATATTGAACATGATGAAATTGAACTGATTCTTATGAAGAATAATCATATTTTTAACTCCAATATTGTGGCTTCGTGATAAATGATTTGGGATGTAGTTTCTCATATTGGTTAAAAGCATCTGCTAAATGAATGCATGTAAATGAAGAAAGCAGTTCACCGTATAGTCAATGTTGATTGTGTTTGTGGTGATATAACGTCAAGTTTGCAAGGATGTCGTATAAAAATGTAAGCTGTGGCTATTGTGTTTAAGTTGTTTGTTGCTTTGAACACAAGCTGTTGTTGAAGAAGGATCATAGATCACGATCAGCAGTGTCATGTCAAATCTCTTCAATGATTAAATGTAGCATAGGCTTCATGCTTGCTTTTTCTTGCTCACAAATGAAGCCAGTGGAACCAATGTGGATTCATCTACAGAGAATTATTCGTTGATACAGGAAGGTGTTTGTGTTCCTCAGTAATGCTTTTGAGATAAGCTTAAAGGAATAGTTCACCAAAGAATAAAACTTACGGCATATTTTACTCATCCCCAAGCCATCTTAGATGCATTTTTCTGATTTGTAATAATTTATCCAGGCTCTTCCAAGCTTAGTAGTGCTGGTGGATGGTGACCATAATTGCAAAGCTCCGAAATATCCGCAAGTACTGCATCAGAAAACTAATCTATATGCCTTGGGGGGGTTATCACATGTCCCCTGAAGCAGATTGATGGGCTTTTGTAACAAAAATATTTCTAGTATTAAAATTATAACCTAAATAACTGACTTTCGTCAATATGCACGTCCTAGAGAGTGAATGTCAGTTGTTTAGCTTCTTATTTTAAAACTATAAATATTTTCGTTACCAAAAAAGTAGTTTTACGCTGCAGTACTTGCGGATATATCCAATTTATGGAGCTTCAAAATCACGGTCACCATCCACCAGCACTACCAAGCTTGAAAGACCCAGAATAATAAAAAAAATTATATAAAAAAATGCTGTAATTGTCATTATTGGGTGAACTATTCTTTTAAAGCTGTGAGTTTGATAATTGTAGGAACTGGCTAATGTGAAAGCTGAAAGCCTTAAAGCCCAGCACAGCTTGATGGCCTTATGTGGACACCTCATTTTCTCCAAGCAGTCAATCAATTTAATTGCACATAATCTGTTTGAGACAGAAGGCTCAGAGTCCAGCTCTTCTTATCTGGGTTCTCACAGTCAGACGATCTGCTTGGACACCAGAGAGGCCTGACAAAAGCCTTTATCCAGCAGCAGATCTGCCTCGCATTCCTCCGTATACAGTAGGCCCCTGTTCAGGTTTGTTCGTTAGTTTCCCTAAAGCCCTCATCGAATTACGCTCGTTTGTGCCAGTGAAACCGTAGAAGCCTGGATCCGCTGAGAGAGGAAGTTTGGGTAATTGTGAAGGCCACACCTGGTCTCCACACCTTCTCTCAGCAGGTGGGCCAGTGATGACTAACTTTCTTGTGTCATTTATGGATTTAATGTAATCTGATTGTAGAAGCAAAAGTCAAGCAGTAATCGTCTCAGCTGACCCTAACCCCTAAATAATAAGTGACTGGTTGCTCCAGTCAGTCCTTCTTATAGGAATGTTTTAATGAGTGGACAGAAATGCTATAAGACAGCTAAAGTCAGTAGCTTTAGAAGTTCAGAATACAGGTGGACATTGTGGCAAAAATCTATGATTTTATCACAGCTCTTTTTTGTTGTTTTTTTTAATTCATTGAGCTAAACTAATTTCTCTGTTAAATAGATATGTATGCAAGGTAACAACAGACCATTTAGGCCAAAAAAAGATACCGGTTGTGTCACGATCAGGAGACGAGAAGGCGGGCGGAATAATGTGCAAAGCTGTTATTGACACACAGAGCGTAGACAGACAAGTAGGGTCATCACCGGCAAACATCAATAGAGAAGGCTAAGCAAAAGAGTCGTCAGAGTCTGTGCGTGAGTTGGGCGGGTAGCGAACAGAATTCAGGGGGCAAGGCGAGAGCGATAGTCCGGGAACAGACGGGGTCAAAAACGATAAATACAAAACAGAGCAACAAAGAACGGGAACACGAATGAAAATACTTGACAGTGACAATGAACACAAACACATCCAGGGTTTAAGTACACATGGGAATTAGGTCACTGGGTAGAGACTTGAATGAACGACTATGGCAACAGACAAGGTGGGCGGAGACAAGAGTTCATTGAAATGAGTCCATGATTGAAAACAGACACAAAACACATTGGGGCAGTTTCCCGAACAGGGTTTAAGACTAGATTAAAATAAATGTTAAGAGCTGTCAAAACTGGAAAAGGCTTGCACTGAGATATCTTAAAATACATTATTGTCATTGTTTGGTCTTAAAATACTCACAGATAATGCATTTGTGTAAGACATGTTTTTAAAAATTCTTAAATGTACTAAATTAGCAAGGACTAGTCCTGGCTTAATCTAATCTCTATCCGGGAAACCGGCCTATAGAGTTCATGGAGAGCTGGAGTGCGATTCAGAGCTGGGCTGGCACATCCAGCTGATCGTTACAGGTTGAAGTCTTGTTCACTTTATTTCCATTTTATTTATTTAGATATTAATAATACAAACATATGCAAATTGTACCCAATAGAAAAATACAACATTTCAATATTAATATTCCCAGCTCTCTTTGTGAAGTTGCATGCACAGTACATATATAAGTAAGCCCAACTTTATCCGCATATGTACAGCACACTCACATAACGTGATTCTGATTATTGATTGCTTACATTGTCTCAAAATGTAACTGTATCATTGTCTAATAATATAGAAGATATAAAGATATTATAAACATGAACTGCTTGTCAAAAATGAAATAAAGTTTTTACATGAGCAGAGATGTAGAGCCATGCTTGTGTTACTCTTCTGATTTAGTTTCTCTGTTTCTGTTTTGCCGATAGAAATGAGGGAGCAGTCAAAGGAGAAATTAAATCATCAATTTCTTCATAGGGACAGTTTGCCACACAATATGTTCATGTACTGATTTGATGGCATGATTTTTGACAAATGCAACCTGGTGAAGCAGTTGGGCTTCTCGCTGTAAACCCCAAGAAATATTTTTCGGGTTACCACACCGTTGTTTAGCTGTTGTCTTGTCCTTGTTTCTCTAATTATGTTGACCTGGTCCTCCTGGTTATTTGGTCTCTGCACTCTTATTTTTGCCAATTTGTTGTGTGTTAGGCTACATTTAGTCACTCTAGTCAACTTTAAGGCTCATTCACAGCAGGACGATTATCACGCGCGAATATCGTCAACGTTTAATGCCTCGTGACTAAACAAACGGCGCCAATGTGAGTGTTCAAACAAAAGCCTAAAATGTAATTTAAACAAAATGCCTCTGCTCTGCCTCATTTTTTTGGTTTGATGCACTGCGTTAAAAACTGACCGACCAATGAGATGAGGAAGTAATGAATATTTACCAAGGCAAGATAGATGTTAAAAAGCTGTATGACAATAATTTCTTAATTTCTGAAGTATCCATGTTATTTTTTATTACTTAACAAAGAAGTTAACAAAGAAGCCAGGGAAGTTACTAATCTAGCTGCAAAGTAGCTAAATTGGCAACGGTAGTGACATGCGATTGTCAAAAGCATAAAAAGTTGCGCAGCACCACCTTGTGTACCGGGGTATTTCTGTTCTTCATTCTGTGTATCGGTTCATCGTTAGTGAAAATGGCTTGGGTATAACAGTGAAAAACACTGTGATATTCATGCTTTATAATTGTTGTTGAAGTCTTTTGTTTTTTTGATTTAGTAAATTTTCAACCCTTCTTCTTTAACTTTATATTAGTATTCTCTTTAAAAGTTTATAGTAGTTATGAACTTGTGTCTTTTGTTTGGAATTTTTAGTCTTTTACTTTTCAATAACAAACTGCCTTTTAACTCAAAATAAACTGTTTACTAATGTCCTTTTGCATTACTGACACACTGTTTTCCCCATTAAAAGTTGTAAAGCTGCTTTGACACTGTATTGTTAAAAGCACTATATAAATTATAAGTGCCTTTAGTTTTGTTAACATTCTTTCCCTTGCTGTACATTTACATTTATTCATTTAGCAGACGCTTTTATCCAAAGCGACGTACAAGTGGGGAAACAGCAAGCAATTAGTC